>CM033630.1:36678422-37070579 GCA_019453435.1 Rhinogobius similis | reverse complement strand
CACAAAATCTGAAAACGTTAAATTCTCTTCTAAGAAATTACACTAGCTTCAAATTATCTGCTTCATCAATTAAAATCACGTTGCGTCCCACACTAACAACCATTAATCATTAGTTTTTAAAAATGGCGCATAAATTAAAGCCTCAGACAGCTATGAATAAATCAATAAATCTTTATATGCTGCAAGTTTTTAGCCAACTGCAGCTGACATCTGTGTATACAAGCACTTAAACTCTGAATGAGTCATTATTGTCGGTTAAAAGATGAAATATGGTGCACATTGTAATTAAATTGTATAAATAAGCCCATTATCTGCAAACTGAGGCTGTGAGTTAAATAGAAATGAAGGTTGCTCAGGTCACAGACTGCAGTTGGCAGTGGCCCACCAGCTCCAGAATGTTTCATTAGTTCAGAAGAGTTTGGGGTACGCCTGTCCTCTCAACCCATTTTACCACGTCTCCCTGGACCAGAGCTCAGCCAAAATCTGCCTGGCCCTGGACGAGACCCAACCGTGGCCTTCACATCGCTGCTATAATACACACAACGGGGGAAATGGTCTGCAGTCAACTCTTACTTTCAGCTGTCTTTTTATGCACGTGACAGTGAAATATCCTTGAGTATGTTTTCTCAATGTCCTTCCCAAAGTTAAGAGAATGTTGTGCTTTGATTTTTCTTTTTCAGTGGTTTGTGATTGACAAGCCAAAGTTTAATTTGCAGCATCAGAGAAAACAGAAAACCTCACAAATGTCTGAATAGGACTGAAAACAGCACCGGATCGGTTTATGACGAGAGAACATAGTAGAGTTGGTGGAAAAAGCATTTGTCAGTAACTGAAAGCAGTTGATATCAAGGTCTGCAAACACTTCACAGGGGTGGCAGTTGTTAGAGCGTTTGTCCACCTCCACCTCCAACCAGTCCATGTAGTCCTTAGACATGTTTCCACTGGTTTGCTTTGGCGCGAAAAAGGTACGATCAGAAAGTATTTCCACTTCCTTGAGCCATACCGATCCATTCAAGCCATACAAAGTGGACTGCGAGGTACATGAGTGTTGTTATAGGAAAAAATGTCATGCTGTATGGTTTAATTCATTTCAGTGATTGGAATGCTCACGGATATGTCACAGGTCATTGTGTCCCAGATAAATGTTTATATTGAGCCTAATCTTGACAAGAATTTTGAGACAGACCTTGGCTTAAAGTCACATCTCCAGAGCTAATCTTTCTGATAATCTTCTTCTGCTCGACCTTGTGCTGTTTTTGTGCTCAGTAAACTAGTTATTACTTCTTTCACCTCTGGCATTTATAAGGATGTGTTTTATCAGTGTTCACTCTCTCATTGCTTTTTGGACTCGTGGAGGGACAGAGCCTTTTGTCAGGGACAGATCAATTTGACCGAGCACATGTAAGTAACTACTTTTCAGTGGAAAAAGACAAAGCTCCGTTTCTGTCTTTATTTTTGATAGTGTTAAGAAAATCCACAACAGCGTTCAAAGCTCCTGAAATGCTTAAATCAAGCAAGTTCTACACATCAGAGCGAGAGGACTGGACAAGACATGATTAGGTGAAAACATTAAAGCAGATATAAACAGAATATAATCATTTCTCATCAAACGCTGCCTTGATTTGTGAATAAACCATTGTATTTCCAGCGCTGGTGATTTGTATGTTGAGCCGACAGAGCAAAACAAAGCTAGCGCACGATAGCATCAGCTGTTTACTGCTCATTGATGCACAACGCGTGGCACTTGTGTCGAGACTGAAAATATTATATTTAAAGTGCAACATTATCCAAACCTATTTGTTACATAAAGAGAGGTTAAAACGCGACAGGCTTTGCAAAGAGGTGAAATAAATGTAGGAAAAGCTGATGATGAACTGTAAATTGTTTAATGTTTACTCTAGCTTTAGCCACGTCTCACAGAAACACAAGCTTGGAATTACTCAACGTCTTCGGCCTTATGATTAGAAAAGTATAATTCTGGTATGAGTCTGAGTCTGGTCTGAGGGATCAGGACCAGTCTCTTGTGTCCTTGGGCAAGACAGGTCACTGGTGCTTTGCAATTAATAGAAGGATCAGCAGATTGAGATGTCTAATAGTCAAAGATTTTGTTTTTAATCGAGATTTCCACAGCCAATCCAGTAAAACATGTGATTTGGTGCAGAGTTTAGACTTTGGAGAAAGAAATTCGATTATTTTAAATGACACTGATTAAAATCCACACAGAAATGATTGTGATTATTTGCTTACTGATGATGTCATACTTGTTTTTTCCCTTATCACTGAGCCCTGCGCCTCACCTTGTCCACAGATGAATGAGATGTGTGGTCTGAGGTCTGAGGGACGATGACGCAGAATGGCAACTTCGCTTCTGTTCGTCTACCCCAAGATGTCTGTAGAGGAATAGGCAGAAGGAAAGGCCAATAGAAATAACAGGTGTTTTAAAACCCAATCCAAATGCATCTCTTCTCTACATGTCTCTTCACTCATGTACCAGCTGCAGTGCAGAAAGGAAAAATATCCTGCGTTTTTCATATTCTTATTAGCCTCTAAACGCTCTTGAGCACCGTAAATTTGCCATTGACGTTATGATGCGGATTTGCTGTAGCAGTTATTGTGTTTAGACAGCACAAATGCTCAGAACGAGTTTAGCGTGATTTAAGGACTTAAAACAGCGGAAGATTCTCGGATAAGTGACGAAAATTATCCAAAAATATGTCCCGGATCGAGAGAGTTCGCAGGAAGTGTTTTTGACGCTCGGAGGGGGGAGGATTTTCTGGTGAACATTCTTCAAAACAGCGTGAATGAAGCTGAATGCTACTCCAGGTATGTTTTTGATGACGGAACATTGTTAGAACATGGTTTAAAGCTCAAAAAAGTCACTGTAGCAGAATATGTGTCCTTTAATCGTTGCTGTTTCGCTCGGCATTCGACAAGTGTAGGCCCCATCATGGAGCTGCGCCACAGGGCCTGTCAGGTGTCTGTGGAGCCGAATACGGAAATTGATTTCAGATGCCGGGGGAGCAATGTGTTTAGCTCATCAGGCACGCAACCGAGTGGAGAGCATAAACAAAATGGAAGAAATAAAAGAGCGGCTGGGGTTATCTGGCGTGCACTGACCCTTCCGTAATGACATTCCCTGGCTCCCCACCTGTACGCTACACCGCACCTCGCATCCAGTGCTATCGGCGAAAAGAGGAAGGAAGGCGCTTTGCTGATAAAATTCCCAGTGTTTGGATTTTCTTCAGACACAATTATCTTCCCGGAGCAGTCACTCGACCCTCTGTTGGGCAGCTGTGAACACTCCATGCTCAAACAACGGGGCTGTTCTCTCCGTCTCTCTAGTCGACTCGGCAGTGTTCCGTCAAAAATCTGCCCTAGGCTTGACTTGCATTGATGGAATCTCTTCATGGACAAAGGAGGAATTGGAAGGTGGATGGCTGGTTAGGCAGGCAAAGTCACTGTATGTAACTGTAAAACATAGAAATATTGATGTTGATGTATATTAACGTATTGAAGCCAAAATATAGTGAAATTTTTTTATTTGATTTAAAAATATTTATCGTTTAGTGTCTGAATTGTTTCCTTTCACAAGTGAACTTTTTGGGTACATACATACTTAACTTTATCATTCAAGATACACATTGAAAATACAATGCATGTTGAGCAAAATGTTGTTGCATCACAGGTTGACGCGCCATTAGATGCTCATGCTAGATATCGCTTACGATCTACGCTAGTTCGGGAAGATTTAAAGGACTCTGGAGCAGTCCTCTGTATTTTTTCCTATAGCCGTTAGCATTAGCCTGCAAACTAATAAATAAATCATTATTATTATCAATAATCAAGTTGTCTTGGTGTCCACACATAAAGCAAGCACATGTGCAAGAAGTCAAAGTCTACTTAGAAGTCATGGTTGAGTGTGTAAACCTTTTGGTGTTAGATAATAATTTGTGTGTAAAATTGGCATCTGAGCTAAAAGCTAACTTACTTGACTACTGAACATCCTCTTTTACATGTTACTGGTGAGAATATCATATAAATGACATAAATATCATGTAATAGAAGTTGTATATACTTTTAATATGGGGATTTGCTGAGTATGAGGGCAAAGATAGAGTTTTTTACATCTATCAATGTCTCAGCTTGTCTCTGTGTTATTCAGAGTTTCAGACATAAGGGTTTTTTCTCGATTTGGTGGATTTGACATTTCAACAGCACAATTCAAACAAAGTAATGTATAATTTGGCTGGGAAAAAGTCCTCTCAAAATCCTTAAAATCAAAAGGAATCATTTGCCTGAAACCCATGATTTGCTTTGTCTGGAATGTTTGACAGAATGGCAGTATTTATTGCATTTGCTCAATCAATTCATCTTTATCACGAAAACAAAAACAAACTTAAAACCTGCATTCTTACAGTGAATGGGGTCGCCCCTCCACAGACCTGATCTGTAACTTGTTAGACAGATAAATTCCATATTATTCCAGGATAAGCAATGGCATGTCCATGGAGACAAGCATGTGACGGAGCCCCTACCTGAACAGTTACGTAGTGCATCTTTAAATTTGGTTGATGGAGGTAGCAAAGAAAGAACTGTTAAAGAAATGTGAAAAGCAATTCCAAATGAGTTTAAAGGCTCTGTTAAAAATTCTTTAATGTTAACAAATCCCCAGTGTTCTGTTCAAAGTTTTTTTTTCCTTTTTCTTTCCTGGACCAAACACCCAAAAAGGAGGACAATTCACTGGTGTGACAAAGACCTAAGATGATGAAGATACAGCTTTTGAAATAAAAAAGCAAAGAAATTCTGTTAAAAACAAACTAGTGTATTTGGTTTGTTTTGAAAGAAAAATAAATGGTCCCTAAGTTTCTGACCAGTCTCCGGTAAGTTTTCAAAGTCAGGGGTCGCTCGGAGTGCATAATTAGCTTTCGTCTTTGCAAATGATTCTTCTATCAGCTCTGCAAGATCAAAGTTCCTGCTGAAATTTTAAAATATGACAGTTACTTTGTCTTTGAAGTGAAGCGCACGGAGCCATAAACGCGTCATTATGTGAAACGACTCTTGTAATGCGTTGTAATAGTGGCTTTCAGATGTCCGCAAAATGTATCCTCGCCACAAAGAAGCCCCTCGAATCAAAGGCCGTTCGGAGTTTGGCTGCTAATCTCCTCGTGTGTATCCATTTACCAAGAACAAAGACTATCCATCCGCACGTAGAGGCAGAAATAATGACGCTATTTCTCAGTGTAACCGAACAGCGGGACAAGCCTTGAAACGCCGCGCTATCCTCAACAAGACCTTTTTAAGCGACATTTCCATACACGCAACAGGTAGCTGCACTTAATAAGGCGAAGAACCCCATTTCTATTCTGAAGGGTGCATCTCGGCGGCCCCACTGCGGTATCTATTTCCACGCCTTGTTCCTGTTCAAAGGTATTAGCGCCCTCCATTCAGCCCGCTTCTGTGCACATGACAGTTCATTTTCTGCATGATCTCCCAAAAGTCGATACGATCTTGTAAAGACAAATACCAGCTAGCATTGGCTAACTGGTGCCGTTTGGAGAGAGTGCTATTAATCTTGTTCACCCAATGAGGCAAAGGGAGGGCTGGGGACGTGAACGGAGGGCCTTTACGTGCCAAACCGTATTAATAATCCGCCGTGTGATGTATGAATGAATGCGTGGTTATTTTGAGAGCGTCTTTGCCGGTGTGTCGAAACGGGAAGCGGGAGTAAGTGCAGAAAACGTGGTTGTTATGGTGATGTGTCTGCTCAATTAGGTGCGGCCCAGACAGGTACGTCATTTGAGCTTGAGTGCATACAAGATGTGAGCAGCTGATTGAATGGGGACGCGGTGTCATTGATGCAAGGAAACGGGGAACCAGACCGTGGTCAGTCTGCAGCCTGATTACACCCAAAGTGTGTTGAAATCAGGAAAGTTACCTCGGAGTCTAAGTACACGCTGAAAGGTAAAGGAAAGAAAGGAATAGCTATATGGTTTTGTCTCTTTGAATATGCAATTTTATCTCAGATGCTTTCCATAATGTCTTTTATTCAATCTGAAAAGAAATTGCAGATACTAACTTTTTGTGCAGAGATTGAAGTAAGTACCTAGCATCCAACTTTGAAACCATATATGGGATTCTTTTTTCACAGCTCTGGGTTCAATCCAGGACCATCCTGTGTGGTGTTGTCATGTTCTCCTAGCATTTGTTGGGTCAGGTTGGCCTTTATTGCTGTCATTTTCAATAACTGTGACTCAGAACAAAGCTCTACCTGAGCCATACTAATACCACTTAAAGCTTGGGAACTTGGAATTGATCTCTTGGGTGGAGACAGCAGTACATTTACAGTTCACTTTCTGGGAAGGAAAACAAAATGTACTAATTACTACAAGGAAGAAAAAAAAACATAAGTACCCCAGCAATGAGTTTATAAGCACTTTCCACCAGTTTCTAAGCCCCAGAGTGAGTTTTTCCATTACAGTAAAGCTAACAAGCATTAGCATGCTAACAGCACACTTCCTGCTTCTTGTAGTATAAAACGCTTCATAAATAGATGCAGAAAAAGAGCTGTGGTCTCACATTTTACCAAAGACAAAACAGCAAAACAGATTTTACTTTATTATATGCAAAAAATTGGGCACATGCACTAGCTGTTTTACAGGTACAGCTCCTATGCAGTAGCAATTGTTTAAAGTGTGTATGACAGGTTTTTCTAATTTTGATTTTATTTGGTGTATAAATAAGTATTGTACATAAAAATTTAGTTTTACACCAATCAAGTTGTTGTTTAGAAAAGTTGAAAAATCAGTTAAGTAATGACATCACATTAGAAAGACTCATTCCATCCAAAGTTTATGCATTTTTTACCTATAAAACATTAATTCAACAAAATGTTCTCATGTATTTTAATTTGTCTGATAAAAAAATCTCTGACACTAGCCGAGTTCTTGCCCTGTGTGTAGAGTAATTCCCTAGTGTGATGTCATAATTTACAACCAGGAAGTGATATTACAAAACTAAAAAAAAATAGCTGATGATTAAATGTATAATTATTGTTAGCAAAACTTTAAATATATTTATCTTACCTGTATTTTAGTTACATGAGTAGTCCAACCTGTCATAGGCACTTTAAAATGTTTGACATCATCAGAAATAATTAAGGTAAACATACATTGAACCCACCCAGACACAGGGAAAACATGCAAACTCCACATGGCATTGAACCCAGGACTTCCTCGTGAGGTGCTGTGAGTTGAAGGTGTAGTCCATTTCAAAAGCCAGGTTGGATATTACTCTGCCATTTGTCCCTTTGTCAGCGCTTTGTAAACAACCACCAAGAGACAAATACACATCTGAAATATATTCTAGGAACCAAAGCAACTATTAATATTGAACGTTCCTAAACTGTATTTACTATATACGTAGCTACGGGCCTTGTCGCTTTCAAGTCTCCTGCATCTGCCATAACTCACTTTTGCAATTTCACACGAAGGCCGAGCAAACCGCCAGAGTGTAACCGAGGCATTCAAACGACTTTTCTTTCCTCTCATCTACTCCCTGTGCGATCATGCCCCTATCTGACTGGAACACACTTAAAGCCCTATACTCGCTCATAGACATATTTACTCTGTGGAATTATCTTAACCTTGACCTTTGAAGAACTCATATTTTATGCTAACCTGATTCTTTGATCTTTTAGCCATGTTAAAGTGTCAAAAACATTGCGTTACGTTTCATTCTCATATGTATAAACAATGTAAGAAAAAGTAACACCAATTGGGATATTCAACTTTATTTTATCAAGGGCCAGATTCTTCCGGATGGTTTTGTCCTCTGGGCCGGAAATGTGCCTAACGTACCACTTCTTTTGAAAAACCAAAAAACATGTAATACGAAAGGCTTTAACCAGGTCTGAACCAGGACTAAACCAGGACTAAACCAGGACTAAACCAGGACTAAACAAGGTCTAAATCAGGACTAAACCAATAACAAGAGATATGACATTTCTATAATGTTGGAAGATGGGTTGACATAAACATGAATGCAAGTTTCTATAATGTTGGAAGATGGGTTGACATAAACATGAATGCAAGTTAAAAAGTAAAATTAAAGGACAGATATTATGCAAAAAAAATTTTGAGCTTTTAGCCATGTTCTAACATTGTTCCATCATCAAAAACATGGAGTACCATTTAGTTTGATTCATGTTTGTTTGATGATGCTGGTTTGCTTTACATCTCCATGTCTCCTGATGACACCAGGCCAATGGATGCTCTTTTTAACTGCATTTTAGACATCAAATCCTGGATGGCAGAAAACTTTCTCCAGCTTAACCAGGACAAAACTGAGGTTTTAGTCATCGGTCCTGAGGCCCAGAGAGAGAAACTTTTATCCAAACTCCAAGCACAGTCTTTTAATCCATCGCCACAAGTAAAAAACCTGGGCGTTATCTTTGACTCTGAGCTCACTTTTATTCCACACATCAAGAACGT
Source organism: Rhinogobius similis (assembly GCA_019453435.1). NCBI lineage: Eukaryota > Metazoa > Chordata > Actinopteri > Gobiiformes > Gobiidae > Rhinogobius > Rhinogobius similis. The sequence continues at coordinate 37,062,090 of CM033630.1, read as the reverse complement.
CACAAAAATAGGTTTTTATCACTTAAAGAACATAGCCAGAGTCCGCCCCATTCTCTCTCGGGCCAACACGGAGACCCTGATGCATGCTTTTATCTCCAGTCGTATAGACTACTGTAATGCCCTGCTCACTGGTCTTCCCAAAAAGAGTATTTCAGGTTGTAATTATTACAAAATTCAGCAAAGCATGTCCTGACTAAGACCAGGGGGCGGGACCACATTACACCGGTTTTAAAATCACTGCATTGGCTCCCCGTGTCTTTCAGGATCGATTTTAAGGTTCTTTTACTGGTTTATAAATGTCTTAATGGTCTTGGGCCTTCTTATCATTCAGAACTGCTTTTACCATATGAACCCTCGCGGCCCCTGCGCTCCTCCTCAGGCCCCTGTGCTCCTCTGGCAGCCGCTCCTCGTCATTGCCAAAGTCAGGACACACACTCACGGAGAGGCGTCTTTCCAGTACTATGGCCCTCGTCTGTGGAACGGCCTGCCGGAGAACCTCAGGGCCGCAGAGAACGTTCAGGTTTTTAAGAGCAGGCTCAAGACCTACCTTTTTAGTTTAGCTTTTGACTAATATTTAATTTAATCAGTTCATTTAATATATTTATTTATCATATTTATTGTGTTTATTTAACGTAGGCTTAGCATTTTAGTTGTATTTATTTATTATTTATTTAGTTTTACTCTATTTCAACCCAATTATTGACTTATTTCTTAATATTTATCTATTCTTTTATTCATTTTAGGCTCTCCAGTGTTTCCTCTGAGGGGACCTCTGTACCAGGAGCGGCGGTCGTCTGTGGCTGTAGGGCCCTGGCTCATGGGCCCCTGGGGGAGGTGTTTGCCTCATCTCTGGGCCCTGAGTTTGTGTCCTGTGGCTGTGGCCGACTCTGCTCCTGGTGCAGACGGCTCCTCTGATGATATATGTGACTGTCTATGGGGGGAGTTGGTTGAGTGGGCTGGATGGCTGTGGGGGAGGTTGGAAGGGAAACGGGATGTGGGAATGTTTTTAATGCACTGCAAAGCACTTTGTGTTACATTATATGTATGAAAAGCGCTATATAAATAAAGTTTGATTTGATTTGATTTGATTTAAATCCTCTCTCTCCAGCTCTGTGTTGAACTCCTTCATGTGTGACGTAGATGACATTGACGTCATTAATCCCAGAATCTTTTGCTGTTTTAAGTCCTCAAGTCATTCCCAGACTCGCTCTGAACATTTTTTCTGTCTAATAACGATATCTACAACTTTGTCAGATCCACTGTTTACTGCAAAGCATTGTGGGTATATATTGCCTCTACAGCCAGTAGATGGAGCCACAGCGAAGTCAAAATGGCATCTCCTAATGCAGTTATAAAGTTATATTTTTCTTTGTAAAAAAGCATTGTATTTGTTGTTCTAAAACATGACATGTCAAACTGAAGACACTCAAGAGCAGGTTTAAAGGCTAATAACAATGCAAATAATGCATATATATTCCATTGCTATAACTATTTTAACAGTGTGTGTCTGGTGGTACGTGAAGAATCTCGTACAATTTGTCCATCTCCTTTCTCACAGCTCAAAAAGCTTGTCCCCTCAGGTAAACAGCAACACTTCTAATCTATGAAACTCCTCCTGTTTTTTGAAAGTCCACACACCTTCACCTTGTTCTGGGTCTGGAACATGACCACTGGGCTGTAAGCAGCTCAAACAAAAATCTATTGAAATAAAAATCTTGATGTACCCCACATGGATTTTGTAAACTGTGTAACTCTTAACGTGTTAAATGTGCTGAATTTCATAAAGAACTGATTATTTTTTTGGTCAACAGTAGCAATTCAAATCAATTTCTCAATTTTTTTCTAGTGAATTTTATGTATATATTTTGGTTTGTTCAAAGCTGGGGCTTGGACTTAAAGGAAAACTATTATGCATTGTTTGTATTGTTATTAGCCTATAAACATGCTCTTGAGTACCTTAAATTTTCCATTTCATGTTTTGATTCAAAACACATTTTTAATTATTACATGTTTCTCTGCAGTTTGCCCTGACACTCACTGGGTGTATGCTGCCAGCAGATGGCGCCCAGCATAATTTAATTATGATATCACTTTAAGACATGCTATGATCAGGCTTGTAGTAGCAGTGATCGTGTTTAGAGGCAGAAATGCTCAGAACGAGTCTGGCGATGATTGAAGGACCTAAAACAGACGAAGACTCCCGGAAAAGTCACGTATAAAAGTGGAAACAATGTCATGGATTGAGGGAGTTCAGCAGGAAGTGTTTTTGACGGTCAGGAGAGGATTTTCAAACATTCCTCAAAATGGTGTGAATGCAGATAAATGCAACTCCAGGTATGTTTCTGATGACGAAACATTTTTAAAAACTCAAAAAAGTCACAGTGGCAAAAATCTTCAGGCAGAATGTCACCATGAATGGGCTGTAAACAACCCTTCAAACCATTTAAAAAGTACTTTATATTTTATACATACTTTTCAGTACATTTCGAAATTAGAAAGCCTTAGAAATGCCTTTTTTGACTGAAAATGACTTCAGTCCATAATAACAATATATACTGTTACTTTGCATCACTGCTCAAACATAAAAGACAGACCTCCTCACAAATATTTTTGTTTCATGTAGAACAAAATCTATAACTTATTTTCTCAGTTCTATGTTTGTTTTTTCCTGCTTGTTTACTTGAACGCCGCCATCTTTGTTTAGACGCAAATGGACCATTATGTTTTTCTGATTGGTATCTGTCAATCACGGCCAGTGGAAAGTGTGGAGACAGGAAACGGTTTCAGACTCTTTGTAAAAGCATTGTATTATAATCATTTAACTGTCCTATTTTCTTCCGCTGTACAGTAGCTACCATTGGTTTAGCTACGTGCAAACACCTTTACTTCTAATGCCAAACCATACTGCGGAGGATGATGCAGTCCAAGCTTCCTCTGCTGGCATTTTGTAAAGATACATGCCAACAAAATGCCTGCATGCCAAAGATTCCATGCCAACTAAGGCTTTGAGGATTTTCGAGGACACATAAATTATTTGACGTCACGCCACATAAAACGACGCACAGCGCAATAATGCACAACGATGCAGAGATGCTGTAACTTTGCATTTGTCGCATTAAATTAGAGCAAGTAAAGAGTGAATAAATGAATCATCAGTGTGAATGAACTATTGACTGGGACACTTGTCTTGACAGATTAACGGCAATCAAAGGCAAACGTTGCATGTGCTATGAAGACACACCGACCCGTCACAAGTCCTAATTCGAGTGCTTGGAATGAGGAAACTAGTCCATGTGTAATAATAGAATCAATTCTCTTTCTGTTTCAAAAGTTAATTAAATGTTACAGACGATACATGTAATTACTTCCTACAGTTGAGTTAAGCCAGTCACGTCTCAATTCACAGAAGCCCTAATGAAAAAGAGTAATTGTATGTTCAATATTTAATCAAACGGAAAGGACACAGTTCAAAAGACATTTTTCCACAAGTACGCACCAAGGCAAAAGGAGATTGTAAGACTTTGCAAGAGCTTTGAGGGTCAACGCACGGACCAAAGGTGGAATATTAGAAGCACGTTATGTTAAACTAACCATTGGGCTTCTAACATTTTCCAACATTCTAACTTTTCTTGCCACCACATGCTGAGGCCATGTCCTTTCAAGACCTCCAGATCTACCGTGTCTCAATGGGTAGAGGGCTAGGAACAGTGCGTGATGTGATTTTGTCGTAATGCAAGACACTTTCCTCGTATAAACGCGGTGGTTGGTGGTTGTCATGGCCCTTTACAGACTGGAAGCATCAGTTCCGTCAGTCGTTCCAAGAGCAGCTGTGGCACCAGAAGGAAGAGTGAATGAGTAATGCTTTGTAAAGTGCTTTGAGTATATTTTTTATGTGATCAAATCATTATTTCATTCTAAACAAGCCCTGGAGTACCTTGGATTTGAATTTAATTTGAGTTTATTTCAAACAATCAAACATAAGTCACACATAGCTTCATCAGAAGAGCTCAGGTCATTATAAAAGAAGCTGTACACACACTGCAGAGCTTTACGTCGTTCAAAACGGAGTGGGAAGAAGTTTAATTAGCAAAGGGGGTGGGATTAAATAAGATCCGTTTCCTGTTACTTGTTGATATTGTACTCAATGCATTAACAGACAATATATCCAACTGAATACTTTTCATAATGTTCATAACTCATATATATCTTTTCTTTACATTTTTTCTTACATTTCTTTCATCATGCTGGGACACTGAATTCAATTTGGACTCAAGTCATTCCATAACTTAACACCAGAGATAGAAATACAGAAGCTTTTCATTGTTGTTTGAAATGTGGGTAAAATGTATTAGTTGACATTTCCCCTGAAGTTGTAGACATTGTGCTGTTGATAAAAATGATTAAAACAACTTGACTTTGGAATCTCATGTTTTATAACTTAAAAGAATGTCCCTACTGAAATCATACAGCACCATGCGGCAAAGGGAATTACCATAGGGATATAAACAAAAGCTACCTTCCTCTGACTTGCTAATGTAAGCACACAGTGGTAATGAAAGGAGTTTGGGGATGATTTATGGAATCAACAGCACAGGGGACCTCCCATCTCTACATACGATGACAGAAATCTTGAAACTTTGTGTTGAGTGTTTTCTGAGGCTCAGTGGGAGAGGACTTTATATACAGGACTCATCAAACAAGCGTGAATGGAGCTAAATAAAACTCCAGGCACTGTTGTGTTTGATGAGGGAACAATGTTAGAACAGGATTTAAAGATTTATATCTGAATGTATAATTGTTCTGCCGTCTTGGCCAGGACTCCCTTGAAAAAGAGAGAGAAAAAAAAAAGAGATCTCAATAGGACTTTCCTGGTTAAATAAAGGTTAAAAATATTGTATGTCAGTTAAAGTGTCTCTGACAGGTTGGACTACTCATTTGACTATGATAACTATGATAACTTGAACATAAAATATATTTATATTATTTACAATTTTTACCCCAGTTTAGCTACTTTTTTAGGTTTTTAATTTTACTTCCTGGTTGTAAATGATGACATCACCCTAGGAAATGACCAAGAAACCATCGTGTACACTGGACTAAAACTCCTCTAATGCAGTGTTTCCCAACCAGGGGTACGGGGACCCCAAAGGGTACGTGAGCAATTACCAGGGGGTACTCGGAATGGTTTCAGATTTTAAAAGACGATGACATTTACTTTTATCTGAATAAAAAAAGTGTTATTTGTTGTAAATTTAGCATCTTTTGGAGTATCTTGGACTATAAAAATATAATGGTAATAATTGACAATATGTGAATTTTAAACCCATTTATTTGCCGTCAGACAAAGCTTAGAGGGTACTTGAGACAAAAAAGGTTGGGAACCACTGCATCAATGTCACAGATTTTTTTCATTTGACAATCATACACGTGAATCATACTTTATTTTATTGAATAAATGTTTAAAGGGTCAAAAAAGTAAGTTCTTTTGTGTAAATTATGCATAACCTTTAGTCTCCCTTGTGTGATGTCATCAATTTGTTTACTTCCTGTAACTTTCAAAACATATTTCAACTTTTCTCCACAAACAGCGACCTGATTGGTGTAAATATTTCATTTATATTTATGAGAGGTATTAGTACACTGAATGTGTGAAAGTCAAAATGAGAAAATCATAAAAACTTGTCATACGCACTTTAAACCTGAGTTTATCCTGGCAGTTCGGGTCTGGTCTTACTTAAACATATATTTGGTACTTGGTATGAATAGTCTAAGAAACAATGTTACACAGTTATTATCAGGGGCGTCGGACTGGGGGGGGGGCACTGGTTTCTCCGGGGCCCATGGCAGGGAAGGGCCCTCAAAAGCATGTGCTATGAAGACATTGCATTTTTCTACACTTTAATCTATAGGGGTGAATATATAAAATTCTGCATTGGGGTCCACCGAGAAGATTTGTACGTGGGGCCCAGAATTTGTTGCTACGCCCCTGGGAATCATAAATATAGATTTGACAGTTAAATGGCGTAAATACTTGTCTGTGGAGGTGTGGCGCTGACAAAAGTTAGACAACACGTAGATGAATGCCGTAACCTCACCAAAAGCATTATTAACACTCGGAATCATTGTGGTACAAATGACTCCACTCCTCGGGCCTCTCTCTCATTCTGAATGGCTGACATATGGTCGGGTCTCAACAGCTCCCATTGTGCCTGTACTTATCTCCGACTGTGAAATGAACATAGTAAATCAGTGAGCAGCGGAGACTGAAGAGATGTGTTTTTGCATGGGAAGATAAGCATTACAGCGAGAATGAAAGTTCCCATTTAGAAGTCTGCGGCATCTTATGGCGGGCTCTCGGTGGTTGGCAGAGTCATGATATGATACGTTATAATGAAGTGCAGATAAGAAGAACGCACTAAAACCGGCGTTCCAGGGTGACACGCCAACGGAAAGTCTGAAATGTGATCTTTGTATTATGTAGAATATGTGGATACAGATTGGTGTGGAGTGACCCATGAATGATCAAATGGGCGCAAAGTGGGTTTGGGGAATCCAGCTGAGCGGCGTCGACAAGCATGAAGAATAAACTGTGGGATTCCTAAATGGTCGTAATGTTGTTTTTATGCCTTAGGACAATATATTTTTTATCCTGTCCATTTTGATAGGGTGCTTTCACGACGTTGTAGACGTTTTAGAGGGAGAGCAGGGACCTGTACAACACAATGGGAGATTCATGCAGTTAAATAAGAAATAGAAAATCCACAAGCTTATCCTTTTTGGGTTCACAAATTTGAGGTCATTTTGTAGCTTATTTCAGTGGCTCGGAAAAAACTATATAATCTAAATAATGTAGTCAAAGATAACATAACGTTTTGTGTGAAAAGTCTGTAGCATTTCAGAGGTCCAAAGCTAGCTCCTTGCACTGTCTCCATGGTTACAAGAAAAACAAACAGCTCATTTTACACAATCTAACTTTTTCAAAATTCTTTCCTTTGAAGTTCACAACATTCACTTCTTTGTTGCTTAAAATATCAAGATTTCATTCAAAAACTGCTCAGTGTGCCAGCAAGGTCAGCAGAGCACTCCGTTGCCAAAGAGAGTTTATACAGAGTATTATTATTATTTTATTATCATAAGTATTGTACATGTTATTATTTTAACAGATGTTTTAAGTAGCAAGTTTGTATAAAAAACAGACGAGAAAATGTGTAGAAGGGCGGAGTGGGAATCTGAAACCTCATCTGTCACACACCAGATGCTCATAACCAAACACCCATAGGCTGGTCTTCAAATGTGATGGGAAGTGAAATGTTTCAGTCGTGCATATTTTCTGCCAATAACCTTGCTGGCCCCACTGTCGCTCTGGACCAGAGCCTTTTGTTGTTTGTGCAGTTTTATTAAAAGGGCCACATGTGTGTTTAGTTGGTGCTAGTTTGTCAAAGCCTTGTGCACTGGGGGAACTTTTCCAAGGTTTTGGGCTACTTCTTGTGAATAAAGACACGACTAGATGGCACTATGCAGCTTGCAAGGAGAGAATGCAGAAAGAAGCGATGTAGGGGAAGCGTTCACAGGGAGACTCCGGATTGGCACTTTGCACATGTGTAACGTTACATACATACACTGCCCGCCACAGAAAAAAAGGTCACATGCTCTAATATTTGGTTGAAGCACATTTAGCTTTGATTACAGCACACATTCACTGTGATATTGTTTGAGGTCAAAAATGTATTTAAACTCAGTTAATTCATTTTTCACCAAAATCTTGTGTTGATGGTGGAAAAGTGTGACCACTGCCAAATCCTTCTTCGGAACATCCCAAAGATTCTCATTTGGGTTCAGATCTGGACTCTGTGGTGCCCAATCCATGGAAAATGGTGCCTCATGTCCCACTCATGAATGCTGGCGTTGTCATCTTGGAATCAGGGAAGATGAAAGCCATTGATGAAATAGTCATTGAGGATGTTGCCAACTGCAGCTCTCCAGATCATAACTCCGCCCCCACAGGCTTGTACAGGAGGCACTAGGCATGATGGGAGCATCCCTTCACCTACCTGACGATGGTTACCCAATAACCTTTCAGTTTTTAATGATGCATTGCCAGTTTGAGTAGTTTCTCCTTAGATATTTTCTCTGCTTGATGCCAATGATTTGACTCTTCTCAAACACACTGACATCTGTTCCACGACCACAGGAATTGTCTTTCCACGTTTGTTACAGAAATGAGAAGCCACCGCATCAGTTGGGTTTAAGTACTGTGTTGCAGCTGAAAGACAATCACACATGCAGCAGTTATCCAATAGGAGGCTCATCCCTATTTGTCTCCAGTTGTCTTCAGGTGGGGACTTTTTGTTTGATCAGGCTGTATCTATACAGTATGTAGTCTATCTATCAGGGCTGTGTCCCACCAAAGTGGTGGACAGGGCACACACCCTTGCTCCCTTCCCTCCTTCCCCCCTTCCCCAAACCCTCCTTCCGTGACTTCTCTCCTTTCCTCATCACCATCACCACTCTCTTCCTCTTTGCGATTTTTTTTTTTCTATTGTTTACACCTCTGCCAAGGAGGCCAAGCCCACACTGGCGTCTGCCCGCCCCCCATCCATGCACTGGACAAAATTAGAAGCCAGCCAGCGTACCCGAGCAGGAAACCCCCAGGACCCGCCCCAGGCGACACAAAGGAATGAAACCGGCCAGACCCAGAGCACAAACCGGACCACCACCAGCACCCAGGAATCCTCCAGGAGACCACACAGGGACAGCCGCCACACCCAGAGAGGGACAACGAGCACCCAAACACACCTCCCGTCCATCACCGCTGTCGCCCCACTTCAAATCCATCACACATCGCACAGATGATTTAAACAAACTCCCATTTAATTGCTTTATTTCTCCCCCCTCTCCGAACATTTTTTCATATCCTGTGTTGCCCTATATTATGTATAATGTGTTTTCTATATATATTGTGTCTAAATGCATTAAAAGAAGGATTTAAGAAGGACAGTATTATGTATATAATATACATAATACTACATGTATATAATTATACATATAATTATGTATATAATTTCTGGGGTCGTCATTCCATAGAACATCCTTCCCCATATATTTGTCAGTTTAATATCTTAAAGTGGCTGTACCTGATTTTTACTGCTGTGAAACAGGAAACACAAAACTACTCCATGTTCCTGATTTTTTGCCGGTAATAAAGTAATATCTGTGTTGCTCCAGCAGAGATATAAGCATCTATTCGGGTGAAAATGAGACCACAACTTTTACTCTGCATTTGTTTATAGAGCATTATATCCAGCGAGAGAAGCAGGAAGAGTGCCGTTAGCATGCTAATGTTTTTTAGCTTTACCCTTGATCCAGGCTCAGAGACTCATGAAAAGTGCTTCAACTCATCGCAGTGAATATTTATGATGCTGCATTAGGAACGTGAGAGATACACGTGACTGATATAAAGCCTTTAACTTTAATTAATTCTGTTTTTCATGTATAAAAATAGTAAAAAATCAGGTACAGGGTCTTTAAAACGTAAATGCATGTCATATTTGGGGTTGCATAATCTAAATAAAAAATACTCCTACTTAAGAAACTGTTCTTTAACTCATCAAAATTCTTCCCGTCTCGTACTTGGCTGAGGCATCCTGCGCCCTCACCTTTGATAAATAAATCATCATTATGAATCACACATTTTCTCTTCAATCATTATTTATAAAACATGGTGCATATTTAACTCGCACTCCTGACGACATGTTTACGGCTGCTGTCTGCTTTCTTTGGTGGATATCACTGACCTCAGAGAAGCGAATGAGCCAGACGATGATTCAATGCTTTTTCAAAAAACATATCAACCAAAAACATGTCAAGACTTGATGATAACAATGTCATTAGCGGGCTAGCATCACGCGCAGGCAGGCATCAGAGTTGACACGGAGCGGTGAGTCATTTTGACAAATCAACGGTCCCAACACATCGGCAGAACTGGAGCTGTCCGTGAGGAAGGGTTGCGTAAGAGCTGTCGTAAATATAACTCAACAGATCAGTGGGTTACTCTGGGTCCTCTTTGGTCAAATGTGCGTCATTGTTTGGATGGCGATGATCTGTCACATTATGTTATTCCCTTTTTATAACTGTCTGATGTTATTCCGCACCATAAGTAATCGTTTTAAACCTTTTCTTTCTGCAAAACGTACTGCAGGCCAGTATTAGTTTCAAAAAGCAACCCAATGTAACCATATTTCAAAACTCAACATGTTTTTATTAATAATCTCAGAACTCAACCCTGGCCACGCCTAATTATAATCACGCAAAGACACCCTAACCATGACAGGACAGGGTTTGAAGCAGTTCCACCAATAAACACATTTTGTTTAGATAGTTTGGATATGTTTTGGGTGGAAAATAGTTAATTTGAATTTTAGGTAATTGGTAATTTGAATATTTTCCGCCTCCGACTTGAAAAACTGCCCTGGAATGCTGCTTGAACTGGTAAATCGTACTTCACTTGGGACCTACCTCTGAGCCGGTCCAGAGACTCCCACCTCACACACGAGATCCACTGTTAAAACACTGATGAGCAGCACAAAAAGTCAATCTGAGAGGGTAACCACCACATTAACCATGTAAACATATTATTACAGGTTAAATCTGAAAATAAACTGTTATTTAGCATGTTTGAGCTGTCTGACTAATATTTACATTTGTTCAGCCTATGATTTAGCATTAGCCACATGGTTTATGTACGAGTTAATTCAGTTGGAACTCTCTGAAGTCGGAACTCATAATGATCAAGTGGGAAATAACCAAATACCCAGTTGCCTGAAACACAGTATTATCCTCAGTCCAATCCAATGGTTTCAGAATTATGAAACACTTGGAGTGTTGCCATAGCAAGTAAAAAGTAAATGTTATATCTTTTGAAAGGGAATAAATTTGTACAATGTTCCATAACAGGACACTGAAGCCCATGAATATTTATAGATTTAGCTGGTATTGTATCCCACAAATTTGCACTGGATCCCATTTCCTTCATGTGTGACTAATCATTTTTGATTGGTGTCCAAACTTGCATATTTCAGGCTGTAATGTGATTACCTCTTTAACCAAAACCTGTGAGCCATTTCTATTTAATGTTGAGTAAAAAACAAATATAAAACAGTGGTTTGTTGAAGCAGTTCTGCTTCACTGGAGCTCGCCTTGCTGTTAGTGCCAGTACATAAAGCAGATTTGCTTTTTCGTGTGTAATTTGAAAAATGGGAATTATATTTTCTCCAATATCCAAACACGGAGTCATTGCACAGAATGGGTCTTTGAGCATTAAACTTTGCAGCTTGTAAAATGTACTGTTCCAGTGGGTTGCCACATCTTGCTGGAATCTTTGTGGTTTGTCTCTAATCGTGTTGCAGGAGGCGAGTGCTCAAAGTGTTTCACTATCTTTGTGCCTGAGGCCACCTCATTCAACACTGCACTGATTCTGAACACCATCGTTGAAAGCTGGGCTCATTCATATCAGACATTACTTTTGCCATTATCCACTACAAGCTTTTTGTCCAATGTCTCTGAGATAGAGGCGCTGTGTGGGGGCTTGGGAGTTCCTGGGAATGGTACACGGCCTTGGTCAAGTCCAACACTCTGGGAGTCCTTTGTGCTGTGCTGCACTTCAACTGTATCTGTGAACTGTATCAACTGTGAAGCTCAATGTCAGATTTAAGTGACAGACACAACATCTTCCTGATGGCTGATACCAGTCGGGCACGATGAATCCGTGCACCAGACAGACAACAGTTTGTAGGCTCTATATAGATACAGTTGGCATCCGAGGAAACGCTCACCAGCAGACCTCTGTGTGGCCGATCCATTCATTTTAATGTAGAAGAGCTGCTCTATCGCCGTCTGTTCAACAACTACAAGAGCAAATGCAAACTTCAGGAGTTATATTGCACCACATACAGACATGAAGACATAACATAATATAGTCAACATCTCAACTGATACGTAACAGCAATTTTGCCATCTGAGAAATATACTAAATGTTAGGCTAATCCAAATGCCAAGTTTTAAACCAGAGTAGTAATGGAATAAAGGCTGTTTTCTTTGAAGATAATCATGAGGTTAGCTAATAAATTCTAACATTGTGATCTTGGTGGGGATTTGTAATTCCCTGGTCTGCTCGCCCACACACTCCCTTCCTCCCTGTACTTACAAATGAAAATCCCCATGTATAATGACAAGCACACAGGGAGAGTTCTCCGCTGCCAAAATCTCTCTCCTAGCTCAATTATGCTTTTGAATAATTTAAAAATGGCATGGAGAAGGCAATGCTCGAGGGATGACAAAGACCTCAGCATCACCTCCTGGAGAGAAAACATGAATCTAGTGAGAAATGATCATCTTTTGCATAAACATGTCTCAGTGAGCACTTCCACCACGCAGCAGGTCACTCACAGGTTTCACTCACATGGAAAAACATATACATCCACATGCCTTGTTGTCGTTGTGAAACTGGGCTCCTTTGTGTTCAGTCCGACATACCATGACCGCCTGATTTCCCCTAAAACACCTGAACTTAAACGTCCCAAATTAAAATGGAAATGTTTTTTGAAGTGTCAATAAAAGGCTGCGCTCTTTGTAAACCTGAAACCTTGCCTCTGCTGTCAGATATACTGTTTGCTAAAGTGTAACTGGTAAGATATGCACAGAGAAAAAACTGATTTACTTCCCGTCTCAATTTTTGGGGGATGAATATGAGCTGGAGTAAAGCACAGTGTTGAGGTATGGACTGAAACACAGTATAGTGAGTTTTTGCTTGCGCCGTGACAATTCTCATATCAAAGATGAAAGTAATATATCTCAAAATTTGATATCTGGACTGGAAGTCTTTCTGATTTTGCTTTATATAAAAATGTGATTTTAAAGGACAATTATTATACAAAATTGACTTTTCAGAGCTTTTAGCCAAGTTCTAACCATTGTTCCGTCATCAAAAACATACCTGGAGTAACATATAGCTTGATTCATGTTTGTTTGATGATGCAGGTTTGTAAATCCTCTCTCTCCAGCTCTGTGTTGAACTCCTTCATGTGTGATGCAGATGATGCTGATGTCATTTGTCCCAGAGTCTTTTCCTGTTTTAAGTCCTTAAATCATCTCCAGACTCGCTCTGAACATTTCTTTGTCTAATCACGCGATAACTACAACTTCATCAGATCCACTGTAAACTGCAAAGCATTGTGGGTATATATTGCCTCTAGAGCCAGCAGATGGCGCCACAGCGAAGTCAAAATGGCATCTCCCAACACAGTCATAAAATTTTATTTGTAGTTCTAAAACATGTCATGCCAAACTGAATACACTCAACAGCAGGTTTAAAGGTCAGTAACAACAAATGCAGAATATGTGTCCTTTAAACATCATATTTTGAGTTTAACCCTGTTATAATGCTGTATCCTCTGGTTTGCTCTGTGCATGTTTCAGTATCTTGCATGTTTACCTCGGTCTCCCACTAGAGATTAAAACACAGCGCTCTTCATAGTCTTATTCTGATTGTTTTAGTGCTCAAATGGCCTACTTTTAATCAGCATATTAAATGTAGCAGGCTTGTTTTTAGCCTGTTTCAGTTTTGATTTCAAAACAACAAATCTAGCACCACCTGCTGGTGCTTTGTATAATTACTATGCCAAGCCCCATAATGCATAATACAGACACTTTAATACACCTAATTATTTAATAATGATTGATTTCCTTTGGTAACTTTTGGTACACGGTGTAGTCAATGTGGTCATTGCTGTGGCATAATGAATCCCTGTAGGAAAAAAGAAGCGTGGAGTGATCCTTGTGTGCAGCGTGAAGGTGTTTGTCAGTGGAGCGTCTCACGCTCAGGTGAGCTAGCATGAATACTGTAGCATCCACTTGTCCTTGACTTGGCCATTCTATTGTCCATAATACATTACATGGTGTACATACAACCTTCGACAATCACAACAATTGATTTGTCTTTCCCTATTTTTCCTCCTTGACACTGAGTTGAAGTTAAAACACTAAGCTCTCTCTCTCTCTCTCTCTCTCTCCACACGCACGCACGCACGCACGCACGCACGCACGCACGCACGCACACACACACACACACACACACACACACACACACACACACACACACACACACACACACACACACACACACACACACACACACACACACACACACACACACACACATATATATAGTCAATTAGTCACACTTGATTAATCACTGCAGCCCTAGTCCCCATAGGAGATTTAAATGTAAAAACATAAGTTATAGTTAGTAATAGTAAAACAGTGGAATTCTTAGAAAGCTTATTGAAAAGATTGTCAAAGTATTTTTTGAATGGAAAGGGTATTAAACAAACACAATGTATTAAACAAAACAAACTGGACTGTACTTGTGTTTAACTTAGAATTGCACATGGTGATGAGTGACATGGGTGGCAGTATGAGGTATGGAAAAGTGATAAATCATTAAAAACAATGTTATACAGTTATTTTCACAGGAAGGAAAAAAATGAATGAATTAATATACTGAAACACAGAATTCTGTCTATTGCTCAAATCTTCCACTGAGTGACAAACCCTTTTCTTCGACCGTTTTAGACTCACGGCGCTCTGTTGAAATCTTCTATATTTTTGCTATACATTTTCACGGCTCGGAGGCTCCCCAGGCTCCTCCCACTCTTCTCCCGCTTCCTGTGCTCTTGGAGGACGATGATAAGTGTAATCAGAAATGACTGGTTCAGCTGCTGGAGCCACACAGGGGAAAGCTCACGATACTCTGCACAGCTGCACATGCCGAGCCCCCCGTGTCCCCCCTGTGTCCCCCCCCGTGCCCCCACACTCCACGCACTCCATCTACCACATTAAAACGCCGTAAACGTGAGCATATTCACAGTACAGCAGAGGCAGTTAGAGATCATTGCCTCGGTCTCTGGGGAAAGCGTTAATTGTCTGCGTGTAGTCGTTCAGTGGCTGTTAGTGGCTGTATACAGTACGTACTCCATGATTATGCCCTATTTCGTCGTGTGAAGTGTTATATAGACGTAAATATCAAATGATCACATGTCAGTGGAATGTGTCGCCAGTTGTCAGTCACTACATGCGGCGCGGCCCGTATTTATTGTCATCTTTTCATGTGTCAGACCTCTCTTGTGTAAAGGCAATGTACTAGCTCGTGTGCCCCATTTTGTTCATGTAATAAAGTTTAATCTGTGTTAACCCCGAACAGATATACTGTAAAAGCATCTATTCAGGGGAAAATGAGACCACAACTCTTTTTCTACTCCCTTTCTACTCGTCTCTTTACAGAGTGTTTTATTATTATTATCATGAGTTTGCACTGAGCACAGAAAGGGAGCAGAGAGTTAAAGCTCTACTGTAAAGTACTTTGAATTGCGTTTTGTACGAATTGTGCTATACAAATACATTTTGCTGGCTACTGTTCGGTGCATGTCAACTACTCACCTTAACCCCAACCTGTGCCACAAGTGTGCACAATCATTTGAATCCATCACCATTTGAATCTTGAAGAAAAGTGGCCTTCAATCTTAAATTGTTTTAAGGTTTCGGGGGGAATAAAAAATGGTAACACTTTAATAACTACAGTTATTCCTGCCTTAATAAAACAAGAGCAAAGACTTACTTCAGTATGAACAAATAGTTTGTTAAAAATGATTCAGGCTTAGTAACTATTTAATAAATACTCTAACAAACAGTAGGTGATTTGATGGGGGTGCAGGGGACACTGCTGACACTTTTTTCACAAAATCACTGAAAAGCATTGCTTGGTTTTTTGTTTCTCACACACAACTAAAACATTAGGTGTTCAAAGAAGATTTAAAACACGCACATGATCTTCGATGATTTAAAAAACGAAAAGAGAATCAAACACAAAACGGAAGCCAATTTGGAAACTCTTGTGAGTGGGACTTAAATGTAAGAACAATATTAAGAGAATAGATCAACATTTGATTGTGTTATTTATGTTATTAGAAGGATGTAATCAGTTTTATATTTCAGTTGTCAAATACTATGTTATGTTACACTTGTTTATGTACACTTTTCTGTCTTTGTGATATTTTTTGTATATATATTTTTTTCTTTTTTCCTTGTAAGCAGCCAAGTTGTTTTTTTTGTGTTTTTTTTTATAACAACGGAAACAACGGACCGTGCATGTCTGATCAGCTTATCCACCTGTCAATCATGGCCATCTGAACTTGGAGAGATGAACACAGTGACCAGACTGACATCGATCTGTATGAAATCCCTTAGAGATATCATTCTGGATTTTTCCAGAAATCTTGCCTAGGATGCCGAAAGAACTGTTAGCCAAAAGCAAAATACCATTAGCTAAATGTGTCCACGTTTTTGTGAAAGCAACAGCCTAACTTATCCATATGCACATTCACTAATGCAGTATTTAGCAGAATCTCATGCATACCTTCCATTTGGTTTGATTGGATCTTTGTGGGCATATGGTGGTCCAAATAACAAGACCGCGCCGTGTATGTTTACAAACCCACCATAATTACCTGTGGTGCGGTAGTCGAGGCTGGCTGCGAGCTTCCCCAGACGCCATCAACCACGGTCAGCCATCATCACCGCGGGACCAGGAGCCATAAGCGGCATTGTTTACAGAATGAAAAAGCGGGCTAGTCGATGGTAGATTGGAATTGACTTTGAGGTTAGTCGACCCTTTCTCTCACTCATCTTCACAGAGAGGAGGAAAGTGCTATTTAATTGAGTGTATGACAATAGCCGTCCTATGGGAATCATTTTTCACTGGAATGGAATTCAAATTGAAGTTTGTGAGAGGTGTTGTGGTCTGGGACGCTGCATCGATCACAGGGGAGATGTGGGTTTGACAGGGCTGGAGGCCATTAACAGACAGTGTTCACGTGTAGCGACTGACACGGGCGAGAGACAAATGAGGAAAGTGTGATTAATAGTTTATTGAATGGAGATGCTTTGACGCTTTGACCTCAGCAGGTGAAGATGTTGACCATGAAGCCATGAAGGTAAAGAATGGATTCATGCATTATTTGTGCCGTTATTGGCCTTAAACATTGCGTTAACATATCACGTTTTAGAACAAACAATGCAATGTTTTTTACGAAGAACAAAACAACTTTCAGAGACGGCATAGTAATTTATCTGTGGCTCATCTACCATTTACACACATTTTAAAAACAAATTGCTCGAAATGGAAGCCGTGTTGTTGAGCAGTCGTGACAGCAAAAAACGCTCAGTGATTTATGCACGTGAAAACAAAAGATTCTTGATGTCACACATCAAAGAAACGTCACACATCGAGGAAATTCAGATTAGAGTGTTTTTGACGCTCAGAGGGAGAGGATTTTGTAACCAGGATTCATCAAACTAGCGCGAATGAAGCGAAATGCAACTCTAGGTGTGTTTTCGATGACGGAACAATGTTAGGACACGGTTAAAAACTCAAAAAAGTCAGAAGTGCTTTGTATTTGTCCTTTAAATGCTAAATGATTTTTTGGCGTGTAATGGGGATGATGGGGATTGTCGGAATCAAAGTCATGACGCTGAGGCCGGCAGCATATAATGTATTTAAATGAATGGTGTGCTCCGCGTGGTCAGTTCTGTCTAATCATCACAGTGGTGGCTTGAGCACAGCACAGATTTGAGCAGAGCTAAATCTTGCAAAGCTAAATTTTGGTGTTTTGGAGAATTTTAAGATGTTCGTGTTGTGAAAATAGAGGCCATTGTGAAAGCTGTAGGGCCCCTGTCCGCTCAACACAGGCAATTTGATTTTCCATAAACCATTGCGCTCTATTCTCCTCTATCTAAGGCTTTATCTTTCCTGTTCCCATTCTCATTTCTGAGGGTCGGGGATCATGGACAGCTTCCTCCGTTGCCATGCCAAGTCTTTGCACTTCCCAAGCGTGTTTTGGCCCGTTCCTGGATGTCATCGCTCCATCGTCTCACTCTCGCCCTCTTACCGTCCAGAAACTCCTCCAGAATATGGATGCAGAGATTTTGGGCAGCGATGATAACGCCAGAGTACTGTCGTTTCCATTAGTCAAATAGTCAAACGCACCTTAGAACAGAGGGGGCGTGCCTTGTCCAGATTATATTAGTTCCACGTGTAAGTCACAAAAAGGGGGAAATCATGGGTTGGACACCACCATACTCAACATTCAGGACAGTGAAGTGGTGGTACAGGTGTTTGTGCTAGTGGCTAGTACTCCTCGAACATGCGTTGTCTGTAACTTGTATTTGGCTTTGTCTGTGTCATTTATCTTTAAGTGACGTCACCAGGCCAAGTTACAGGTAAGAAGTTAAGATCTGTGGAGTGCCAAGCTAGATCACAGTCAGAATGTAGGTTTTTTTCAAGGTATATTTTTACAGAAGCATCTATATTAATGTGGCAACAAGTGTCTCTTTGAATACAGAGGGTTCCAGACCTTTGCTCGACCTCTATCATCCCATTGTTGATTATTGCTGACTTTGGCGATATGAAACCACATTCACAGTGTTTTTATCTTGTATTTTATTTATACTTTCTATCCGGTATTGCGGCCCGCGCCCAAATATTGATCCCAAGAGCGATGACTCCCTTCTCGCTGCCACCTCTGCGTATCTGGCCACTGTATCTCTGGGGACTTCCTATACAATTCCCCCCAGCCTCCTCCAACTCAGCGGGGGCAAGATGGAGCACGCATTCCTCTTCCATGGCACGGGCACTTAGTCTCTGTCAACTACCCCAGGCCGCACATCCTCCAGCTCAATTAATCACTCGCCCACCTTTAGAGCACTGCGTCCTGGCCCGCGTTTAAACATACCTGCTCTGCCGCCTGTGCCAGCCGGTTCCGGCGAACCTGGAGAGGGACAAGTGGAACAGGTTGGCCCAGATTAGCGGGAGGGGTACGGCGGGGCAAGATGGTGTTAATGCCGACTTTCGGAGACGATTTCCTTTGAGGCAGATCCAATCCAGCGTCGCAGCGTGGCACCCAGGATGCAACCGGGACTCCCAACTGATGGGCTTTCTAATTCAATCTGTTCCAAAGCAGCAGGACGTAGTGTATGAGCCAAGAAGTAACCTTTCATTCTCAAATCTGGTCACCAAGGCAGTGTTTGACGCCATTGATGAATAAAAGGGGGTCGATGGCAAATCAATATATGTGAGGTGAGGTGGAAAGCTGCCGTCGCATTTTCGTTGGAATTGTCTCGGACACATGAAAAGGAATGATTTTGTTTCCAGTCAAACGTGGCTGTGTGAGACGCAGTAGAAGTATTCTCATTAGAGGGAGCATGTCGGAGTGGTGGGGTGAGACGGAGAGGGGAAAATGCTGGGGTACTACTGCCATCTAGTGTTGGAAGTGAACTATGGCAGTGTTGGGAGTGTTACGAGGAGAAAAACTGTCAGGGAAAGAAAGACTAGAGTTTGGACCCTATCAAAGCACATGCTGGCACGTACCCAGGCAAGACACACCACGCACACTCAAATCTGATCATTATCTGATTTCTGGAGTTATCTGATTATTGAAATGCCATGTTAACAGTTGATTTGGAGTGACTAATCTGATTTCTTTCAGATTGTTCACACGTGTTTAGGGTTTGACCAGGAAAATTATGTTAACGTTAAGTGTTAACAACTGAAACTGTTAGTTTTAAATTTATTGTACTTTGTCTTCCAAATGCAACAGTTACTCCACACCTAAATCTACCATTAACTCGATATGTCAGATCTAATTATTGTGTTATTTGATTTTTACTGGCCATGTAAATGTACTCAGTGATGTGGCTAGCTGCAAGAGGGAGGGCATCTGGCAAAAAACCCTACTGAAAACAGTTTGACTCATTCTATGTGGCAACTCCAAATTAGAAGAGAAGCAAGGCTAAGATAACATGACTAATGGAACACTGCATGTGTAGGGGAGTGACCACTAGATGGTGCACTTACACTGTGTTTTCATTTAAAGATGCTGTTTTGTGTTTTGGCCATTTTCATGTCCCAGGTCGGCCACCGTAGCTGCAGCAAAGAGACTGCGCAGTTAGCATTTTTTCCTCTTTGCTCTCTGCTTACTATGTAAGGTATGCACCGCTAATTGCTCTTATGATAATCCATAAATATCGTTGTTATTATTGGCCATCTACGTATTAATTGCACTAAATATTTTGCCTTTGATGTTTTGCTAAATGTTGGTCCAGTTTTTAGCGACCTGCATTTGTGATTTGTTTATTTTGTGTGTACTTTAAGATAAGCTAGCGGTACATGAGGTCCATAACATATTTGTATGACAGTCGACAGTTTACCATTTAATACTGTGCTATTTGCACTGTACCAAAAGGTGAAATATGTTTTGATTTGATTTAGTGTGAATTTACATGAAAATTATATCACGTTACTAACTAACGTTACTATTTAGTTTTCCATTTAAATCATTACTCCATTACAGTTGTGTTATTTCTCACTGTACACATTTCTGGAATATCAAGACTTAAGTAACACAAATGAAATGCACAAAGAATACAACATAATAACCCCATCCCCCACATGCATTCTCAGTATTCAGCCATGAACAGTTAACATTCACAATCAGACCCTTTCATCCACATACAAGCTCACACTCTCACACACATACACACTCACTTCCGGATCTTCACTGGTGTCAGTTGTTGTATATAGATGCATTTATACATGCACATGTATAACTTATACCTGTGTGTATTTGTACATACATATATATATATATATATATATATATATATATATATATATATATATATATATATATATATATATATATATATATATATATATATATATATATATATATATATATATATATATATATATATATATATATATATATATATATATATATATATATATATATATATATATATATATATATATATATATATATATATATATATATATATATATATATATATATATATATATATATTTACACACACAAGTGTGCACATGTATACACATACATACAGCTCTTCATATAGTGGCAAAACCTTTCAGAATTGTTGTAGCTGAGTCTTCTCCCATATACCTGAGCACTGGGTTCCATATTCCATACATCCTTTCAAAATATAAGTTCATCTTTCCATCGGGAACAATTGAAAAATGTTATTGAGCCAATCATGAATTTGTGGTTCTGTGTCAACCAACCAAGTATTGCTGTACAATTGTTAATCTTGCACAGTATATCAATAATGATAATCATTTTGTCTAATGTCTTAATTTTGGATCTCTAGTTGGTAACCCAGAATGCATTGGAGAGGACAGGGCTTTACAGACTGATTTAAAATACAACACATGAGTCACTCTGAGTTTATCAAATAACAATTAACTCACAACTAAGCAGAGGGATGTGTGGATGTGAGGGACTGCTTGGTTGCTATAGTGATGGAATTCCTGTATTCAAACTACACAACAGAACCTTTAATTACACTATATTTGCCATTCTAAGCTGATATCCTGGTAACGTGACAGAATGTTCACATGTATGAGAAAGACAGAAGCCCATCTGGCAGATCCTTATCCTCTCATTAAATATAATATGAAATTAAAGTGCAATTTCTGAACAGATTCTAAAGAGATCGTGAAGTCACAGCTCATTGAATCTTCTTTTCGCCTGATAATAAACAAATGAAGTTATTGGAGTTTAAGTGCTGAAGTATAATGATATTATTCTGTGTCAATTTGATCCTGCAGTTAATGTTTGTTTTTGTTATTTTGGGGCTAATGCGTCTCTATCGTCCTTTTTTACGTTTTCAAACCAGATTGTGGATTTTGCCATTAACGTTAATATTAACAAAATTCAATTCTCTATTTTGTGAACCTAACCGATGAGATTCAAATTTGCACAAGGACATCTTATTAACATATAGATAATGTAACTATATCTATATAAATCGTGTAAACATATACATGGAAAATGAATGGCACAATAATAAAGTAATAAAATGACCAAAAAAGAATATCCTCTATCTGCGCCATATTGACTTCCATTCTTAAACACATATTAGACTCTGCCGTCAAAAAAAAAAAAAAAAAATCATTACAGGATCAATGTTTGAAGGTTTAAGCTTCTGTCTTTGTCCTGAGCGCTTCTGTCAAACAAGAGAACGGGGTCTGTGTGCGCTCTGACTGCTAATCCCAACGGAGCACTTTACAAGGACGACACTGGGACTGTCAGAGCTTTTCACTAAAGTATAATTGTGAACCAATCCAATTGCTTTTTAAGCCATTGTAATTCCTCTCTGCTCTTTAACCCGTAATTAGTGTTGGACTGTTGCATCATCATAGAATTTCCGTACAAAAAGACACTGTAATATTGCTTTGATTGGCTACTTTTACCGTATCTTCCTTTTATGGCGCTTTTTTACATTTAGGTTCAAAGTACTATGTTCAAAACCCACTTCAGTCTTGAGGGGTTTGAGTAGATAAATAACAGCAGTTTCTTTAACGACCCAGTAGTGTGTTACAGGAAAAATATTATGCATTTTCTTCATATTGTTATTAGCCTTTAACATTCATTCAACTCAACAACACTGAGTACCTTTAAGTACCTTATCATAGTTTTTTAAAGTAGTAGTTCCAGGAAAAAAAAGTCATATATAAAAGTTTAAAATGACAGGAAGTAGTGCTGAGTTCTAAAATGGAATCCCGCAGTGATGTCATCAAAATGTGACTTACGGTTGAAAATAAAGAGACGGTTAACACTCAACTGACACATTTTTCTGACAGTTTAAATGATCATTCAACAAAATAAAAGTGTTATCAAGTTTTATTATTTGTCAAATAATAACTATTGCGTAATTAACACAGATTTTGGCCCTTGTTTTCAAAATGGTTGCTATGGTAACAGTTGTAACAATGTCATATTTGCTACTTATGGCCAACCAGGAAGTATCACTGGGGACAAATAGGCCAAATGTCTCGTAAAATCTCAAATACGATCTTGTGTAGAACTTATTTTCTGTTGAGCTAACCTAACCTAACGTTACCCTAACTGTGATAAAAGATAATCCAAAAAATTTAACATTTGCTCGTATAATTCACCAACGCGAAACAGCAGTTGTGGATTGTGAACTTTTTTTTTTGACAATGTTTGCTAGCTCCAAAGTTGAGGTGCATTTTTGCTATTTTGAGATCTGTATTTTAAATTGTATGAATCTGGTGAAAGTGTGAAGTCTTTAAAGTCCATGAAGACACACCATCGAACGACTTCTATAGTTTTGGAGCCCAATAAGCAACTGAGCCTTTAAAAAGCCCCACAAAAAGAAGCAACTAGTTAAACGTTGTCTGTAGCTTGTGAATGAGGAGAAAATAAGATGTGCATATTTTAGTCTCGTACTGAACATGATTTACAGGAACATGTTGTATTCCCGTCATTACTGGCTCTTTTAATGTGAAGCAGAACTGGGCTAAAAATAACTTCTTTCACAACATGAAACTGTCTCTCATGAGCAAGTCCCAAAACTATCCATAAACTGAAGCCCAAAGTCTGTATTCATGGTTTCATGAGTGATGGGCAATACCAGTGATTTTTTATTTGAGCCGATACCAAGTAATAGTATCTAAACCAGATACTAATGCGTCTGTGTCATTATTTTCACTCCACATCAGTTTGAACTAACACAAAAAGTAAATCTATGTGCAGAAAATCTGAAATATAGGCAATATATTTTGAATATATTTCTTTGGTATCTCTCATTTGAAGGCTTGACAGCAGTCGTCCATTTTTATAGCAATAGCGCAGTTCAAATCAAAATATTATATCTTTTGAATGGTGAAAGGTCCTCACAGAGTCCATTAAATCTGGAATAATTTTCCTTGAAACTCATGGATAAAGAAATAGACTGAGCATATCTATAACATTGTGAAGTGGAGCTTTGGGTCTCTGGTTAAATATGTAAGCTTAGTCAAACTTATGTGAATGGACAACTCCAGGACCGTGAAACACAGTGTTGTTCCAAAACGGCCTAAAGAAAAAAATATTCCGCATTTTTCATATTGTTATTAACCTTTAAATATGCTCTTGAGTGCCTTAAATTTCCCATCTCATGTTAAAAAAAAACAAAAAAAAACGTTTCTTTCATTCTTTGACCTGTGAAATGAAATGACACTTACTGAGTGCATCCAGCCAGCAGATGGCGCCAGTGCAATATACAATCTAGTGAAGTTAGCGCTGAAAATAAGTTTTGCTGCAGTAGTTATCCTGTTTAGATGGCAGAAAAGCTCAGAACGAGTTTAGCGATGATTTAAGGACTTAAAAGAAGGAGTGTGGTTAATGTTCAGAGGGGGAGGATTTCCAGATGAACGTTCCTCAAAACAGTGTGAATGCAACTGAATGCTTCTTCAGGTGTGTTTTTGATGATGGAACATTGTTTGAAGTTCAAAAAAGTCACTGTAGCAGAATATGAGTCTTTTAACTGAAACAGGGAGATGCCGTAATAACGTAGCCGTGGCTCCATCTAGTGGCTGCAGAGGCGATTACACATGTGTGTATACACAATGGTTTGACCTGCTGTTGGTGTGCTAAGCTACCACACAGCTACAGTCATTGTGTTTAGAGGCAGAAATGCTCAGAAAGAGTCTGTGATGATTTAAGGACTTAAAACAGGTGAAGATTCTCTGATAAGTGACGTCTGAAATCTGAAAAAACGTCATCGATCGAGGGAGTTCAGCAGGAAGTGCTTTTGGCGGTCGGAGGGAGGATTTTCTAACCAGCATTCATCAAACTAGCATGAATGAAGCTAAATGTAACTCCAGGTAATTTTTGATGATTGAACATTGTTAGAACATGGTTAAAAGCTCAAAAAGCCACTGTAGCAGAATATGTGTCCTTTAATGTCTTTATGAACATTACAAGAAATGCATGAAAATGATGCTCGAAATAAAGAGCTCCTCATCATTCTTTTTTTTTTTTTCCTTTTTTTACCTACGCCTTATTTCTTTGCAAAAACACACCCTCTGTTCCGGTAGCCTTTGATTTGCTACCCCTCTAATGGTCGTGCGGCTCATGCCTCTCCCTCCCGGTCCTCCCAGTATCATAGGCATGTCATTCCCAGCAGCCACCTGTCTCTCAGAGCCCGCTCTCATCTGCGTGTCATGTCCGTTCCTTCTGCGGCGCGTCCTTCACACTTCTGTCGCGTGTCTCTCTGAAGTGCGCCTCTTCCATTCTCTGCAGCGCCGTCTGAAGCTAAGATTACGCATTCTTTTATTATTCTTTTCATGGCCTTTCTGCTTTCATCCAGCTCGGCTTGTTCTGCGACAGACATTCTTGAAGAGTTGAGGTCATTTGGAAACTTTCTGCAACTCCGCTTGGAATGTGATTATGTTAGAGTGAGGATCGTGGAGGCAGAAGTGTTTTGCGTCTGTGGTGCTAGCGGACGTCATGAACAGAAATAGATTGGAGTGGAGTTATTTGTTCTTTTTCGTTTGAACTGATAGTAATGGTTAGACTTTGGGTCGTGTACTGCGTCGGAGAGTAACAAGCAAACAGTTTTATGAAATATACCCCAAAAACAAAGGCGACCAGCCACAAAAAAAGCGGGGCGGGAAAACCAAGTAATTGGACGTGTCGGGCAAGTATGTCTTGTGGGTCAAATACTGCCCTCAGACCCATTCAGGAAGAATATTCTGCATTTTTCATATTGCTGTTAACCTTAGGCGTTTGCCATTAAAAGAAAGCGTTTCTTATTCATTCTATGACCTATTTGCTACTCATGTTCAACCAGGAAATACATTTATTAAAGTTATGAAAATTGTCAAAATGGGGATAAATAGGCAAAATGTTTAGTAAAACCTTAAATACAATCATATTCACTACGTTTTAGTCAAACGTGTAGTCTAGCTGTCATATAGACTTTAATACTGTCGATTGTAAAGACGTGCCATAACCAGCTTTGCATCCTTTATCTTTATCACAAAAAATTGCGGGGAAAAGACTTGACATAATAAACAATCCCCAATAATAATGCATGCGTTTTATCAAGTTTTATTCACCTTATTCTGCCCCGCCCACTTTTGCCGTTTTTTGCACTTTTGTTGTAAACGCACTTCCGTTTTACGAGAACTCCGTTAAAGCTAATGACGAACGAGGGAAAAGTCTCACCGCTAAAATGTTACATAAAGTAGGTTGATTTGTGTAAAATATTTAAAGGTCCCATATTCTGCTATTTTGCCCTTTACACAGTCTATTCTAAGGGCTTTATTGATAAAAGTTTGCGTTGTGTAATATCCATAACATAACAGTTTCCAAAAAACACCCATCTCTTGGACTGGCCCCCCTCCTTGTAAAAGCAAACGGCTCACTCTGAGATCTGACCCCCCCGAACAGAGAGCAGGCTGCCTCCCCCGCCCAACTCGCGCGCCTCCCCCGCCCAACTCGTGCCGATGCCTAGAGCGGAGATGTTGCGCATGCGCCGTGTGCTCCGGTAAACAGCGATACACAAACACGGGAATAAACCTTTTATCCGTCCTGACGGTGCGTCGTGCTGAGTCCTACGTCCTGGATCTGACCTGGAGTTTGACGTGCTCCAGGACCTCGACGACGGACGTTGCCGTTTGGTAAATAACAAGCTAACTCTTCGATCTGTCGTATCCATCGTGTAATTACTGTGTAGCATTAGCATTAGCTGTTTTTATTCCTGCGGCTTAAACACCGCGTCATCCTGGTGAGGAGCCCCCGTCTGTTGCTCAGCCGAGGGGGACGGAAAAGACAGTTCTCTAGCGAAAACATGCGGGAATCAATCAAAAAAACACTTTGGGCACAACATACGAGGCCCAAATAGCACTGTAGGAAGGTTAAAACCTCTGAAAAGTCGATTTTGCATGTTATGGGACCTTTAATGAACACGAGCAACAACAAGTCAACAACGCATCGATTTCCTGGTCAGTCTGAAAATGGCTTTTTAGTTCGTGTAGAACTTATTTTCTGTTGAGCTCGTCTGCTCCATGTAAACTACAACGGAAACAAGACGGCGGCGCGTACGGCAACTTCCAGAATAAGGTGAGTAGTTCTAGTCATTAGTCTTTGCCTGTTTGGTTACTCTCCATAGTCTGTGGCAGTGTTCTGTTTCTGCTGCCACGGCTGCCCTGGGGTAGACCTACAGAAGGGACGCTCCTCTGATCACCGTCAATCACTCACATCCCTCATTCTTGCACTTTACAACAAATGCTGACGTCTCTACACTGCAACTTTCTTCGTGGATGACATTTCCAGGATTGCACTTCTGCGTGCCCGTGCCGTGTGAAGAATCCCCTCTCCGCTCGCTCCGCGCTCGTTACGGTCGTGTTCTTGCTGTGGGCGACCTACATATAATTTGTGTTTTGTCTTGTCTCTGCAGCCGCGGTCTGCGTCGCCTCCAGACATTTCTTTTCATTTCAGTGAAGCTGCAGTTGTTTCTCTCTGGCCTTTGTGTCCATTCCAAATTCCTTTAATGTTGCCGTATTATCAGGCAGTAAAATTCAGGCAGAACGTTTTTTTTTTAAGATTCATAGATAAAATAAATGGATAATTGGCTTAAATTAGCAATAGCTGGTTTGAAAGCAGTCATTTATTTAAAAATCTTCCAACCACTCACCTTTATTACCAAAGTAAAGAGCATTTTTTTCTGGTTCAGCAAGATGGCTTTTACTCCATGCAGTGTATTTGTTAAAAATGAGTCTGAATGATATCGCCTTTTTGAATAATAACCCTGGGTGTTATCCAAGTAATCCAATCAGAGAACCAGTGCCTGTGAGTATTCCACACAGTTTTTTTTTTGTTTTTGTTTTTCTTGTTGTCATGCACAGTGTCCTTGGGTGTTTTGAAAGGCGCTCTTATGAATAAAATGTATTATTATTATTATATTATTATTATTATTATTATTATTATTATACATTTTATTTTTATTATTATTATTATAGGGCGGCAGTAGCTCAGTTGGCAGAGAGATTGTCTTCTGATCCGAAGGTCGGCGGTTCAAATCCCGCTCCTGACATAAACATCATTGGTTGAGCGGTCAGATCCACTGACCCACAGGTTGGCGGTGCAATTGCTCCCGCAGGTGTGTCCTTGGGCAAGACACTTAACCCTCCTTGTCCCCAGTGTCTGCGTATACTGGTGTGTGAATGGGTGAGTGAATGGGTGAATGGTAAAAAAAAAGGGGTGCACGGTGGCAGAGCGGCTAGAGCTTCTGCCTCTCAATAAGGAGATCGTGGGTTCGAATCCCAGACCACCCCAACATCACACAATGTTGGGGTGGAGTCTGCATGTCCTCCCCGTGTTACCGTGGGTTCTCTCCGGGTTCTCCGGCCACCGTCCAAAGACATGACTGTGTAGGTTAATTGAGAACTCTAAATTGTCCCTAGTGAATGACTGTGAGAGTGAATGGTTGTTTGTCCATGTCCGTGTCTCTGTGTTTGCTGCGACGAGTTGGCCACTGTCCAGGGTGTACCCCGCCTAAGGCCCAAAGTCACTGGGATAGGCTCCAGTCACCAGCGACCCCTAACGGGAATAAGCGGTAGAAAATGAATGAATTATTATTATAGTTGTTTCTCTGTCATGGTTCAACATCAGAGTATGCAAAGTGACCAAGTGGGCGGGGCTAACAGTACATTCTGAAACATTTTCTTCACTTATGGTCAAAAATAAAATATAAAACC
Source organism: Rhinogobius similis (assembly GCA_019453435.1). NCBI lineage: Eukaryota > Metazoa > Chordata > Actinopteri > Gobiiformes > Gobiidae > Rhinogobius > Rhinogobius similis. The sequence continues at coordinate 37,033,412 of CM033630.1, read as the reverse complement.
TTCTAATGTAGACACACAATGACTTTACTCTCACACAGTTTATTGCTGCCTTCAGCTTTATGAAAATGTAGACGCTCCATAAACACAAGCAGCAGGAGCAGCTCCAGATGAATTAAAGACACGAGGGGAGGGACGCTGTAGGCCTCTGTGGTGGTACAGTGCTGTGTGGACGCTGAGCAGGTCAGGGCCTGGTCAGTGCTGGGATGGGAGACCGCTGGAGCACCAGGTACCACAGGGGGCGCTGGAGACACTTGCCCAGTATGAGAGTGGTGTGTGTGTGTGTGTGTGTGTGTGTGTGTGTGTGTGTGTGTGTGTGTGTGTGTGTGTGTGTGTGTGTGTGTGTGTGTGTGTGTGTGTGTGTGTGTGTGAATGGTTGGTGGTGAGGGCAGGGGCCAATGGCGCACACTGGCAGCCTCGCCTCCGTCAGTCTGTCCCAGGGCAGCTGTGGCTACAGTAGTAGTATACCACCATCGAGTGTGGAGTGAATGAATAATGTGATGTGAAGTGCCTTTAAGTGTCCAGAAAAGCACTGTATAAGTCTAATGTATTATTATTATTATTAGGCCCACCTGCCTGATTTTTACCTATTAAATACATTCAAAACGGAACTAGCAAAGTTAAGTTTAAGTGGTACAAAGATATTTCTCCGTTTATCTTAAAGGGCAGTGCCTGATTTTTACTGTTTTGAAACGTGACAAGGTCATATATAGCTCTGACTTTCCTAATGCAGTCCCAGCATCTTAAATATTCACTGCCATGAGGTTAAAACACTTTTCACCAGTGTGTGAGCTAACAGACAGCTAACAGCTAACTTCCTGCTTCTCATAGATAAAAAAAAAAATAATAATAATAATAAAATAAGCTAAAATGTGCTAGTGCAAACCAGATATTACATAATTACAAGCAAAACATTAGGTACATGAACAAGTTCTATTTTTCACATTTCAAAATAGTAAAAATTAGGCTCAGTCCTTTTAATTATTCACTTCAATTAGTTTATTAACACTTTTCATAGTCTTTAAGTGAATCAGGCTGGAATTCTATTGGACTCAGAGTTACAGCATTTTTCAAGGCCACCAACCACAGAAAATTATTATTAGTAGCTTTAGAGAAATGTTCTACTATTTCCATTTTAATTGGAGACAGAGGTGGAAATTAGAAGCAGCAGTAGTACTATTAGCTAAGAAGTATTACTGAGTAGTAGCAGTAACAGCTAGTATTTAACTGAATGGGTTCTCTTCACAGTTTCAGTGTTGTTTTTTCTTTCCTCGTGATAGTGGCAGGTGAAGAGTGGGGAGCGACAATCAGAAAATGGTCAGAAACAGGAATCCATGTGACCACACGAGGCCCCCCGGAGCCCGCATGTGTGCTGCAGTTTGGACCCCTAAGGCTTTTGTGCAGCAGTTGTGACACATCACATTTCAAGCATAAATGATTCTCTCCAAACCATATGTTCCTCCGTTTTATAATCGCCTTTAACAAAACAACTCGTCTTTACCGTAAACTACAATCACGGCCAGAGGCTGGTAGCTCTCAGTAAATTATACTGAAGTGCACTCAAGTAAAACACTTTTGATATTTTCTTTTAATTTCTTTTTTTTCTGCAGAAACTTAGAGAATTCACGCAAAAAAACAACAACAACTGTTTAAGATCTTTCTGACCTTATGGCTGCAGAGACACAGAGAAAAGCTTTAAATAACATGGTTCTTGTCTTGCTAAAAGCTTCTTCCCTCAAACTGTCACGAGCTTGGACAATGCAGTTTGAACATGGTACTATATATTTTTAATCAACTTTATCTTTTTCAGTTGTTTATTTCAGTCTCAAAATGTTTCTTGGTATGTTGATTTTTAATATTTTACTGTGCACTCTGAGCTTTTTACACGCGTTTTCCAATGTGGCTTTCAAACTACACGCAAACAAACAAAACCAATCTAATACAACTTTACCTCATCATACTTTCAACCCTCCTGGACTAATATATTTTGCCGTGTACTTCTGAGTAAATGTTTTGGTTACTCTTCCTCTGTATTTCGGTAAATCTAGTCCCGTGCAAATGATCATGTCTGAGATTCTGTTTTTAGTCTGTGCATTGAAGCTTATATTGATTCAAACTGTCTCTACATCCATTTTATGTCGAAATCTGAACTAGATTTATATTAATACTTTGCCATTGAATCTTTGCCAAACCAATTATTGTTTTTTTAACTGATAATTAAAAAGCAAAAGACACAAAACAAACTGTGGCGAAGACGTAACCCCTGTTGTGCCCCCCTGTTGCTATGGTAACCGGGGACTGAGCAGCATGGAGGCTCTTATGGGAAAAGTTTGGGTGCAAAGTATTAATCAAGGGTCTGTGAATGGATCATGTGGACGTCATTTGGAACAACGAGGTAAGCACTAGAATGTCGCAGGTATCGCTACATAATAAACTCATAACAAAGCTAAAACAGACTTAAAATTGTTGAAAATAGAAGAAATGCTTGCAACGTGGATGAATTAAAAGGTTCTTGTCATATTAAATGTGTTTGGCACTCCGCCATTTCTGGAATAAAGTCAAAACCAGTGAATTACTAACATTGCCGATCCTATGCAAACTTATTGCGTGAGAATTGGGTTTAATGCTGTCACTTCAGCTCGGAAAGTCAGAACAACTGCTGTCAGTTTGGACGCAAAAGAAAAGGCATTTGCGATAACAATACTTAAGGACTACTGAAAAAGACTGAATAGTTGCTTATTCCTTTGCCTAAACGAAGAGGGACATTGGAATGAGATCAGGTGAATAAAACAGTTTCAATACTATCCTAGTCCTAATGGAGGCCTACATCTAACAGCTGATGGTGAAAAACTATTATAACGACTAGTTGAAATATTCATATTTCATGGTCTAAAACATTTGCCGTGAAAATAATAAAAATTGTATACCATTGACAAAACGTCTGTTTCACTCCATCATGTTTGCCGCAAATGACGACGGTCGATCACATCCCAGTCCGTCCAAGTTCCCAAGTTTATTTCCTGACTTCTGTGAGCATTGTGGATAGTTTCAATCTGTTTCTATAATATGTATGTGCTTGCTTTTATAAGTGCTTTTGGATGATTCAAATATAGTCCCTTGTCATGTATGCATTATGCCCCAGACTGAACTGTCTGTCAGAATTCTGGGAAATGGCTACATCACTGTTATGTTATTTGTTTAGCCTTACATTTCAGACGTTCAAAGTACAGAAAAAGACCAGAGGTTCATTTTGACTGCCATGTACACAGTATTTTAAACTTGACTGTTGTAACATGTGACGTAATGGGAACGGTATATAACGCCTCAATGTAAACATGAATTTAGACTCTCCTGTACTGTACATGTAAGTGGACCTTTTAATAAAAGCTAAAAGGATGAATCTGCGCCAGTGTCTTCTTCCAGGGAGGAACATCTACAGCGTTCATGTGTATATTTCAACTTGGAGAAAAATTGTCCCCAGTTCCCGAGGTCCACATGAAGCCCACAAAGAACAAAGGTTTTGTTATTATTATTTTCTTACTTTTTTTTTTTTTCACTTTATTTAAGAAAGTCCCATTGAGATTTGGAGATCTCTTTTACAAGGCTGCTCCTTCAGCTATGATTTAGTTTTGCAAATTTATTTGGTCTATCTTTTGAAATTAGCAGATTTTGTGCATTATTTAAAATGTTCTGTCCTTCCAATATTATATCTTATATCAATCTTATATCCATTATATGTTACAACAAATACTCTTGCAGTTGAGCAGAGTCTCTCGAACTCCGTTTTTACTCTTACTTGGGTCATTTCTTGGACCATACTCAAGTAATATTATTTAAAGTAATGGTACAAACTTTGGATTATCTACCCACCTGTGATTACAGCTCACTGCTACATTACTAACGTTAGCCCAAAGAAATTCCGCTTTATCCTCGGTCCTTAGCTGTCACGGTCTGTAAACGAGAGCGAATGACGTTAAATTATCCTGATGGACCTTCAATAATTTGGCAGCGCAGGGAGCTCATGGGGAGGGCGTTAGTCATGTGGGATTAAATAAGGCACAATCATTTTCACCGTTACCTTGACTTCTGTGCAAATCAGTCGTGGCGGCTGGGATTGAGACGCGCAGCATGAATTTGTTGTACGCGTCAATGCTGATAAATACATTCTTTTCACAGAGCTACAAGCGTGGGTCTCCTTCCAGCGCCGGAGGTTTGTGAAACGCCGACAGGCTGACAGACGTAGACTCCTCTCCCGATGGAAATGTACGTTTAACTCACTGAACACAAGCTCCTCCCCCTCTCATCCTGTGCAGGTAAGAGACAAGAAGGACTGAGAAACTTGACTGGCAGATTTGACTTTGGAGCAGGATTGTGATGTTGAAAGATGTGCTTTTTTATTTTAAATGACTGCTCGGTCCTTAGCATCGGTATTTTCTGTACAAATAATAAGTGAAGCATGAAGATATGTTTTGATATGTAAAGTTTTTCTACACAAACGAGACCATGTAGAAAATCAGACCAAGGTTGATGCAGCTTTCAGCCATTCAATTGAACACTTTATAATGCCACAATTCAAGATTTTTAATGCCATAATCAACGTAAAAACAAAACATTTACATTTTACGCTTTTATCATGTCAAAACTACTGGCTTGTAACTTTCAGTTCAATTTATTTTTGTTGCGCCCAAAATCACAACAAGGTAGAAATGTTCGAGAGGATTTAGCAAATACATAGCTGTCCCAGAGCGCCCCCTGTCCTTGATCTTTCTTCTCAAGAAGAAAAAAACCCTGTGAGAAAAAGTCTAATCCTCTGGGAGAACCACAGAGAAGGAGAGATCCTACAGCCACGGATGGACAGACTGTGGATGGACCAGGACTGACACCTCCACTTGGACCAGAACCACTCAAGAGGAAGGAAGGTGGATCATCTAATGTAGAGAGAGTGAGGAACAGTTCATCTAGAGTAGAGAGAGTTCCTCCAGGCAGATGAGGAACAGTTCATCTAGTGTAGAGTTCCTCCAAGCAGATCCGAACATCCGAATATCCAGGTCACAGGTCAGGGTCGTGAGATGGGGGGGGTCATCACTGGAGCAGCCGTTGCAGTGTCTGAAACAGTCTCCACCCCCCGAGGGAAATGGAGACATAGAAAAAGCATGTGAACAGCAATGAACAGACTACAGTTGAACTAAAATCTTAAATATTGCTGATGGGAAAGTAGAAGAACCAGAGGACAGTGTTCAGCTCCATACTTCCTCCAGCAGAGTTGCTCCAAGGACAGCACAGCTAAAACTGTAGATTATTATTTCTGTTCCTGACTGGCCATTCCATTGGGCAGCAGAATGAGGAGACTATAATAAACTCCTGTATAATATTCAAAAAGCTAATTTATATGAAATTTAAACCATACATATGTTTTGAAACCTAGCTTTTACTTTTCAGATGATTTGATCTATGCTCTTAACAACATTAAAATGCTCAATAAATGCAGTACATCTGACATTCATTCAAGTACATTTGAATGTCGTGGACACGTACTGCTGACACTGACTGCGATCATAATATGGTTTTATTTTTTAATGCCTGTGGGGATTGAACTGAATGCTTTTTAATGCATTATAAGGCTTTATTTATGCCAAAACTGATTTAATTTTTAGCTTTTTAATGCTCAGCGGAAACCCTGTCAGACAAAAAAACCCCAAAACACTTCTTTATTCCATCTTGGCTATGGCATATTAAGTAACTTCAGTAACAGAGCACCCCCTGCAGCTCTCTTACACTCGAAAATACACTGCTAGTGAAAAGACGCAAAAGCTTATTTTTGTCTTTTTTTCTTGGTTTTTTTTTTTGTTTGTTTTCTTTATTCTTTTTATTGAAATGAACAAGTACAATCACATATAAAAACAGATTCACATTGCCAAAAAAGTCAGGGTTTCTCAAGCTAGCTGGTTTTCTGCCCCGAAACAGCAGCTGCATTTACAACCACCACATGGACTTACAAAGATGTTTAATAAGGTAAAACTCTTACTTACATCTTTATGATTCACCCTACAGACAACTACTCAAGTATCTTTAAGTTGATAAGTAACTTCTGTCCAAAGAGCACCTCAACCTAAGCAGTGCCTCTTATATTACTTTGCGTAGTATGATGTTAAAAACAATGGAAATTTGTCAAAAATGCTGAACTGTCCAGTGGCAGTATTTGACATGATTAGAACTTACCTTGAGCAGCAGGATGAAGTCTTGCAATATCTGAAAGTTCCTGAACTTATATGTATCCATCTTGAACCTCTGCTGTTGCTGCATTAAGGCTCGAACCTGTCCAGTAACACTAAAATCTGTTTTTGAGCACAATGGGATTCTCCAGGTTGAAAAAAGTAAATAAAGATATACCTGTGCAGAAGTGCAGACTGTACAAGTGTAGCTCTTGGTGATTTTTGATCTGACATAGTGACACATGATCAAAGCTGTGAAGCATCGTTCCTGGTTTGCTCAGCGTATCATTTGCACATTTTTCTTTGAAGCATTTCATTGGCCAAATGTGATTCTAGGTCAGCGAACGACTTTTCAGCGCATTTCCACAGTTTGAGGAGCTGAGCTTTGAGTGATTCGGATCTAAGCAAGCTTCGACGGTTGGGCTTTACCCCGGGCTCAGACCACATGCAGTCCAGCTCCGGTTGCTGTGCCGGAGCGGTCTGGTTGCAGTGGGTGACTCACACAGAGCGCGCAGTGCTGACTTCGCGAGACCACGAGTTCACGGGGGTTCACGCTCGTTAGCGTGATAACTGATGGCATATATAGGAAGTATTGGTAAACAAAGTAGTAGTTGCTTGCGGTTTGGGATTTTGTTCACTTCTGTTTGTTTTCCACACACTTTGTGACCCCGTATCACCGGTTATGACGTAATGTTGACAAGCGCGAAGGTAGTAAAAGTTGTAGCACGAACACATTGGTTTAACTTTGAAAAAACACCGGATCCACTTCACTCGCACTCGTATCATTTCCTGTTCGTCTCGTCTCATTTTTACAACTTCACGGAAAAGGCGTGCGGTGGGCTCCGGCGCTCCGGCAAAAATTCAACCAAACGGAATGAATCTGAGCCGGAGCACCTCCGCCGGCACCACCGCACTGCACGGTGTGCGGTCTGAGCTCCTCTCGCACTTTTGCAGTAACGGAAAGGCTGCGGTCACTGCACCGGAGCTGGACTGCATGCGGTCTGAGCCCGGGGTTAGGACAGGTCTGGGCAAACTTTTTGACTCAAGTGCCACATTGGATTCTTAAACTTGGGTCGAACCATTTACAGTTTGGATCTTGTGAACTACAGTATATTACACATAGTATTACACCTAGACTTAATGCCTAAAATACACTAAAAGCTACAGAATAGCAAAAATCATTACCTTTTATTTTAGTGGAAACCATGCCGTTGGTCACTCTTGTTAGCCAGTGCATCCAAGTTTGGTGATGTTCTAGAGGTGACTATTTTCAAAACTAACCTTAAGTGTCCATCTGTCATTAGGATCTGTGGAGTTCTTTAATGTTCATCGCGCTGATTGTTTGCTCCCAAACACAGGTGGAGCCGAACAACACAACCATCTTTTGTGCCATGTCCCGGAGGTTTAGAAACTGTCCGTGTGTTAAAGACGCATAAAACCTGTTGAGTCTAACAGAGCTGAATGTCTCCTTTAAACACTGGTTATTATTTGTGAAAAGGCAGCGCTTGGTACTTGGCCTTACAGCAAAGGCCATTGGACTGTGCCCTCTGCTGGAATCACCACACATCAGTCACAGTACTGTTATTTTTGAAGAAAAGGAATAGGGAAACAACGCCATCTAGTGAAATGAACAAGCAACTGCAATCTCTCGATTATAAAATGACAAATGCGGCATACTTAACTCAAAAAATATTACTAAATGCTTTGTGGGCCAGATCAAAATGCCAAAAGAGCCACACCAGGCCTTAGTTTGCCCCCCTCTGCTTTAGGACGAACACTTGGACCACTACACTCTGCACTTTCTCCCCTGGTAGAGCTGTGGTTGCCAGATACCAAGATTCTTACACATTCACTGAGGCAAGATGTAGGTGATGCCAAGAACTCTATACATAGGCAAGATCTGACAGTTTTCTCCACAATGATTGGAAACATGGTTCTGTTGTCTTCAGGTCAGAGGGTAACAATCCACAGCAGGATGTGTTCTCAGCATGGCAAAGACATGTAAACTCAGCCCACTTTGACTTCTTTTCTCTTTTGTGTGCGTCTGATGCTCTGGGACACGCTGTTTGCTCTGATGACAGCTCGGCGTGGGAATAAGTCAGGGTTCCAGGTCACAGTAACATCATTGAATTCCAGGAAATTGGCCCAACCATTCCTGTGTCCAGTGTGGTTAATGAGGTCCACACAGGTTTGTACAGTGCTGTGGAAAATACAAGCTCGTCAAAAAGATTGTTTTAACAAGCCATACACAAATGTAAGTATTTTAACCTCAGCCAAGATAATTATAAGCACGTTACAGCTAATTTAATGTTAAACTCTATATGACAGGTTCTTATAATAGTAACATTATGGCTTAGCTGGGTGGGAGGGCACTTGTGGAGAATATTTAGCATAGTTTTACATTTTTGAAGTAGCAGTTCCAGAATAAATTGTGATAAATAGAAGTTTAAAATTACAGGAAGTGCTGAGTTCTAAAATGGAATCCCTCCTCCTGTGTCATCAAAATGTGACGTACAGTTGAAAATAAACAGACACAAACAAACTAACAAAATAAATGTGTTATCAGGTTTTATTATTTGTGAAATCTTACCTATTGTGTAATTAACATGGGTTTTGGCTCTTGTTTTCAAAATGGTTGCTATGGTAACAGTTGTGGAATTACCTCCAACTATGTCATATTTGCTGCCCGTGTTCAACCGGGATGTAACATTACAAAAGTTATGAAAATTGTCAAACTGGGGACAAACAGGCAAAATGTACAATCCTAAATACAATCATATTCACTATGTTTTAGTCAAACATGTCACATAGACTTTAAGTTCTCCAGCTATAGTAGACCAAGGCCCCAAACTAATCCAACTATGAGTAATGAGTGACTCTCTGGTGACCTCTTCATGCTCATCAGCAAGTGCATTTGATTGCAATTATTGCGCCATTGTGAATGAGATTTTCTTTACACCAGTAATTAAAATAATATGCCCTTAAGTTATTAAATCACACTAGTACTATTTAAGCACCATGTGTCATAATGTGTGTTATGTAATATGTGTTTCTCATGGATAACACTGTAGCCTCATGTACACCACCGCTGCTCCAACTCACCGAGGCCACTTTAGCTGCTGTTTGTTGTCTTCATGTACTGCACTGTTACATAATCATGGTACATAACACTGTTGTATCTGATCATTTACTACTTGCACACCGATGGGTCAGATTTATTTCTAATAGTTATTTATCTTGATTTATGGTTGCATATGTCTAGTCTCCTAATGCCGCCTGGATTTATGTGCAGCTATTGCAGTTTTGGTTGTGGGAGTTGAGAACGAGAGGCCCGTGTTCATGTGCAATACTCTGGCTCCCTCTGGTGGCCACAACAAATACACAATTCTTCAACTTTCAGCTTTGCACAGTTAAATATCCTATTAAAACTTGAAGTAAAGGTATTGAAAATAAGTCTAGTCATTTGTTTGCAAAGGGGTGCTCCTTATTGCTAATTGTAGTGCTATATATGCATATTTTTGAAAGGTTTTGTGGAACTCGCCAAATGATGAAGAAAGATTGTGGGAACATAGATTTCACAAAAGAATAATCTTGCTGTCAACATTCATCCATCAACATTCCAAACACTATTTTTTCAAGAATGTTCTGGCTAATAATACAATATATATTCACCAGGTTGCATTTAGTATCATTTTTCTCACAGTGGAAATAACAAACTAAACAATCTTTTAAATAATTGCAGCAGTATTTGCATCTGTGTTAGTCAAACCCCAGGAACTGAGACGTTGCTTATTTAACATAAGTAAACATGGAGGATGAAAACACTGTTATGAAAGTCTTTAGGAGGTTTATACATAATTCAGTGATATGTGGGCCTATAAAGTAAACATATCTGCCACACATCTGATGGTTTCCATGACAACCAACAAGACAGATGGAGCCCAAACGGAGCCTGGGAAAAAAATCATCAACGTTCACACATTCACAATTCAGACTGGACGAGTGGAGACGTGAATTTCATCGTCCGAGTTCACTTGTACCAGTTCATAATAACATAAAAATTTAAAAGTCTGTAAACAAAAACATTCTAAATTCAGAACGGAGGAAAAAGTGAAGTGCAACATAATGGGATTTCACAAAAGAAATTGGGATTAACCTCAGAATATCACAAAATATGACAAATGTAGATGATTTTGGAAAATGAAAAGCCTCAGACACACGTGAGTGGCATCAGAGCTGCTGCACAACACATTTATTATTGTATGTTTTAGGAAATTATTATAAACTCTTTTTTGATGAAGGAACAATCCAGATTTTTGGGTTTTACTGGAAAAATACTCACAGAAATGTTGAGCCCACAATTATTTTTCATTTTATCTAGAGCTATATTAGATATTATTCCATAAATCCGATTCATTTGAAGCTAAAATACAATTTTAGGGCTAGAAATTTGTATTTTGTCCATCGTTTGTTACAGAAAAGCAAACTAACTGACCTCTCTCCATCCATCCATCTTCTTCCACTTCCAGGGCAGCAGTTAAAAACAGAACTCCCAGACTTCCTTCACCCCAGACACTTCCTCCAGCTCCTTCTGGGGGATTCTGAGGCGTTCCCAGGCCACAGAGAGACATAGTCTGTCCAGCGTGTTCTGAATCTACCCAAGGCCTCCTCCCGGTGGGACATGCCCAGAACACCTCCTGAGGGAGTGGTGACCTTTCTACCCTGGAAATTCAAATGTGTTGCTTTTTTCCAACACAAACACTTAAAACCAGTAGAAATGAAATCTAATGTGAGCAAATCATTGAAACATTTACAGTCAACTCAGCCAACTCAACTCAACTCATTTTGCCTCCCGTCACCTCCAGTTTTGATTGAATTTTGATACATCACATTTTAAACGGTCTAAATCCTTCACACATTATTACATTAAAAGAGTGTACTGACATTTAATATATCATCTTAGTTTGGTAACTTAACTGTTAAAAGCAAAGCCAGACTTAGCAGAAATGCATCAGGAGAGCAGTGCATCGTCTCAGTTACAAAATCACAGATGAGGACAACCACTGTGAGCTCCAGGGCAGAGATACACACATTCTTATATAGAGAAAAACTTTGTCATCAAGGACCTTGAACTACACAACTCTACAGACAAAGACAATTATTCATTCATTCATTCATTCATTCATTTTCTACCGCTTATTCCCGTTAGGGGTCGCGGGTGACTGGAGCCTATCCCAGTGACTTTGGGCCTTAGGCGGGGTACACCCTGGACAGTGGCCAACTCGTCGCAGGGCTAACACAGAGAGACAGACAAGGACAGACAACCATTCACACTCACATTCATACACTATGGACAATTTAGAGTTCTCAATTAACCTACACAGTCATGTCTTTGGACGGTGGGAGGAAGCCGGAGAACCCAGAGAGAACCCACGGTAACACGGGGAGGACATGCAGACTCCACCAGAGAGATCGTGTGATTTCGAACCCACGATCTCCTTATTGAGAGGCAGAAGCTCTAGCCGCTCTGCCACCGTGCACCCCTCAAAAAAAAAAAAAAAGACAATTATTTTAAATTTTTTGATTTTTGGTCAGTTTGCTCTCTCATCATATCAGCTTTCATGTGGAAATAACAAACTTCCAATCTGCTCCTAAAAATGTTTCATTCTTCCTTTTAATCCACTTCATCCATAAATTTCTCTGGAACATTGTAACTTCAAAGGTCATTTTTTTTTAAATGCATTTTTCTCTCCGGGACATAAAGATCAGCTCAGATCTTAAAGTAGATCCCACACCAAACTGTACAATCTGGACTCTGGATTTTGACAAAATGTAAGGATAAACAGGATCTAATTGTAACACTGATTTATTAAAGTTAGCGAAATTTGAATTTTTAGTACAATTTTCAGTCCAATCCAGTTTACTTAAAAACTAAATAAGAAATCCAAAATCCCCTTTGTACGTATTTTGTATCTAATATGTTACAAAATGAACCAAGAAAATGAAACCTGGTTCCGGTCATTTATCAGGGTTAGGGTGCCAAATATGTCCCAAATATGTGTATTTTGACACATAAAATGCCTTATTTCTACATGAAAACATGACATGATGATGAACTTGTAATATACATTTTTCTTACATTTTTGTGCAATTGATATCTAAATCTAAGATTGTTTCCTATTCACCTTTAGTGTCTCACCTTGTAGGATTAATTATTAGTGTCATTTATTGAAATGTGTTTTATTTTTCTATCTGTATGCCTGTATTGTGATGTAAATGAATGAGCAAGCCAAAATTCTAGACAAAATTCTGCCATCACTGCATATAATAGACAATAAAGCTGTTGTTGTCTAATAATAATATAATAAATACATCTTTTTCATAGTTATAAACTCCTGCTCAGCATATTTACTAGTGAGTAATGTTTCACGTGGAGCTCTGCCCAGTAGTCCTGTTTGAATTCATGTTGGGGGAATCAAACCTCTGACCTCTCACACCAGGACATCAGCGCGTACGAGTGGCTTCAGGCTAAAAGCAAATAAAACAGAAGCGCGAATAATGAGAGTACATAAGCGTGGAAGAACGTCAAAGCGACTGTTTCTCCAATGTCTGGAACAAAATATTTCATCCTTTTTAGAGTCAGCAGTACACAGCGCAAGAGTTCTGTTCATGAAAGCAGTTTGGAAGTCCGGAACCCTGTTGGCAATTGTGTTTACTGCTCTTTTATGCATTGGATTGTAAAAATAAAAAAACAAATTTGTTTGATTTTGAGGTCAAATGGTTTGTGTGAAAGGTCAATGTTATGAATAGTGTTAGCTGTGGTTGTGCTTAATGTTTAAAGTGCCTACGACAGGTTTCATTTCACTAAAACACAGTTAAGATCATTATATTTAAGATTTAAGAATTTACAATTAGGAAATTTAGCAATTGTTACCTCCTCTAATGTCACAGAAATAATAGTTTGACAACTAAAAACAAATGGGATTTATTTTGTTGGATTAATGTATTAAAGGGGATATTAAACTTAAGGCTTGGGAGCCAAATCAGGCCCGCCAAGGGACATGATCCGGCCTCAAACATCTTCCAAATATATAGAAAATATCATCTCTTTTCTTGTTTTGATTTCTGTTAAGCATTTCTTTTTTTTTTTTTTTTTTTTTTGGAAATCTGTATTATTTTGCCACATTACCTCAGTTAGATAAATAAGTTGAAATGGGATTTTTTTGAGTCTACCTCCTACTTTTGACCACCTCCCTCACTTCCAGCTACAAAACCAGCTCTCTGGGTCAAAATGAGACTTTGCATCTAATTATAAAGTGTTTTCATCTGACACAAACCAGAGTGCGCTGTTACCATGCTAATAGCCGTTAGCTTTATCGTGATGACAACAACAACGCGCTGGTCTGGCACAATTATTACCACATCGACTTATCGTTTCATTTATGATGGACAGTACAATATATTTTGGGCCTCAATATTCATCGTGTTGGCCGCTCTGCCACCGTGCACCAATATATTACACATCAAAATGCGTTATCGTGACCTGGTGAACTGATAGGATGCTAAGAACGCATTAAGAGAGTGATAAAAGAAAACGTTTGGATATCCGCAATCAGTTTGAAAAGAACGAGTTGGGTCTGGGTCAGTGGACAGTATGTGAACGGGCCGGCTCGCTCTGAATCGGTCGGGGCCGGATCTAAACTCAAAGTCAGAGGTGCAATCACTCTTACATATACGGCATATTTAAGAAGAATCCTAACCCTACAGATATTAAAAAAACTGATAGGATGCACGGCAGCTGTAAAGTGGCTCCGACCCCTGCTCCAGTGTCAGATGTTAAACCGTCTCCAGCCGCTCTGGTGTTGCACAGTGCTGCCTCTCACTTGCCCCACACACACCTCTGGGACAGGCCATCTGCTCTCTCCGGGGCAGAGCTGGCAGCCCCCGGGCCTCGCTACATCAAGGACTTTCTCTGACTCACTCGGCTCCAGAGGACTTCTCAAGCCAAAAAGCGCTCAGGATGTTCAAACCGGTGTCAAACTGCTACAAGCTTTGGATTACGCACCATATAGTGTCAGTAGCAGTTGTAGTTGTAGCTTTAGGGCTTGGTTTCCTGCTACTGGCAATGGCCATTATGTCACATTCTGAAGTTTTATGACTTAGTAGACTTGTACACAGCTAAATTTATGTATGCAGTAAAACATAATAGAATCCCTAAATCAATGCAGACAAAGTTCACTAAGAGAGAAAATAAATTATGTAATTTAAGAGGAACATGTATGTTTGGCCGACCTCATGTGAGACCCACACGGAGGGAACATTAGTTATCGAATAAAGGAGTTACATTATGGAATAACTGTTGAGATACAAACACACACACACACACACCCACACATACACACACACTCACACACACACCCACACATATACACACACACACACACCCACACACATACACACACCCACACACACACACTCACACACACCCACACACACTCACACACACACACACACACACACCCACACACTCACTCTCACACACACACACACACACACACTCACTCACACACACTCACACACACTCACACTCACACACACACATATACACACACACGCACACACTCACTCACACACCCACACACACACACACACTCACTCACTCACACACACACACACACCCACACACACACACACACACCCACACACACTCACACACACACACACACACACGCACTCACACACACACACTCACACACACTTACTCACACACACACACACGCACACACACACACACACCCACACACACTCACACACGCACACACACACACACACACTCACACACACACTCACACACACACACACTCACACACACACACACACACACACATATACACACACACACGCACACACACACTCACTCACACACACTCACTCACACACACTTACTCACACACACACACTCACACACACACACACACTCACTCACACACACACACACACACTCACACACACACACACACACACATACACATACACACACACACATATACACACACACACACACACACTGTACATTTTTTTTCTTGACCTCAGGGTTAAGTAACTTGTTGACGGCCTTTAAAGAAGAACTAATCATGTGCACAGATCAGCGGCTCCTCGTGACGATTACAGTGGCCTGGTGCACGTTTATGAAGAAAACTAACACTGGACACATCTCAGTCTTCGTTTAGGTCATTTTGGAGTTACTTAGGACCCGTCAGACAGAGGTTTAGCTCCCTGTTCGCTCTTCTCGTCGCTGCACAATGAGCCAGGACACTACGAGTGCTTTTGGGATGAGGGAGGGAGTAAAAAGCATGGACCGACTTTTCTCCATCAGTCTGAGCGGGACTGTTGGGGGGATGTGGGACATGGAGTGCACATCTTTGAATGACGAGCTGCTCCGATGACATAAGCACCGCCCACAGAGAGCACAAGCCGCCTGGAGAAGCACCAGTACTGCTCCAGGGCACGCCAACTGCATGGAGCATAAATGCCTTGTAACTCGTGTTAGTGAGGTTGTAATGAGTGGTATATTGACCATTTTCAACTTAGAGGTGTGTTATATTACTGTTTTACTGAAACATGCAGTATATGACTGTAACGCGTTACTCCCAACACCGAAAATGAACACATGCCAAATAGCACTGGAATTCACATTGACTGTTTTGTAATGATTTTTTAACATCCCATAATGGATTTAGATTTACAATATGTATCCATCAATGGAAACATGGTGGTGAGGTGAACCACTAAAAACCACTCCTACGACAAACAAAAATACTTCAAGTTGCCTCTTCGTACTTGTGTCTGGTCTTTGCTTCTTTTCCTGCTCCATCTTTGTTTTTCTTCTTTCTTTTTCTTAGCCTTGCTTTTCTTTTTATTTGTATGAGAATCTTCTGAATAGAATGACTCCAATGAAGTGTCAGGGGCAAAACGTGAGTCCGAAGAACTGGATGAGCAGTGTTGGGTGTAACTATACTTAGTATACTGTAATTACTGTAATTAACAATTATAGTACTTTAGTAGTGTAACACATTACTTTGAAAATACTTGTAATTACATTACAGTTACAAACAAAATACTCCGTTACTTTCAACACCAACCACATTGTTAAGGAAGAGAATGCAACCTTCTTCTGCAGGAAACGATTGAACAAGGAGTGACAAAGCCACGTCTGCTGTCAGTCACACGTCACATCAGCTCAGAGCAGAGGGATATACATTTCTATTGTTGGTGTTACATCTTTTGACAATTTCAACAATTTGTTGTTGTTTTCCTCTGTTCAATTGACATTATTAAAATGTAAAACGCCAAATTTTATTAATATGTATGATATGAAATAAAGTGATGTGAAATAGTTACTTTCTTGAGGCAGTAACTAAGTAACAAACACATTTTTAAAAAGTAATTAGTAATATGTAACAAATTAATTTTTCAAATACCCAACACTCAAAGCCCCCCAGATCATTATGGCGCCCCCTCCCTGTGGAGCGTAGAAAACATCTCAGGTGGATCTACTTGTCGTGACAGTAACGTTTAAACCATCAGGACCATCAAGGTTACATTTTTTCTCATCAGAGAATAAAACTTTTTTCCACCTTTCAATGTCCCATGTTTGTGTCTCTTGTAAAGTCCAAGCTGCAGTTCTGTGGCGTTCAAGGAGACCAGGCCTTTGAAGTCCTTCAGTGTCAGATGTGTCTGATGTTATTGGGCTGCAGTCGGCGACAGTAACTGCCTTAATTTGGGTCGAGGATCGTCCAGTGTCTTCACAAACGGCCAGTCGGATCCTCTTGCTCAGTGTGGTGACATTTTTTTGGAGTTTTCCACTTAATTTTTTGTTTCAGGATTTCTTAAGAAATTCTCTTGTCTTACTGTGTCCCGCCTCAGCAGCGACGGAGAGAGGCCCTGTATATGCAGCAGGGTCTGGGTTGTAGCCCGACTGGCTGCAGAATTTACAAAAAATGCTATAACATAAACACAGTTATTTTAAACTTTATTTTACACACAATAACTTACAACTACAACTTTGCGTAGATCCGTGAGTTTTTCCTGAGCGTTGTGCTTCTGTCAGGAAACATAACCCCACAGTTATTTTGAAAATCCATGACAATAAAAACATAAAAGCACAGAGTCAATGCTTTGGAGTTAATTATTAATGTTCCTAATTGGGTTTGACGATAGAACTTGGAGGATTTTGGTCACATCTTTTCGCGGTGGTGTCCCGGCTGTATTTGAAACCTTTTCCGTCGTTGCTGCAGCTGCTGTTTTCAAGATGGAGGACGGGCCACTGGGGAAGGGTAAGTGTCTTGCTCAAAGATACGACGGCAACAAGAACTCTGAACAACTGAGTGTGGATAAAGAGTGCGATAGCCTGAAAGGAAATGCTTCTTCCCTAGACCGTCAGAGGACTCTCTTGATTAAAAGCTAAACCATTTGGGTTTAGTTCTATGTCTGTCTCATTAGAGGTTACACAGAATCGAAAAGAATGTGATGTCCAAAGAATGTGGTTCCACACTGCCCTTCTGCTCCCTCCATCATGAATTTTGTGTTCCATTTGTGTCTTCTTTTTATCATCAGGGCGCCTAGAATTCCAAATAGTTGTAAAAATCCCTCCTCCATCTGTTCAGCTTGTCCTCCAAGTTTCCAAGATTCTTCAGATTTGTTTTCGTGTTCTTTTGTCCTGGTGGTTACAATGGCGATTTCAGATTGTGATCCCTCTTGTAGTTTTTCTTGAAGGACATTCATAACTGAGTTGAGAGGTGTTCTTCTTAATTTGAATACTTTAGTTGTTTCATCTATATCAGACAACAGGTATGAGATGACGGAATGATGATGTACATGTTTCGGCGTCAGAAGCGTCACTCGATGCCCGGTGTGACCAGGCGTGAGCTGCTGGTCCTAGGTGTGGACAACCCGACGGACATCAGGATGACCCACTCCCGACCTGCCCTCGGTCTATGTTAACTCAGTCCACTACGACAGTGGTCCCCAACCCCCAGGCGTACCGGTCCGCGGATCAATTGGGACCGGGCCGCACAACAAATAATTAATTTATTATCAGAGTCTGAGCGATCTTTTATTTTGAAAAAGGACCGGATTCTCTAGTCTAGGATACATAAGATCTTAGATTCTTGACCAGAACCCGACCCACAATTCGGGCCGGGTTCGGGTCCACATTTTCCGCTCTTCTGTCGTGCTGAGTCGGGCGGCCGAGGGGGCAGAGGCGCGCACGTACATAACATGCGCTCCACGGCGAAAGAGCGCGTGAGCAGCCAGTGCTCTGTTGTTTTCCTCATCCTCGAATAAAGTAGTTAAAATATGTGACGTGAGAAAAGACGTTGATGAAAGCGCGGCTGCTGCACGAGCGGAGGAGAGAGAAAAAGAGAGAAAGAGCAACGGAGGAGGAGCAGGAGGAGAGAGACAGAGAGACGAAATGAGCGAGGGAGAGAGATCATGTGGGCCAGCATTTCACTTTATTAGAGGATGCACACCGCACTCTTTTGCTGTGAGGCAAATATGGCTGGTGCGGTTTATGATCAGGAGCGCTCAATAGTCAGCATTTTACGGTAATCCAAACATGAATGAGTTTATTAACCCTTTTTCCTGTTACAAGTATCTTATGAGCATGTTTAATAAGGAATTGAACTAAATCACTTGTCGAGTGTACTAGTAATATAATAGGAGGCTTATTCATTCTCACACAAATATAATGCACAATTGTTACAAAAACATAGAGTTTGATTATTAATGGCTTATTGACAACTGGTAAGGTATTATAATGTATCTGCTAATGTTTGTACATGTAATAGGTGCTTAGAAGCAACTAACAAGTGCTTATTAATGCCTTATAAAGGGACCTTAATTTGAAGCATTACCAAAGTATCTAATTGCAGTTTTTCTGACTAGCATCTGTTGCTAATAGACTTGCTGTTTTTACTTTGATAGTAAGATTCTGTTCACATTTTCAACACAACCAGCAGAATTGATAGAATGACTGAACAGGAACTGACAAACAATTAAAAGAATCACGTGTTTCTGAAGGTTTTGGTTGCTTACAGTAACGTTTTTGTCACTTTTAAATGCGCTTTTTTCTCTTTTAGTTGCGTTTTTGTCACTAAAAGTCACATTTTAGTTGAGTTTCAGTCGTGTTTGAGTCGCTTTTGGTCACTTTATTGTCAATTCTAAATGCATTTTTGTCACATAGTCACTATTTCTCACTTCTTTCGGAGCATGTTTTAATTTGCTAATCAAGCCACATACTTGGCAATGTCTGTAAAGTCTGTAAAGTCTGCAATGTCTGTAAAGAATCTTGCCTAAGGACACCACAGGTTTTCCCACTGTTTAATCACTCTTAAAACAGCCTCTAGTGGTTAAATAAGAACAATCATAATACGCTTCAAAGCTGGATTGTGCACAATAGGTCTCCTTTAACGTATCGTACTGACAGCCTTTTAGCTCGTAGATAACACAGCAGCACATAAGCAGCTCTCTCCATACCTCCAAACTATAAATGAAGCCAAAAATGATTCCAAAAAGCCCTTGACCCATTTATGATTGTGCACAATTTATCACATTTTTTAAAATATGGAAACAATGTGAAGTATTAGTGATATAAACAGTCCGTGTTGCGTACAAAGCCTGCTATTTAGCCCACTTTAACACACTTCCTCTTTGAACACGGGCCCCGTCTGATGTGTGGGAATGTTGGGCACATCCATCATAAGCTCAAAGCTTTTGTGACTGAAGTGAATACAAAATGCACTTGAAAACACACAGTACACATGTGTAGAGAGAGAGCAGCCGGAGCGTGGGACTGCTCTGCCCCACAAAAACATCAGAAGCATCAAACACGGAATCTACCGTCCCACTTCTACAGCTTTCAGAATATCTTTGCTCAACAGGTTGTTTACGACATTCTGTTGATGTCATACGTTCAGATAGAGGGCGGCACGGGCTCATGTAACTGTATGGACAAAGAAATACCCAACCTGAAAAACCAGAAATGTTGAAACTGACATTTTTTATTGGGAATTGGATCCACAAATTGACGTTTCTTTATGTCTTTTCTGTATGTCTTTTCAGCTGACAACAATCTGCGTTTTTGACAATGTGAAAAAGTAGAGGACATTTAAAAATAGTATTGTTATCTTATTTTTGATGACAGATAATGCTATGCACAGATTTATTGTGTGTTTATTTGAGCCGTATTATGAGAAATGTGCTTAAAGAAACCAGGACACTCATTCCTGTTTACATGTGGACTATTCAGAGTGGTAACTATGGCAACTCTGGCACAAATATGGCAAGGAGCTAAACGTGTTAGCAACTTTGCAAATGTATGACTTTTTATCATGTTTCTAAAAACAAACGAAGATGAGGCTGAAGAGTGCAGTCACGACCAGTGGCAGACCTAGGAATTTGGGGGCCCAGGGCAAAATTATTTACAGGTCCCTCATCAAGTGTGATTTTCCATACCTTTTCTGTAGTGTCTCTTAAATTGTTCTCGAAAGAAGCTTGTGGTTTTTGTCGTTGTGTTTTGTTTGGTTTATTTTTTGAACATATCGTGGCTGGACAGATTCACACATTTGGGGTGGTAAGGGAACTATTGTAAAAGACATGTGCAACAGCATAAATGTTCTAAACAGCTTTAAGGGGGATTTGGAGGTCCTTCCCTAGAATAATATTTAAAAAATAAGACCATATTTCCTTTATGCTATTCACTATTTAGCTTTATATGTACTAAATTTGATTATCCCAGCCTTTTTTGTTAGTCTTTTTCTTGTTTAAAAGTACACTGCACCACAATACTGTAATATTGAGAGAACAGCAAGGGTATCTTATTGAGGGCCCCTTCAGGTTGGGGACCCAAGGCTACAGTGGCCTGTTTCCTAATGGTAAGAACGCCACTGGTCACAACTTACAGTAAAAGGTGTTTTAGACAGTGTTACACATTATGGAAAATACATCCGAGGCCCACAGTTTCAGTTCAGTTCGAGAGGAACACAGACAGTCGCAGAAGTGAGTTTGCTGTTAAATGTTGGCTGTATTACATCATCATTCACCCATTCTAGTGTCTTTTTTACAAGATTGTAGAATATAATCGCATACAAAGACATTTCACGTTGCCAAATATAAAGGTATAGGGTTAAAAATGTTACATAGCCATTTTCCTACAATTAAAACATGTAAATGAAAATCTTCTGCTTGCTACAGTGACATGTCCATTGTAAAGAGGCGGGGCTTATCAATTATGCCGTTTTGAACAGGAAGGCAAAAGACTTGTGGTTTACAATGAACAAAATGTGAAATAATGAGCTACTTGTTGTTGTACTTTAATAGTAAATAACCAAACGATGCATAATATCATCTGTCATCTTTGAATGTATCATCATAGTTAAGTTTGGTATTGGCTCTAGTTTAGTTTCTAGACCAGGGGTATTCAAACCTTTTTCCTCATATTTTTCCTAATATGTATACGTATTAGCATGCCAACCCTAATTTTGTATAGCATTTAATATGTTCATTTGCAAAGATATGATGATTAAATTGTCTTCTATTAACATGTTTAGGCAAATAGACTTCATTTGGTCTCTTTTGCAACAGCTGACAATCTTTTTAGCACCAAATTTAATCAAATAAATACTCCTAACAAATCTCAGCACTGCTTTGTGGGCCAAATTAGACTCCCTGGATGGCCACAGCTGAAGTGTTTTTCCCAAAACATAATTTTGTATTTATTGTTTGGTCAAATACACAATGCAGACCACAACCAAAACAAGAAAATAAGTAAATGTGTTATTTGACCAGGTGTAGGCAGAAGCCAAGGCTTATTGTGTCTACCCTTCTCTCCAGTCCACAGCACTTTGGTACATTATATTACGTTTAAGGACATTAATGCACTCATCAACAAAGAAATACATAGTGCTGGACAGAAATGTGTGTGTGTTTGTGTGTGTGTGTGTGTGTGTGTGTGTGTGTGTGTGTGTGTGTGTGTGTGTGAATGTAAGTGTGTGTGTGTGTGTGTGTGTGAGTGTGTGTGTGTGAGTGTGTGAGAGAGTGTGTGTGTGTGAGTGTGTGAGAGAGTGTGTGTGTGTGAGTGAGTGTGTGTATATATATATATATATATATTTTTTTTTTTTAATGGGCATTTGATCCAAAAGTACTATTTAGCGCTCATTTGAAACCTAAATTGTCTTAAAACATGAGCAGGTTTATAAAAAGCCGTGGGCCCCCAGGTCAATGATGATTGGAAAATACATTGTCAATTACAATATTATGAAGATTTGTTGAGAAATACGCTCACTTATGGAGAGTCTAGATTTGAGGAACTAGCTTTATGGAAGAAAAAAACAAACACACAAAAAAAGGAACTGGAACATTTGTTTGGTTTTCAGTTTCACAAGTGAAATGTCTAAACGTAAGACTGTGGTTTGAGTTCTGCTATTTAACCACTTGTTGATTACACATAAATAGGAAATAGGAACCATTCTTGTCTTTATCTGATCATTTAGAATTTGGTTAAAAATTATTTTTAGATAAAAACATGTTGTACCTACCATAGTCACCAAACACATTCAATCTATGTTACACTAAACTCTGTGTAGCAGCAATGTTTAGCCAAAATAAATATGTTTAAAGAAATTGAAATGAAAAAGCAGACACATTTGGGCATGTGCAGATTTATTAGACTCAAATCTGATGTGTCACATCACTCACAGTTGTATCAGGTGAAACTAAAGAGCCAATAGATACTGGAGTTACAACATTTTAATAACTTTATTGTTTGGGTGGGACAGTGTTTCCCACTTACCCCCTGCATACACAAGCACCAACTAAAAGGTGTGGCCAGAGGTTTGGCAGTGATGTCACATGACTGGGAGGGGGTGCTTCATTCTGTGCTTCTAGTTGTTTGTTTAAAATCTATTAAAATAATAAGCATACAGTGATCCCTCGCTGTATCGCGTTTCATCTTTCACGGCTTCGCTGCTTCACGGATTTTTTTTACAGTGTGGATATTTTTACAGTGCATCCACTGAACTTCAGCGCACGCACAAGAACGGGACCCTTTGAGTCGTTCATTGCAGTTCTCAAATATAATCGAAGGTGGCATATCCGTTTATAAAAATCTTCTTGCTCAGAAAAAGAAAGAGCGCCAACAACTAAAGAAAGAGTCGTGCGTCTTCAGTAGAAACAGAGGCTACAGCGGAGCGGAGTCAGGACGAAGAGGCACAGACTGTGAAATACGCCAGTGACAATGTTTCCAACCTTGTAGTACTATATTAAAATTATTGTTTTAAACAAATTTTGGGCTTTAAAACAGGTTTTGATTTTTGGTTTCATTCCATAGTTCAGTATTGCATTGTAAAATAATAAAAAAATAAAGCTGTGACTACTTCACGGATTTCACTTTCGCGTGTTATTTTTGGAACGCAACTCCCGCGATAAACGAGGGATCACTGTACTTCTTATTATTGACCCCATTATTGTGGTGATGACACAGTGACAGTGTTTGTCTGATTAGCCAAAAGATAAAAGGCCTGTCATTGGATTTTTATTTGGGAGTTTCACAGTGCATTAAGAGTCTGCCTATAATGACTCTTTTTCAGATTGTTCCAGATGAGGTGGTACCTAAAGGTGCTGAAGGTGTTTCAGAGGGGACCGTCTTACTACCTGTGAGAAGGTCAGAGTGGACCACAATGCCAGTGCTGCCCCACAGAAACATGACGAGCTGAAGCAAAAGCACAACCCCGAGAAAAACTCAGCGATTCCACCAAAGCCTGCATCGGTGCGATCCATAATGACACAGTAATAAAGGACTCAAGGAGAACTTTAAAAGAATCTGGTCTGCCCTGTGGAAAGGGCACATTTTGAATTTAGACTTTTACAAATGTTTTTGTGTTGCCTCAGCTTAGAGGCTTAAAGACATTAGTTATAGATCTGCAAGTAAGATTTTCTTGGGATTTTACCCACAACATTGTTCCTCATCAAAAATACACCTTGAGTTGTATTTAGCTTCATTCACGATTGTTTCGGTATTTTGTTCACCAAGTCCTTTTTCCTCCAAGAGTAAAAAGAGTTTTATTTAAATCACAGGGCGGGCTCCAAGATCTTAAATCTTAAATAAATCATTCCCAGTGTCGCTCTTTGCATTTTTGCCTCTAATTCAGTTCATTAACACTGTGCATACATCACAGGTCAAGGTTTGTCAGCTGACTCCCTCTGCTGCTGGTTGAAGCTCTGAACTATTTCTGACGTTGTGTCGTGCTGCTTTTAAGTTCTTTCATAATACTGTATTTGTTCTTTAAACGTTTACATATTGTTTTCTTTATTTAAGATTAAGATTTTGTGTTATTGCTGTCAATTTACCCATAAACCCCTGTTCATTAAATTGCATCTTTATTCAAACCTTTCTCCATCTTTGTTTTTTGTTACTTCCTCTTTACCCTTAGCAGAGTTGGGTTGTAAAAATGTTTATGGTGGAATTTAAGATAACTTGATCACTTGGAGAGTGACAGTATAATAAGAATCTTATTAATCCAAATGTTATTGAGTTTATTAACACTTTTCCTGTTATAAGCATCTTATCATCATGTTTGTTAAAGGAAAAATATTCAGCATATTTAATATTGCTGCCAGGCTTGAAACATTCTCTTGAGTGCCTTAAATTTGCTATGTCATATTAAAAAAAAAAAACAAAAGAAAACGTTTTTTATTCCTTCTATGACCTGTGTTATCAGTCACTATGAAATGACACAATGAGTGCATTCAGCCAGCAGATGGCGCCAGTGCTATACACAATCTAGTGAAGTTAGTGCTGTAAAGACGTTCTGATGTGGATTTGCTGCTGCAGTTATTGTGTTTAGAGGCAGAAATGCTCAGAACAAGTTTTGGTTGGAAACTGTGTCATACGCCTGATGCACACTGACTCTGGTCCGGCTCCGGCAAGACTTAGAAAGTGCTTTAAATCAATGCTTGCTGTCACACCGACCTCGGAGCACTGCGGCCGGCGGGTCTGCGGAAAGAATCCGCAAGAAGTCTATTTTTGCCGGACGCCGCAGCGGTCTGGTGCGGCTTCCATGTCATTTGACGAGTGTTCTCGCGTGAAACCACGTGAATCTACGTGACTTTGGTCAAAAACGGACCGCAGTGAACCGGAGCTTGTGTGACAGGCAATCCAGAAGTGACCCGCGCAGGTCCCGGACTGTGACCGGATCGGACTCAGTGTACACTAGGCCTTAAGTGCACAAAGTAAACATACAAGTACAGTTAAGGATATTCTTTTGTCTGCCTTACCACAGACACATCCACAAAGAACAAGTATACTGATCAATGCAATAGTTTGATGACATATGGTAAACATTTTTGAAACTTCAGTGGCAACGGGGCTCCTCCCACTCAGAGCGCACCCTTGGACTAGTCCATTCAGATGTTAAAGCAAGGAATACTTTAAAAGATCAAATTAATTTGACTATCAGATATTTGTTTTGTTTGTTATTGTAATATTGATAGATTTTCAAATGGTTCTAAAGCTTGGACCTTTGGTGGCTGTGAAGGACAATGGATTGGGGGCCCCTACAGGCTTGAGGCTCTGGGCTGCTGCCTACACTTGCCAAATGGTAGCGCCGCCTATGGTTTTGTGCGAGTGTAGTTTGACGTGGCCTGGTGACATTCTGTGTATATTTATATTTCCTATATACTAAGCATCCTATGTTGGAAAAATGTATATGAACCAGCAATCGGTTCTTCTTTTTCACATAGAACCCTTCGAACACGTGCCTGACGCCCTCTGCTGGCAATAGTGCATAGTGAGAAATGAAATAAATGCTAAATTAGAAGCATGGCTATTGTAACCAGTGAAAGCAAATCAACTTAATGACATGATTGGACTGAGTTTGTCATAATGTTTCAAAATAAGTTCAAATACTTGGGGTCGTGGCGGACATTTGGGAGAAAAATGGAACAAAGAATCGTCACCGACACCCAATATCGACATAAAGCAGCCACTCGTATCTTCTTTTCACTGGGATGTTTTGTCAGCCATTCCTTTCCAGAAGAAAAACACTGCAGTTCCAAAATTCCGTTCATGGAAAAAGCAACTTCACGTCCACAGAATGAACAGTCTAGTATCGCAGCGTCAACTAAAACCCTCAAGTCAAGTCAGGACACGATCGTCGCACCAAGAGACCTCATAAGGAAATTGAATCGAGGAAAAAAAACAACCAAACTGATTAACCTTGCAGCAAGAATGACCCTGCGCTGTGCTAATTTGGTCATAATGGAAAGGATTATTGCCGACAGAGGGGAAATGGAGTCAGTAAATCTGTCGTAATGCTTCCTATGATGCGTTTATTGGTAGATTTGCTTGTGCGAGCGTGTATTCTGCCCCCTGCTGTCACTGCATGCAAATTACGGCGTGCGTCACTTTATGTATGATGTTTTTATTGTCTCACACATGCACATTATGAAAGACGTTCTTTTAGAGGCTTAAAGTGTCTCTGACGGGTCGGACTACTCATTTAACTAAAATCCAGATAAATATATTTCAAATTCTGCTAATATCTTTTTAAAAAAATTCCCCAGTTTAGCTATTTTTAAGTTTTTAATTTCACTTCCTGATTGTAAATGAGGACATTACACAAGAAACCATCCTGTACACTGGGCAAAAACCCCTTTAATGTCACAGATTTTTTTTTTATTTGACTAAGAAAAACACATTTATTTTTTTGAATCAATGTTTAAAGGGTCAAAAAAGTAATCTATTTTGTGCAACTTTTGTGTGATGTCATCCATTTGTTTACTTCCTGTAATTTTCAACATGTTTTTCAACTTTTCTCCATGACCTGAATGGTGTAGAACTACAATTTATATTTACACCGAATAAAGTCAAAATGAGAAAATCATAAAAACCTGTCATACACACTTAAATCAGAGCAGTGTCACTATTCAAGCTTAAAATGTGTATTTCCTGCTGCCAATTATGTTGATTATTGTCTAATATTGGTTTTTATATACAGCTGTAGCATTCAATTTATTTTTATAAAGCCAAAAATCACAGTTTATTGGATGATATTACCAGCTAGAGTTAGCAAATCATGCAACTACTGTGTTTTTTTCAGTCGTTTCGTGCTAAACAGCTCACACAAAAATCTGAACAGAATTTCACTTTTTCTCCACAAAATTTGAGCTCAGCAGAATTAAGTTTTCCATTCAAACCTGATAAAACCGTGCCTCAAAAGCAAGTTTTCCCCTCAAAACTCTCAAACATTGATCAGGTGCTTTCATTCATTTAACATGGAGGGTTTGGGACTGGAAGAGCAACAAAATATTCAAACATAGCTATAAATACAAAACTAAAGGAATTCTATTGACCTTATTCTGCCCCGCCGACTTTTTCCGTTTTTTGCACTTTTGTTGTAAACGCACTTCTGTTTGACGAGAACTCCGTTAAAGCTAATGACGAATGAGGGAAAAGTCTCGCCGCTAAAATGTTACATAAAGTAGGTTGATTTGTGTAAAATGTTTAATGAACACGAGCAACAACAAGTCAACAACGCAACGATTTCCTGGTCAGTCTGAAAACGGCTTTTAGTTCGTGTAGATCTTATTTTCTGTTGAGCTCGTCTGCTCCATGTAAACTAATACAACGGAAACAAGACGGCGGCGTGTACGGCAACTTCAGGAATAAGGTGAATAAATGTAGACCAATTTGCAGAATGGATTTTATCAAAATATTCATGTTGAAAAAAACGAAGAGATGTCAAAATAGAAAATACATCTCCACTTTGGAATATGTGTATGTCCTCACGTTTACACCAACATCTCCCTGGATGTGCAGTAGATTTACTACAGTATATTTCAGTACATTCTGTACTTTGCATGAGACTCTTTTCTCAGTTTGATTCATAATAATAATAATACATTTTATTTATAAGCGCCTTTCAAAACACCCAAGGACACTGTACATGACAACAAGAAATATAAACAACAGAATAAAACCCACAAACAGAACTGGATGATGGTGTTGGAGTGACTGAGTTCTGTGGTGTAGGATTGTCTGAACAGGTGAGTTTTGAGTCTGGATTTGAAAAGTGGAAGGGTGTCTATGTTGCGGAGGTCAGGAGGGAGAGAGTTCCAGAGCTGTGGGACATTCTCTCCTGTTTGATTATACGTATTCACATATAGTTTTTTTTTTTTGCAGTTATGTTTGAGTTTCTACATTGAAAAGGACTTGTTTTGGTCAGAGTCCTTTCCCAGGTGAGAGCAGGACTGTAGTATTGAAGAAACGGTAAATCCATTGAACAGGTTTGTTTCTAAATGAGGAGTGCTGTGTGTTCTGTTTTGAGAACAAGAACTGCCTGAAAGGATGAGAAATGCTCCGAATGTGTCTCATGCTTTCTGTCATCAAAGAAAACCATGCACATTTGGTTTTTCCAATCATGACAGAACTTATTAAGACATATGCCACAGTTCCAGTGTCCACAGCGACTGTGGAACGTTCATTCTCTAAGCTATAGCCAGCGAAAACCAAACTTCGTAGCCTATGCAAAGAAGAGAGCCGGTCAGATCTTCTTTTACTGGCAATCAAAAAAGATGTGCCAATCAACCAAAGTGAATCAGAATCAGAATCAGAAAGCGGTTTATTGCCATTGTAAGTGAAATTCACAAACATAGGAATTTGCTTCGGCGTAGGTGCAACATAAAGCAATGGATAAAATAAAATATATATAAAAAGGCATGCATAAAATAAAATTAGAATAAAATAGACTAAGATAGACTATATACAGAATGTACAGTTGAGAATGGACTCAATGATGGCCGTGTAGAACTGCACCATCATCTGCGCCGGCAGCTTGGCTTTCCTCAGCTGCCGCAGGAAGTACATCCTCTGCTGGGCCTTCTTGATGATGGAGCTGATGGTCGGCTCCCACTTGAGGTCTTGAGTGATGGTGGTGCCGAGGAAGCGGAAAGAGTCCACGGTGGTGATGGGAGAGTCTGTCAGGGCAAGGGGGGGCAGGGGGGCTGAGACTTTCCTGAAGTCCACGATCATCTCCACTGTCTTCTGGGCGTTGAGCTCCAGGTTGTTGTCGCTGCACCAGGACACCAGCCGGTCCACCTCCCTCCTGTAGACAGACTCATCGCCGTCCGAGATGAGTCCGATGAGGGTGGTGTCGTCTGCAAACTTGATCAGTTTTACAGAGTCGTGGCTGGAGGTGCAGCAGTTGGTGCACAGAGAGAAGAGCAGAGGAGAAAGTACACAGCCCTGTGGAGTTCCTGTGTTGATAGTCCGAGTCTCTGAGACATTCTTCCCCAGCCGCACGCACTGCCTCCGGTCCGTCAGGAAGTCAGTGATCCACCTGCAGATGGAGTCAGGCACGTGGAGCTGAGAGAGCTTGTCCTGGAGCAGAGCAGGGATGATGGTGTTGAATGCAGAGCTGAAGTCCACAAACAGGACCCTGGCGTAGATTCCCGGGGAGTCCATGACGACAGGCGTCAGCGCCACAGGCCTGAAGTCATTAAGTCCAGTGATCCGGGGCTTCTTGGGGACAGAGACGATGATGAATGACTTGAAGCAGGCTGGGACATGGCATGACTCCAAAGTCACTGACATTGAGATGAGAAGAAATGGAACATTGAGAAAAGAAAGGACAGCTGAGCTTTTCAACAGTGGAATGAGGTATTATATACATGTTAACTGAGGTAACATATATTCCACTTTCTCTTGTTTACAGATTCATGTTCAACAGTGTGAGCCATGTGGGACTGGAGGACCTTCAGAATGACCAGCACTGTGTCCAGAGGAGAACAGGCTCCTGAGGCTCCGTGGCTGAATATATCCTTGTGCTCCTCTGCCTCATTTCCCTGGCTCCTGGTGTTGGTGAGCAGCAGCTATCTCTTCCAGGAGCATCCTTCTTGGTCTAAACGCATTCATACATTCTAAGTATTAGTAATGAGTGTTAAAAGTTCAAATATAATGGTCTTAAATTGTTTTATGTTTCTGTCAGAATATGTGTTTTGTTTTGTGAATAAATACATCCACTCAAATAAGTTAGATGTTTGTCTTGGATTTGCGTAGACTAATAATATTGTATTAAAATATTAGAACATTTTGTAAGATTCACATACAGTTTCCCATAAATGTATTTTAGGTTATGTAAGGTGTTAAGATTATAGTTGTGTTATGCTCTTATCAATGCATATATTGGTGCCAACGATTTTCACGCAAATGGCAAACGTGAAAAAGGTCTCTTGCTAAAACATTATATAAAGTAGATTGTTTTGTCTAAAATGATTGCAAGTGCAAAAACAAGTCTGAAAATGGCTTTTTAGTCCGTGTAGAACTTATCTTCTGTTGAGCTCGTCTGCCCTGTGTAAACTTCCGGAATAAGGTGAATAGCATAATGCCTGGCATTCAGTTTTTTTTCTAAATGGCATTTAAAAAAAATATTAAAAAGGTCTTACAACCTAGAACTACCTTGCTCTCTACAAGCAAAAGTCATGGTGAGCCAACCGAGCAGTAGAGGCCAGATTTGAATCACCTCCAAGGTTAATTAAAATGATTTTATTCACATTATAACATTATTGCTTTGAGTGCTGTTTCAGTTTTGTTGTACTTGGATTATAAAATGCTTATCTGTGTTGATGCTTTCTCTATCTTAAGTGTCCAAAGTACGAGCTATCCCTGATTGTTGAAAATACATGCCATGGCTGAAAAGTCACGTTTCATGTGCCCTTTTTTCATTTTGAGCCCCTGCCCCTTTAGTGGTCTCTAAATTTGGGGCAGTAAGAGAACTGTTGGAAAATATTTAAGAAATCAGACCATCTCTTATGTTGGTGCATTTTAACACAGGTTCTAGCTCATTTAAATACATGTGTTTTATTATTATATTTACTATTTAGCTTTATTGGGGGAAGGGGGGACTACTTAGCTGTGATAGAGAGAATAAGAACTGCTTCAGAGCATTGTGTCTGTGATGATCGAGAAGGGCATCTTATTGGGGGTCCCTTCACATTGGGGGCCCAAGGCAATTGTAGCCTGTTGCCTTATGGTACATCCGTCACTTTGTTCAGTCGCAAAATTCTGTGTTTTCTCAGACTTGTAACACACTGATGAACTTGAATAACAGTAAATCCTCTGTGCCCTTGATGCCATTCTTCCCCGTGTGGGTTCCATGTGCCGACTCCAACCATCTTTCATCCTCCTCTCTATTTCCTTCCTGCTCTTTTATTCAGTGCGGCCCATCCCTCTCTTCTCTGTCATTTCTATATTTGTCCCACTTTCATCAAACTCCTTTGTGTCTCCCCTAATCCTCCTCTGTCGTCTATAATCTCGTCTTTAAGGATTCAGAGGCTGTGGGTCTTTTGATGGCCTTTGGATAACTGCGCCATGACAGTGCAGTGAGTTCATGTTGAAAAGATGCTCACGTTTTGGTTTGTGTAGCTTTGTGTCTTCCACTGTTGTGTCCATGTCCTGTTTTGTCAGTTTGTGTTCACAGAAATAAAAGGCTTTGAGCGCTATCAAAGCAGGTAATAATGTGAGGATAGTTTCATTCTGCCAAACGAAGAAAGTGTCCATTCTGCACAATGAGCTTTTATCTATGATCCTATGTCAAACCTAGTTTAGTCCTGGTTTAGTCCTGGTATAGACCTGGTTTAGTCCTAGTATAGACCTGGTTTAGACCTGGTTTAGACCTAGTTTAGACCTGGTTTAGTCTTGGTTTATACCTGGTTTATACCTGGTTTAGTCTTGGTTTAGACCTTGTTTAGTCCTGGTTTAGAGCTGGTTTAGTCCTGGTTTTTGTCCTGGTTTAGTCCTGATTTAGTCCTGGTTTAGACCTGGTTTAGTTCTGGATAAGACCTGGTTTAGTCCTGGTTTAGACCTGGATTAGTCCTGGTTTAGACCTGGTTTAGTCCGGGTTTAGTCCTGGTTTAGACCTGGTTTAGTCCTGGTTTAGACCTGGATTAGTCCTGGTTTAGACCTGGATTAGTCCTGGACTAGACCTGGTTTAGTCCTGGTTTAGTCCTGGTTTAGACCTGGATTAGTCCTGGACTAGACCTGGTTTAGTCCTGGTTTAGACCTGGATTAGTCCTGGTTTAGACCTGGATTAGTTTTTAAATCCTTCCGTATTTACTTTTTTTTTTTTTCATATTTCAAAAGCGTTGAACACATTTCTGGGCCCGAGGACAAAACCATCTGAAATATCTGTCCCTTGGTGAAATAAAGTTGTATAGCCCTGTTCTATGTGCTATCCTCCTCATCAACACTTTCATTCACACACTTTTACCATTGTGCAGGGTCTGACGTCAGACACGCTCAGAACAAGTCTGGTGATGATTTATGGAATTAAAACAACAAGAGACCTCAGAATCTCTTGATAAAACGTAACAAATTTGAACATTTTGAAAGCGGGTGTTTGTGGTCTGGTTAGAAAATCCAGCCCACATCGTTTCTCAATGTGTGACAAGGCTCAGAGAATCTTCTTTTGTGTTTTTAAGTCCATAAATCATCACCAGACTCACTCTGAGCATATTTGTAGGCTAATGACGATCATTACAACTGCGTGACAGCTAGCATTATAAAGCATTGTGCATATATACATTTGTGTAGTTCCTTCTGCAGCCAATTGATGGAGCCAAATGGATGGAGGAGCAGTCCACCCAGTGTAGAGAAAGCTCCCCCAGCATTGGAATGGTTCATCTAAGTAGATGGAGTTCGTCCAGGCAGACGAGGTGTGGCTAATCCAGCTGTCCAGGCGGGTGGCGCATAGATCGTCCAGACAGGTGGGGGTGGGGGGGTCGTCACTGGAGCAGCCGCCGCAGTGTCTGAAACAGTCTCCACTCCCCGTGGGAAGTGGAGAGAAAGAGAAACATGTGAACAGCAATGAACAGACTACAGTTGAAGTAATATTAAATATTGTTGATAGGTAAAGTAGGAAGAACCAGAGGATAGTGTTCAAGCCGCCATACTTCCTCCAGCAGAGTTGCTCCAAGGGCAGCATAGCTAAAACTGTAGGTTTTTATTTCTGTTCCTAACTGGCCTGACCATAAGCTATTTCAAAGAGGAACGTTTTGAGCCTGGTCTTAAATGTAGAGACTGTGTCGGCCTCTTTTACATGAACAGGGAGCTGGTTCCATAACATAGGAGCTTGGTAGCTAAATGCTCGACCTCCTACTGTGCTTTTAGAGACTCTGGGGACTAACAATATTCCAGCATTTTGAGAACGAAGAGCTCTGTTTGGATGGTACGCTACTATTGCATCTTTGAGGTAGGATGGGGCCATATTGTTTATAGCTTTATAAGTCAGGAGGAGGATTTTAAATTTGATTCTAAACTCAACAGGAAGCCAGTGAAGAGACTCTAACACTGGTGAAATGTGATCTCTTTTTCTAGTACCTGTTAATAATCTTGCTGCTGCATTTTGAACCAGTTGAAAGCTTCTTATAGAGCTTTTAGGACACGCTGTAAGCAGGGCGTTACAATACAATAATTTTACTTTTAGTTCTAAAACATGAGATGTCAAAGATACTCAAGAGCATGTTTAAAGGCCAGTAACAGTACAAATAATGCATAATATTTGTCTTTAAGTTTAAACAACCCAGAAATATTACTTGACAATGAAATAAAAACTGACAGTTTGTATAATGAGGAAATAAATGCAAATCATGAGATGTAAAACAACTACTAAGACCACATAAATCCGGGGGTCACTCTAATGTCACTTGTCTCATTACTTCCTTTCTAAATTGAGTTTGTTTGTGGACATCTGCAGTGGACAGGCCTGACCTCTCCTGTGTTTCCGAGTCAGTTCTCTCCTCTGTCGGACCGCTCCAGGACGGCTCTGTGGACCTCATTAGTTTTCCAATTAGCCACTGTCATCTGCCATGCGCCCTGCCGGTTACCTGGGGCGCCCGTGACATCAGCGCTCGTCTCCGCTCTGATTCGTCCGACTGGGAACAGGTGCACTTCCTGCTTCAACAGGACAGGTCTCTCCCTCGACTCTCAAGATCAGCTTCAAAGGTCAATTACTTTTTCCTATTGCCATTTTACGAAACATATTACGTAATTTTAAGGTAATCCAACTTGCATGTTTTAATTTACTTTTGTACACTTTAGTTTGGGTATTGCATGCAGGGCGCACTCACACCAGGCTTGTTGAACTGTGTCATGCCCAAGCACCCGCACTCACCCCTGCACAAACCAGCTAAGCCACGCCCCAGTGACATCATCATGTAACGCAGTTTGTTTACGTGTCACGTTACATGCCCAGTGGCCGGAAATGTACTCCTCAGTAACGTTTTCAAGATATTGTACTTTTTGGAGTAACTTTCTATGCTTTTTATTTATGCTACTTTTTATTCATAATAAAATGTTATTTATGAATTCCTCAAATTTTTGTCCACCGGAGGATTTGGTCACGTGTCAGAGGAAAGACACAGGAAAGAGACTGTGGCTGTCCAACTGCACTTATTCCAGCCCCAGCTTTAATAGAAGAAGATAGTTTAAAGGTGCCATATTGTGCAAAATCAATTTTTTTGAGCTTTTAACCCTCTACTAGTGTTCCCTGTACCTTAAAATCACCCCCAAAATATTTTTTTTCTTTCATCCGTGCATTTAGTAGATATAATCCTTTGAAACAAGGGGTGGAGCTTTCTGACAACCAACGGGAGCTACCTACAGCGACGTGGCATTGGTGTACTCAGCCCCCGCCCTCCTGTTGAAAAAAGAAACTCCTGCCATGGACACAGTCAGTGGATACCTTTGGGGCATAATTGCGGCGGCAGCGAATCAGGCCATCATCAAGAAATAGATGACCCAAACTCCACCAACAATCGAGGACTGGACTGACATTATAATCAACATACATAAATCAATATTTTTTTCAAACTTTGAGCCAAATGGGACGTGTACTTTGGATTATGTGTGTGTTTTTTTTTTTTGTCTTTTCTTTGTTCTTTCTGTTTTTGCAACCTTCTGTATTCTCGCCATTAGGTAAAAGCCATAACAGAAAGTACTGTCAAATAACTTCAGTCAGATAAAAGCAGGCGCAGCCTTCTCTCCTCCATCATCCCTGTTACATTTCTTTATGGGAGCCAAGATTCTGCCTTTAATCTCCAAAGCGTGAGTGTGTATTCCATTACAGTTCTCTATCAGCACCAAACAGACCCCCTCGCTTCCTCCACCAACATGGAGAAGGCTGCGGGCCAGACTGCCCATTATTACTGTGGCCCAGGAACTCAGGCCCATCACGTCAGTCAGTCACTACGTTAACATGCACAACAGGAAAAACGGACACCTGGCCTGGTCTGACTTGAACTGGATCTCTAAAATGCACTCAGATCATACTGAAGCAAAGTTTATGTTTTCACAGACAGGGAAGTCACAGAGTGCTTCACAAAAAAAAGAAAAAGTTAAAATTAGGGCTGCACAATACTCGTTTCTTGCGCCCGAGCTTGTTTTTACTTTTGACCAATAACACGCAACCTTAAATTTTCAGTTACAAAGCAGAACCGACAATGTTTAAGTATTTTAGTTTTAAAGTCCTTGCTTCAAAACCCTCAATTTTTCCACTATTTCATGCAAACATAACCGAAGGTGAATAAAATGTCTGATGTCTGGTGCCCCATGCACTGTGCGTTATGTGTGTGGTGGGAGCGGTGGCACTGCTCTGTGCACGAGTGGCTCTTGCACTCACTTTCTGCTGCACAAACCTTATTCCTGCCCTCAACAGCAGAGCAGCCAATCACAAGTGGATGTGCTGTAGGGCTGCTGCCTGGAGCCCCTGCATAGAGGCTTCATGTCATGTTGAACTGGTCCAAGTGGCACCTGGCATTCCCAGTTATCTCTCACCCAAGAATTAACCAGTCCAGACCCCAAAGTATGACAAGAACAATGAGCTGTGGCTTCAAAAAAGGGCAGGACAACAGAATATTACTTTGCTGATTTTAACCTCATAATTTAATTACAAAAATGGCAAACAAAGGTCAAAACCAGAAGATGTATTTTTGATAATTGTACCACCTAATACATCAACACACAAATACATTAACCGAGACAAAAGTCAAAGGAAAGATGCTGGTGCCGGGTTGTTGCATAAATGCTCATTTTCACCCGTAGTCCTTCAACAGGAAATGCAGATTAAATGAATAAAAAAATGATTGACCATACAGATCAGTTCATTCATAAATACACACATTTGACCCACATCTTCTCTTACCCTCCATCGTCACAATTTTGATTGATCTGTGACCTTTAAGGTGAGACAGGTGAAAAAACCTTACATTTAAAGATATCAATTCAAAACTCCTGTAGTTTACTCACATACATGTAAGACAAAAATATGTTCATCATCATGTCATGTTTTCATGTAGAAATAAAGCAATTTAGCCAAAAATATACATATTTGGGACATTTAAACCTGAAAAATGGACAGAACCAGGTATCTTGAGGGGAATTGGGAGTTCTTATTTAGTTTTTAAGTAAACTTGATTGGACTGAAACTTGTCCTAAAAATTCAAATTTTGCCTCATTTTTTTAAACTTAAAAATCCTTCTGTACGTTTCGTCAAACTCTTATTGAGTCCAAGATTGTACAGTTTGGTGTGGGATCCACTTTAAGGCTAATCTTTATGTCTTTGTGGGAGAAAAATGCATTTTACGAAAACAGCCTTTGAAGTTACAATGTCCCAGAGAAATCTATGGATGAAGTGGATTAAATGAAATAAGAAAACATTTTCAGGAGCAGATTGGACAAGATTGTTTCCACATGAAAGCCGATTTGTTGAGAGAGCAAACTGACAGAAAAACAAACAAATAAATAAATAGTTTTGCCTGTAGTGTCTCTCCTTAATATGTTTTTGTTATTGTTGGTTTTTATAGAAGTATGTCAGGTCAAAGAACGGTAAACAATACTTAAATAGGATACAAGAGAGAATACAGAGGTGCTCAAAAGGAGAAGGTAGAAGCTGAACTTGAGCACTTAGTCAGGAAGTCTTCCCCACATAATGACAGTATGAATATTTTCAGATCATTTAATTTATCACAAATGTTTTCCTTGTGTGGCATAAATCGATGCTCTGTTTTTACATAATAAAGACCAGGAAATTGCGAACGCCTATTCAGTATTACATATCTATTATGATATCCTGTTCTTCCTGGTAATGCTTCTGGAAAATTCACCGTGCACAAAACCACGATTGTTTCTGGGTTGTATAACAGGGATCATCTTACCAGGTGCACACACGTTTGCTCAGGAAACGCTTACGTGGTCAAAACTAACCGCACAAAACGAGAAAACAAACCCCCGCAGATGAAATATAAATAATGACATAATTGCAGTGAAGAAGAGTCAAAGGGAGAGACAGCAGAGTGGAAATGATGTCAGTGTGTGTTGGTGCCAGGACCCCCGGGGCGTGCTGGAGGGAGCGGCACTGGGCACGTGAGGCAGCACGGAGCGCACGTTTCAAGCCCGGGTTTATAATCCGCTGAGAACATGTGAGAGTTGAACGCAAGAGC
This sequence comes from Rhinogobius similis, assembly GCA_019453435.1. Lineage (NCBI taxonomy): Eukaryota > Metazoa > Chordata > Actinopteri > Gobiiformes > Gobiidae > Rhinogobius > Rhinogobius similis. The sequence continues at coordinate 36,995,655 of CM033630.1, read as the reverse complement.
CAGGAGGGAGGAGAATGTGCCATCATGAATGTGTAACAGGGAAATTCAGGTTCAGTGAGTGGTGAGCGCTTTTGTCTCACATCAAGAAGGTTCCACAGGTCCTACGGGTGATTCTCGAAAGGGATTGGGCCATTCTTAGATGTAAAAGTCTAATATCATATGAGTAGCAGGGGTGGGCGACCCGTCGAATGCAGTGTCAAAGCAAGTCCATCACGGGTCCTGTCTGTCCCAATGGGCTCTGCACAGCCCTGAGGCACTACTTACGTTTGAACAGCTTGTCGATTAGAGTTTGTGTCTCAATGCTAATGCTAAACTAACATAAAACATAAATAAGAAACAAACTAGTGGATAAAAATACAACTAAGGACAAGTTTATTATTTTAATACACAAAATAAGTAAAACTATGGCCTTATTTTAAAAGCAAATATGTAAAATGTTGAACTTTTAAATTTGTTCTAACATTCTTGGCCTGAGCCCGAACCCGGCCTAAATGTCAGGTTGGGCTCAGGCCACATTTTCCCCTCTGTTGTCGGGTTGGGCCGGGCCATGTCAGGCCCAGGGGGCAGAGTCGCTCCACGCGCTCCATAATGAAAGAGCCCGGTGTGCTGCCAGTGCTGTGTTGTTTTCCTCCTCGTCCTTTAATAAAGTGCTCAAAATATGTGACGTGAGAAAAACGCATCAATGAAAGTGCGCGACTGCTACACGGAGCGGAGAAAAGGGAAAGAGAGAGCTATTATTTATGGCCAGACTCATTCTGAGCATGTCTGGCATCTAATCACGAGCACTACAACTGTGCCACAGCGCAGGACTGCTGCATTATAAAGCGTTGTGTATACAAATGTGTGTAATTGCCTCTGGAGCCAGTAGATGGAGCCACAGCTAAGTTACTCTGGCGTGATAGTTATATTGTTCTTTGTAAAATAACAAACAACATTTTTTTTGTTCTAAAGCAGGCTTTCTCATAGTGGGGTGCCATGGCGTGAGCGCAGAGGTGCGGCAAAAAATTGTGGAATTTGATGGATTTTTTTAATGAAGACAAATTAATATAGGCAGTTGCTGATTCATGAAATAAACATTGCATATAATTTTACTTTGTTTCATGCAACAAATTGTGTAAAAATGCATTTTGGCAGAGGGGGCGTGGCAAAGGGGACGTGGTGTTATGCAGCGAACAGCTGTGGAGCCGCTCTCTCTCTCTCACTCTCTCTCTCTCTCTCTCTCTCTCTCTCTCAATGAGCGAGGAGGATCAGAGGAGATTGAAACGTTTTTGACGTTTTTTTTTTATTTCATGTAAAACGGTCCAGGAATCATGTAGAAACGCCCCACTGTAGTTTTAATCCAATGTGCGGATAATCGTGATTCATCAGCGACAACGCACACGGTTTTAAACACGTCAGTGATATTTGCCTTGAAATATGACCTGAAGGCACACAGCCTTCTTCTCACAACTGACTGTAGGACACAACAGGACGGACACAGAGGAGCATCTGCCTACTGTACCTGGATTGCTGAATGTTTTTAGGTTATTAAGGCTTCAGTTGGGTTTGGTATTGCAATTGTATTTTCAAATCATAGCCAAATTAAAAAATAATGAGACAAAACAACAATCGTCTCAATTCTTTGCAATGTGATTTAAACCTGACACAAGATTTAAAGTCATTTCAAATGAATCAACCTTTATCTATAAAGCCCTTTACAACACTCAAGGTGACCAAAAGCTTTCCAGTACATAAACATTTAAAACATTAAACCATAATGTAATACATTCAACAGTGGATAAAAATAAGTGTACAAAATAAAATGTCACTACATTACTAAGTGTTAAAAGCCAGTCTGAATAAACACATTTTAAGGCTTGATTTAAAAAGGCCAAAGTCTGTGATGGTGCATTTCAGGGCGCAGTTAGAATGAACTTAATTATCATGTAGCAGGGCAGGCCAAGCATTTTTAAAAACCTGAACTGAAAATAACCTTGCCTGTTTCATAAGATGTGTTTTATCACCGGAGGTTTATTTAAAATGAGATTTAACATAAACATAGGGGTGCCTCGGCTGAGGAAAGGTGCATGTGAGGGTGCCTCAGGGCCCAAAAGTTTGAGAACCACTGATCTAAAGCATGAGATGCATAATATTTCACCCTTATATTTAGTAATTCAATTTCTTTTAGGTTAGCATTAGCACTGAGACACACAAAAATAAACCCTTATCATTTTTTCACTATCCTGGTGAAGCGAGGAGCTGAGGCCCGAGTGAAAAGATAGAAAAGTACAGGTGACAAATGATGCTGGGAAGGGAACCCTATTCATCAACTCAATGATTTATTTTTAAAAATGTGACAAAGAGGAAGAAAGAGAAGGAGGGGGAAGGAAGAAGAGAAAAAAAGAAAGGGAAACGAAAGAGGCTGGGTTGAAACAAATGAACTCATACACTCACAAGATCACACACACTATGGTTTTATTGCACCAGGTCCATTATAGGTTAATGTTATCGTCTGCCTTTTACAATTGTTGTTTTGTATTTCTGTATTTACTATGTTACATATATGTGTATTGTTTCATTCATTCATTCATTTTCTACCGCTTATTCCCGTTAGGGGTCGCGGGTGACTGGAGCCTATCCCAGTGACTTTGGGCCTTAGGCGGGGTACACCCTGGACAGTGGCCAACTCGTCGCAGGGCTAGAGATATTGTTTCATATCTCACAATAAAATAAAAAAAATAAAATACACAAAAACACCTACCTTAAAGAGGCTGTACCTGATTTTTATTGTTGTGAAGCAGGAAAAACAGAACTAGTCCATGTTCTAGATTTTTTTTTTAACATGTAATAAAGTTAAATCTGTGTTGCTCAGATATAATGTAAAAGTATTTATTCGGGTGAAACAACGTTTTATCTGCATCTACTATAGAGTGTTTTATCCTATGAGAGAAGCAGGAAGTGCGCTGTTAGCATGCTAATGTTTGTTAGCTTTACCCGTTTACCCATTTCCTGATTTCACGGTTACACAGTTTCACTGTTAGTCACAATTTTCACTATTAATGTCTATATGGGGGGTGCACGGTGGCAGAGCGGCTAGAGCTTCTGCCTCTCAATAAGGAGATTGTGGGTTCAAATCCCGGACCACCCCAACATCACACGATCTCTCTGGGTGGAGTCTGCATGTCCTCCTGTGTTACCTAAAGACATGACTGTGTAAGTTAATTGGAAACTCTAAAATTGCCCATAGTGTATGAATGTGAGAGTGAATGGTTGTCTGTCTGTTGTCTGAATGTCTATATGCACCTTTAAATGTCCACATTGTGTTGTTCACAGAACATACATAGCCTGGGAACTCAATCAAAAAGAGGCACAAGAGAAATTAAAAGGAATAAGTCGACAGTGACAGATGGGCTCCAGATGGAATTTATTTTTTTATTTTTCAGGTAAATGTAGACTGTATGTATGTATGTATATGTATGACCAAGCAACATCGCTCCATCCTATATGGGGCAAAAATTCTTCCTTCCCTCTCCTTACACTTCTTCCTCCTTCCTTTTCCTTACCTTTGACCTTTGAGAGCTGCATCGTAAGGTCAACCCAAAGGACCAGGAGGTGTGAGGAGAAGGAGCTGTGGCGAGAACAACACCAGTAAAAACTACAACACCCAGAACATGGACTACAAAGAGCGTATGCCTCCTCCTTCACTGTGCTGAGTGCTCAGTTATTTTAGAGCACCTCCCAATAAGGAGATCGTGGGTTTGAATCCCAGACCAGACCATCACATGATCTCTCGGTGGAGTCTGCATGTTCTCCCCGTGTTACCGTGGGTTCTCCACTGCAGTAGAATATAAATATAGTTTGGTTATCTCCTCACACCAAACACGTGGTGCTATCATGCCCTCCGAACCTGAGAGGGATGAGAGGAAATAGTGAGACTAATTAAGGAATTGGATTGAACTTAAAGCATGTCACACAGCCCTTGGTGAGTGTGTGGTTAAGTTCATTTAATTATTTTATTTATTTGTTTCGGGGCACCAGCTCTTTTTAAGCAAATTACCAAATTTCCAAATCAAATATAAAAATTAATTGATTAATTAATTAATTAATTATCAATAAACAATTGTACATTGATTATTACTAATAATTAAACGTTGATCAGTCTGAAGGTTGTAAGAACGTAACCGTGACATTAATTTATTTTCTGGAAATCAAATAACACTGTACCAACTGTGTTTTATGGAGATTTATTGATTAACATACAAACAGATAAATATGGTGATTAAATATTCAAATTAGTCATTAAAAGATGTAAAACTAGATAAGGTTGTTTTGGATCTATCTAGTTATGTGTTGGAGTTCAATTTAACAATTAAAATGTATTAAAGCCAGTTTGTGTCTGTGAAATCTGTGCGCTTACGACCCAAGAGTTTCTCCAGCCTTGTGTCCCATGTCGTGACCTGAGGGTCAGATGCAGAGTGTCAGATCTGGGGCTGAGAGGGACACGGCTGCGGCTGAAGAGTTTCCCTGAAGATGCCTCCTGTGAAGAAAGGAGGAAGAGGGGGACGCTTCTCTGTTGAGCAACTGGGTCCAGCAGCAAATGGTCACAGATTAAAACCCGAAGGTTGTTGTTGTAGAGTGAAGAATCACAAAAGGTCCTTTGCTTGAAAATGCAGTGTGCAGTCAAAATCACGTCAAAAGACGGGCACAGATCTTGGAGATGAGGGGGGCAAGCTCCTTGGGCCTTTGTTTCCCATAGCTGAGCTGATAAGCACAAGGTGCTCTCAGACTCTGTCTCCTCTGTTCCTTGGTTGCAGGGAGGTTTGGATTGTTCTCTCCTGTAGAACCGCTATGTGCGGTTTCTCCGTTAGGACTCGTACTGGGTCAAGGCTGGGCCTGGCCGCGCCCGGCTAGAGCTCCAAGTTGCTCAGAACTCAGTTGCTTTCTCTCAGTTTGCTCCGAAGAAGAAATACTCAAAGAAAAACTTAGCTTGGTGCACAGGGTTTTAGCTAGCCAGCACCTCAGGCTTTGGCGCTACTTTCAGCCTATCAGGGACTTTATAGTCCTGACTTGAGTGTGTGTGTGTGTGTGTGTGTGTGTGTGTGTGTGTGTGTGTGTGTGTGTGTGTGTGTGTGTGTGTGTGTGTGTGTGAGTGAGTGAGTGAGTGAGTGTGTGTGTGTGTGTGTGTGTGTGTGTGTGTGTGTGTGTGTGTGTGTGTGTGTGTGTGTGTGTGTGAGTGAGTGAGTGAGTGAGTGAGTGAGTGAGTGTGTGTGTGTGTGTGAGTGTGTGTGTGTGTGTGTGTGTGTGTGTGTGAGTGAGTGAGTGAGTGAGTGTGTGTGACACACCTAAGGGTCAGGGTTGGACATTAGACTGACCTCCACTGTGTGACCATTAGGTTAAAGGCGATTTTCATTGTTTGTTGAAATGTATATTATGGCACTGAAATATTCACAATATGATTCACAAAACATTTGAATCCACAAAAGAACATTCACAAAATAACACAACATTGTAAATTCATCTTGTAAGAGTCAGTTCATGAATAAGATGTTGAAGTTACTCAGTCAAACAGATAAGTCTTTTCTTTTCTCTATTTTCTCTCTTTCTAACGAGAACAAGCGATAGAAAATGAATGAATGGTGTGGGGAGCGAGAGAAGGTCCCGCACAGGGAACCAGCGGGTCCAAAGCTATGACTCGTCCCAAACCCGAGGCAGATGTGTGATAGAGCGGGGGGACAGAGTCAGGGGCCCCGCTCCTCTGCTGTTTTCTCGTGGCTTATTTAGAGATTAACCCCGTGTCAACTGTTGCTGAAAACACGTCCTAACTCATGTGTAATGTGCTCACATTTCATCAATCATTTATAAAAAATCAAATGTTAACACAGACCCAACAGACACAACAGACCCAAGACGAGTCTGAGACCTGTTTCCTTCGAGTAAGTGACAAGACCGAGACCGAGAGCTTTTGAGACCAAGACTGAGTCCAAATGCACTCAAGTCCACTGCCACCATCTACCGGTTACTACCAGTAAAGTCCATACTGCCACAATTAGATTCAGACAGTGGACTGCAGTCTCATTTTGATTCTTAAAAGCTGCTTTTACAATATATCTGTACATCAGTATCAGTACATGAAAAACCTCAGGGGACAGAACATCTTTACCCTGTAACATGCACTCTACAAACCAAAGAAACAAATAAGAAATGAAAATGTATTTGATCATCACAATAAAAGTGGGAACATTTTAATCTTTATATAAAATTAATTGTTAGGCTGTTGATGCAAACCCAAAAGACGCAAGATATTATTTGAAGCGGGTCAGATTACACCAGTGTCCACAGACCTCAAGACAACGTCTAATATCAGAGTTTAAAAAAAGAATAAAATGATGAAGCAACAATTTAAAAATGTCTGTCTTTTTTACGCAACTTCCAGTTCACTTCTGCATTTAGTCTATTTTAATACACTGCTGACTTATCTCTTCTTCACCATGGCATAAACGTCGTCTGTGGCCTGAGTTGTGCTGCCTGCTGCCTTGGACACTCGGACCTGGGAGTAGACGGTCTCCTCTGGGTCTTCCCGGTGTTGGACCGGAGCAGCAGACTTGTTGGATGTAGACTTAGGAAACACCACTTCTCCATAAAGAACAGAGGCTTCTTCTTTGTGTGCCTCCACGTATGTCTCGGTCTGTAAGAAAAAAAGACGGTCACAAATGTATGTTTGGACACAATGTAGTCTACTGTAGATGATGTCTCACCTCTGCTTCCTTTGGTCTGCGACGTTTTGAAATGAAACACCTGAAAAATATTTTTATTAAGTTTTGTACTTCGCTCAAGCTTCTAAGCATTCAATCTTTATTTGTATTATAAAAGATGTTCCACTCCGAAAACTGACCTGAACATGCATTAGAAGTAGCCATCGCTTAATTGACAAAAAGAACTGCAACCAGTGAGTTTTTGTCTGTTTTGTGCTCCCTGTAATTCTTACAGTACTTCTCTGCCTTCCAATATGGCGCACCCACGTCATCACGTGATGTAGGGGCATAGGGTTAATGCACCAAAGACTCTAAAGCATTTTGTTTGGTAAAAACTAATGCAGATGCTACTGACAGGGTCATCTCTTTTCGTCCAACCAGGCGCATTGCACTTAGAATCAAGAGATAACAACAGTTTGACACATAGGGACAAGTGTGAGAGCTTTATGGAAACAACTGCATAAGATGGGCCCAGACAGTTGTTTCTGTGTCATGGTGCGATATCAGAGAGACAGAAAGGACAGGGCTAATGGTCACACTGTTCCTGACTCATGGTTCAAAATCAGGTGCATGCCCTTTAAGTACATTTTACTATGGACACTTTTACTTTTACTTTACTACATTTTACTTCAAGCAGTACTTTCTGCACCACTTCATCTTTGTGGGGTTTGAGACCACCTGAAATGGCCATGCTGACATCATTCCCAAACACCAGGTTTTGACGAAAATATGTAAGTAATAAAAATGACTAACTAGACAAATTAAGTTATTGATTCAGACACTTCCTCTAACCAAAAACCAGCACAATTCTTAATCAAGATCTCTACATTTGAGACTATAAAAGTACCTTTTTAACTGTTTTTTTACCTTTTAGTTACAGTGGCTGTACCTGAGTTTTCATTATTCTACTTGAGATAAATGCTTTTTACATCAGGCTGCATTTGGTGAAAGCATAATATAATAAGTGATGCATTTTAAAAAGCATTCTGTCGGGGATTAACTAACACAGAAGCTACTGACAGGGTCTCCTCTTTTCGTCCAATCAGGGCCCGGTCTTTAAACATGGCCGCTGCGGTGAGTCCATGGTGGAGCCATGGATGTATTAAATGAACTGGATAAGGCATGCACCCTCTGTCCATGAGCCAGATTGATTAGTGGCCGTGCGAGGTATTGCAGCCTCTTGGGCCCAGCCTTTTTCAATAATTGCACAATTAAATTTAATTAACCATTCCTAAAATCACCAAAATGACCCTTTTAATTTTAAGTGACGTCACTGTGTGAGCCACGTGAACGAGCCACATGTAGGAGCCGTGTGAACGACCTCGTCGGACGATACAAACAGAAGCAAGTGGACTTGGCTAGACTAGCGATACTTGTAAGTTGTATTTTAATTCATTTCAGACATTTTCACATTTGATCTAATATGAAGAATACAATTACAATCACACAAGCTAAAGTTCACACAAAAACTTGCAAGCTGCTTGACTGCTAACGTTGCTCAAAGCATCATGGGGGATTGTCGTCATGCCCCTAAAGCAAAGATGGCAGCCTTCATATCAGGAAGTAATGCGGAAGTAAAAAACATTTATGGGGTCATGTGCCAATAAGCACATGGCATAGGACAAATAGGGCGCCATTTTGAGTTCATCTTCCAGTTTTAATTATACTTTTATGGGTGGAGCTGATTGGTGCATGTTGCCTGTTTAGCCTTCAGGTTCATCTGGTGTCTGTCTGTCCACTGAACATGTGCAGCAGTGCTCTTCTCCCACATGAGCGTGCACGAGGAGCACGGGCTGGTCAACCATGTGACCACTCTGACCAATCAGAACGCAAGCTGCTAGAGGAGAGGAGGAAGCTGAAGCTGAAGATTCAAAACCCATCCATCCATCCATCCATCCATCCATCCATCTTCTTCCGCTTATCCGGGGCCGGGTCGCAGGGGCAGCAGTCAAAGCAGGGACTCCCAGACTTCCTTCACCCCAGACACTTCCTCCAGCTCCCCCGGGGGGATTCCAAGGCGTTCCCAGGCCAGAGAGACATAGTCCCTCCTGCGTGTCCTGGGTCTACCCCCGGGCCGCTTCCCGGTGGGACATGCCCAGAACACCTCCCGAGGGAGGCGTCCAGGAGGCATCCGGAGCAGATGCCCGAGCCACCTCAGCTGGCTCCTCTCGACGTGGAGGAGCAGCGGCTCTACTCTGAGCTCCTCCCGTGTGACTGAGCTCCTCACCCTATCTCTAAGGGAGCGCTCAACCACCCGGCGGAGGAAGCTCATTTCGACCGCTTGTATCCACGATCTCGTCCTTTCGGTCATTACCCAGAGCTCATGACCATAGGTGAGGGTAGGAACGTAGATTGACCGGTAAATCGAGAGCTTTGTCTTTCGACTCAGCTCTTTCTTCACCACAACGGTCCAATACAGCGCCCGCATCACTGCAGACGCTGCACCGATCCACCTGTCAATCTCACGCTCCATCCTTCCCTCACTCATGAACAAGACCCCAAGATACTTGAACTCCTCCACTTGAGGCAAGGACTCTCCACCCACCCGGAGAGGGCAAGCCACCTTTTTCCGGTCGAGAACCATGGCCTCGGATTTGGAGGTGCTGATCTTCATCCCAGCCGCTTCACACTTGGCTGCAAACCCATTTTTAAGAAAACCTTTTTGTAAACTATTGGTGCCTTGTCATCTCAACACAGTTTGTTTTTACATTGCGATCTAAGAGGAAAATTATTTTTGGGCTGCAGAGGATTTTGGACTGGCAACAAGTTTTAGCTCGCAATGCCCAATCCAGTTATTTTAAAAGAACCATGGATCAGGCACATTGTTAATATTCACTATATTCGTCGATGTAAACCCTCATTCGTCCAGGTGTGGTCCATCGTAGAAAGGGGTTCAGAGGTTGTCATCCGGACGCCGTTTAAAGATCGAGACGTTTCGACTTTTATCCAAAAGTCATTGTCAATCAGAGAGCTGGTATGGGAACCTGGGCCTTATATGCTACTCTAAGTAGTGGGAGTCCAGCCCCCAGGGAGGAGTCACTGCACTCCTGTCTTTGTTATAAGATTGTTTGTTTGTCACTACTTAGAGTAGCATATAAGGCCCAGGTTCCCATACCAGCTCTCTGATTGACAATGACTTTTGGATAAAAGTCGAAACGTCTCGATCTTTAAACGGCGTCCGGATGACAACCTCTGAACCCCTTTCTACAATATTCACTATAGATTCATTGGATTGAACTGTGTGACACTATCCCACGTCTCTATCATGGTGCTTTTTCAAAAAAACAAAAAGTAGTGGAAGACTGTAGAACTATTATGTAACAACTGGATGAGACTATCCCAGACAGTGTTTTCTGTCTGTCAGAGTAACAAAAAGAACTAAGTGGGCGGGGGTAATGCTTCAAACAACAAAATGGTTTGAACTAATCAAAATCAGGTACAGAGCCTTTAATCACAAACCTGAGAACTTCTTCTGCAACGGATCATCATTGGACGTAACAAGTTATGGTTTTGATGTCCACTTAACCACATGGTAGACTGTAAACACTTTACCAATTGTGAAGGACATTAGAGAATGGAATGAAATCCAATTCTACACCTAACAAATGTGCATGTCACATAACATACAACTCCAAAACAAAATACTACAAAAAAGGTTGTGGTGGCGGGGCCTTTCTCTTTGAAATTTACATGTTTCTCTTGTGTCTGGGTGGGTTGCCCCGGTTAACCCCCATCAACCCACAACATGCACGTTTGGTAAAAATCGTCCTGTGAAGACAGGCCCTTCCCAGCCTGGCACAAACATCTGAAGGCTGCACCCCTGAGCACTGCACAGTGACCTCTGCTGCTGAGGAGATGCCCCAACGGCATTAAAGGATGGGACAAAGTCTCAAATGAGGGTCTGCCTTAAGTCTCCTCAGTTCAGGTAGTGGGAGGCTGGGGTTGAGGTACACTTTATTGTCCCTGGAGGAAAATTTGTACTAAAAGCCGACAATTGTAAGAAGTTTCTAGGCAAAAAGACATGGACACATGGATAAGATTGATTGGTTCTCACCAAATAAAAACAGCAATGCAGACGAGTATCAGGAGACCAATCCCCCCTCCAACAATAAACGTCCATGGTAGCTGTGGCATGGTCTCTGCATAAAACAATAAAGGTTTAGATTAAAAATATCAAGTCACAGAAATGGGTAGTGAACTGAACTGTATACCATGCACTTCGATGGCTGTAGAGTTTTGGTCCCCGACTTGATTCTTGGCTTGACAGAAGTATTTTCCTTGTGTACTTTTGCTGAAGATGAAGCTGTAGACTTGTCCTTCATGGACTCTCTGTGGACCCTGTGAGGTGACCCTGAACCAGTAGAAGCTGTGGACTGGAGGCTGGGCTCTGCTGGAGCAGCTCAGATTTACAGACTGTCCCACTGACAGTGAAGTGGTCGTACCAAGCGACAGTAATGTGTTTTTAGGAGAATCTGAGGAGACAAACGTCATTAATATTTCTGAATGATTTGGGTTTAAATTTAATTGTTATTGTGACTATAGTACACATTTTAACAGTAATAAGATATGATCTAAAGAAGACATGTAATGCTAATCCTGAGCTAATCATAAACTATAACATACATCATCAGCTTTTATTACAGACTCGTAGTCCAGAATTAAAACAGTACAACAGACACAAAGATCCTTATTTTACATTAATATTAAACTTCCTGTTAAAAGCTGCAGAGCTGATGTGCCCCGCCTCTTCATGGTGGCATTTTCACTGAAGCAGGAGAACCCTACATTTATGACCCAGTGTCTGAAGTTTGAAATAATCACAACTTAGTACAAAGAAGTGTGCAGAGATGGAGCGGTTGGTGAAAACAGTTTGAAATGTTCAAAACACTCAAATACAGGACAGTCCCCTCAAACATGCACACATCAACTCCAAGTAAACTCCAAAATTAAGCTGTAGATTTTGTAAAATGACATGGAAACACTGTTATAAAAAGGTTAAAAACTCATAAATGTCAATTTTGCATAATATGTCTCCTTTAAATATGACTATATACAATATGAGATAATAGTCGACCTTTGTGTTTATAAAGTGGTCACATGTGATATATACTGTATGTGAATGTTAAGTGGTTGATTTTGTTGATCATGGTTGAAAAGGTCTCCAGGATGGTCCTCTGAAACACTGTCCAGACGACCATCCTTGAGACCTTTTCTACCATGGACCTTTCCTGGATGAATGTGATGATATCACTTGCTGCACAACACATGACATCATGTGCACATTGGACTGGATTATTACAGAAATGTTCAAATGTGTTCAGTGAGGCTGCACACTTACACTCCACACTCAGAGAGACGGTTCCCTCTGCCCTCTTCTGTGCTCCTGTCACAGGATACACAGCAGAACAGTGCACCTCCAGTCCATGGTGCTGCTCAGATAAGGTCATCGTGTGTTGGATGGAGGTGTTGAAGGTTCCATCAGAGTTTCGGAGCATGTTCTGTGGAGGGTCTTGTTGGAGGTTCCATGTGAGTTCAGGAGGAGAGCGTGGACAGGGAGTGAGAGCTGAGCAGGTTATAGTCACTGTCTCCTGCTCCCTCTGTGACCCTGAGACCTGCACTGTGGGGCTCCAGGGAGACTCTGCACACAACACACTTCAGTTTAGTTCTTGCACTTGAGTTGTACGACGGCCTAGACCCCATGTGTTTCATGTGCTCTAACTGGAGATGCCCTTCATCCATTTATTCCAATTGTGTTGGGCTTTAAGTTTAATAATAAAATATCACTCAACAACTTTCTTCTACTTTTATGTCAATAATAGTTAATGATTCAATAATTGTAAAACCCTGAGTGTCATGACCCAGTGGTGGGAAAGGAAACTCAAGAGGCGTCTGGCTGCAGACCTTGACCCAGAATCCCCTGCCCCGCAGACCTTAACCAGGAGAGGCCCACGTGTCCTGCCTTAACCCAGAGGCCCCGAGGGCCCGGATGTGTCAAAAAGAACCATTTCAACCTTTCAGTACCACACGAAGAGGAAGCAATATCAACACACGCATCATTCCTCTTTATGTTCATTTAACTACGTAGACATTGATTTTATATACAGCTATTTTCAGATTAATCTTAACAAAATGTAATGATGTGATTAGAGTTTGTACCGTGTTGTGAAGTATATGTATTTAGATAATACAGATTCGCCTTTCTTTTTTAAACATGTGCCTTATGTTATCATAATTGTGTGTTTTAATCAAACCGGTGAAGTGGCCTTGAGATGGAGTTTCAAGTAACATATTATGAACAAATAGGATTAATAAAGTGAACTGTTAATTCCATATATTTAATGCTTTGTTCTGTGAATTTGCAGATCCTTCATCAATAATGACTGAGAGTGGAATCAGGCAATGAAGAGCACGAGGAGGTTTGGAGCCCTTTAAGTTCATTTTTGGTCGTGAGGAAGTGGTGGATGGGACGGGCTTTATGGTTTTGTGAATGTCATGTAGAGGAATGAGTTTCGTCATGTAAAATGTTATCATGTCATCTTAAGTTTTTCAGTTTTTCAATATTGTTTTTTTGTACTCTGATTGTAATGTTCAATATAATAATGATCAGTGTGTGGAGCCAAAACCAAACAAATAAAGACATGGTTCAACATTTATGGATCAAAAGTTTGGGAGATTTACTGTTAATGAAAGAAACATCTGTGGTTATTGACTGTGGTTACGTTAACGCCACTTATCTTTTAATTTGACATTTCTTTAAAACAATCTTCTCAATACGGTGTTATCAGTATTTTAAGCTGCCAATCTTTCACCAGTTTGAATGTTTTCTGATTGTTTTAAAGCATATGTTACTAAGTTGGGTTAATAAAAAGTAACACATAAGTAACGGCTTTTAGTAGTAGTAGTTTTTTTTCCCTGTCCACACAATGTGTTCTTCCAGACCTGTGGGTTCCTCCTGGGCCAGGTCTGCAGACAGACACTTGTGGAAATATCAGACAAAACTATTTCCTAAAACAGCATAGTTGTCATGGTTTTCTTCACACCAACATTAACACACCCTCAAATTGTATTAATTATCTGGTTTACTTCTGCTAACACGCTACAATGTTTTCCGAAACTGTTGTCGACAAATATAAGAGTTTGTTTCTTCTGGAGTGAAAGTATTGTGTAAAATGACTTACAAAAATCTACAATGCATAAAAGATTTACAGCTGGGGAGAAAAAACTGGCAAACTTGTCCCAAACACTTACAGCTAAGTCAAATAATCATAAAATGTCTTACTCTCATCCACTGTTTTTACCATAATCTGACAGTTCAGCAAGAAAGTTATGTTATGAAAGTAAAAAAAAGAACCAGTCTCTTACCTTGGACGTTTATCTGAAGTGGGCCACAAAAGTCTGTTGCTTTAAAGTTGTAGTTTTCTATTCTGAGGTAATACTTGTCAGAATGTTGTGTGTTTATATCAGAGAACAGAGTGGTGCAGTTTTTCTGTTGCAGGTCTCCAATCATTTCCATTGGAGACGTGTCACTGGACATAGCACTGTTAAAAAATACTGGATCTGTAGGTCTGCCTGTATTGGGATCTTTCTTACTCCAAATGGCTACAACAGGTTTAGTCAGGTCTACTTTATCTTCATGTTCAGCAGCAGGTTTGAATGTGCAGGGGATCAGCAAACAGGATCCACTCAGAGCCTCCAGCTTTGGTGCAGAGAGGAACAGATCACGAGTAAATCTACATCCTGAAGCACCTGAAACATACATTTACAAACATATATAAATATTAAAATACACTACTACTGGTGTAAACGTTTTTAACCAGATTGTAAAAGAAATTCAAATGAAAAGCTTTGAAATATTGAAGGAATACTTTGGTGAACTGGACTTTTACAGGTAGTTATTACAACCAAGAAATAAAAAAAAAAAGCACTGATGAATGTTACTAACCCTTTTTTTTATGTAAATCAGAACTTTTAAGGGGAATAATGTATTAAACTATATAAATGCATTAACAATCTGAACAGCTGCCCGGCCAATAAAAAGTTGTCACGGGGGGAAAAAAAGGTCACACGCTCTAATAAATGGTTTTGAGCGCCTTTAGCTTAGATTACGGCACACATTTATCGTGCCATTGTTTCACTAAGCCTCTGCGATGTCAAAAATGTATTTCCACCCAATTTTCCCGCAAAATCTTGTATTGATGATAGAAAAGTGTGACCACTGCCAAAGCCTTCTCCAGAACATCTCGAAGATTTAGGTTTAGATCTGGAATCTGCGGACTTCGAGCCGTGTGTGAAAATGATGCTCCTGCTCCTGAACCGCTGTCACAATGTGGGCCATGAATCCTGAACCACTGTCACAATGTGGGCCATGAATCCTGAACCACTGTCACAATGTGGGCCATGAATCCTGAACCACTCTGTCACAATGTGGGCCATGAATCCTGAACCACTGTCACAATGTGGGCCATGAATCCTGAACCACTCTGTCACAATGTGGGCCATGAATCCTGAACCACTGTCACAATGTGGGCCATGAATCCTGAACCACTGTCACAATGTGGGCCATGAATCCTGAACCACTGTCACAATGTGGGCCATGAATCCTGAACCACTGTCACAATGTGGGCCATGAATCCTGAACCACTGTCACAATGTGGGCCATGAATCCTGAACCACTCTGTCACAATGTGG
The DNA here is from genome assembly GCA_019453435.1 of Rhinogobius similis. Taxonomy (NCBI): domain Eukaryota; kingdom Metazoa; phylum Chordata; class Actinopteri; order Gobiiformes; family Gobiidae; genus Rhinogobius; species Rhinogobius similis. Next base: position 36,980,236 of record CM033630.1, on the reverse strand, counting down.
GCCATGAATCCTGAACCACTCTGTCACAATGTGGGCCATGAATCCTGAACCACTGTCACAATGTGGGCCATGAATCCTGAACCGCTCTGTCACAATGTGGGCCATGAATCCTGAACCACTGTCACAATGTGGGCCATGAATCCTGAACCACTCGACATTGTAGAAAAGGCTTCAAAGTTCAACATCTGGACGCCGTTTTGAAAGTCAAGATGTTTCGACTTCCATCATCATCATGTCATTCTCGATCAGTATGTCTTGATTTTCAAAACAGTGTCCAGATGACGACTTCTGAAACCTTTTCTACAATGGAACACTCCTGGACGAGTGGGGGATTACACCGAATGCGTTGTCAAGACAGTTTCTCCTAAGATGTTTTCTCTGCTTGATGCCAATGATTTGACTTTTCAAACACACTGACATCTTTTCCACGACCACAGGATTTGTCTTTCCACATTTGTTACAGAAATGAGAACCCACTCACTGCATCATTTGGGTATAAGTACAGTGTTGCAGCTGAAAGACAATCACCAATGCAGCAACAGGAGGCTCATCCCTATTTGCTCAGTTGTATCCAGATGGCATTTTTTTTTGGTCAGGCAGCGTGTGTTAAAATAAATATGGGGAAATATGTACTTCAGTGGAGGACAACAAAATCACATGTGTTGGAAAAATTTATCTTTTTTTTTTTTTTTTTTTTACAGCACCATGTCAAAGTGCTCACTATTCACAAGGAAACTGGAGAAACTGTGGTTGCCAAGTGGCCCATTATTATCTTGTTTTTTTGGAGCTGTCCTGTTGCTCAGAAATATTGAACTGAGATTAACTAAACACTCCAGACTGAAATGGAAAAAATCACATTCTTACTTTGGAAATGGACAGTTTAGACTCTGGACTAAATGGGACTCGTTTAACTGTATGTGCTGTCATTTTATTTTGTTTTTATTTCATTTCAATGGATGTTTTTGGATCATTTGCTTTGTGTGTCATGTTATGGACCACACCAATTTACTTTTTATAGATTCTAAATTATTAAAACTGAAAGATATTGTTGATATAGTGACATAACAACTTTTATTTAGGCAAAAAAGACAATCTACCCAAAAATATAATAATTTAATAAAAACAGTAAATACTTCCTGAAAGTGAAGGGTAGTATAACTTAAGAGGAAGGAAAGTCCAAGTATGAAGCAATTTAAGAAAGGATTCAAATAATTTACTTTTCAAAGTAAAAGAAGTAGAGTATGATCTATGGTTATTAATTAACTTTATTGGTTCACTGTAAAAGTTAATGAAATGAAATGTTTTGTCTGTGAGCTGCATGATGAACACAGAACAGGGTTTATGCAGGTTTCAGCAAATCAAATTTAATATTTTTTAATGCCACATTTCAAGATTTGTAACGCCTTAAGTTACGACGGTGAGAGGAAAATCACACACACTGGCTACTTACGAAAAAAGTGAAGATTTATTTACAGGTGAGCAACGTTTCGGCAGCTAGGCCTTCATCAGGCTAATGGTTGTCTGAGACTGACTTAAACAGGAGCGGCCATTCAACATGATGCCAAAGTAAAAGACATGGGGACATCTTCATGGCACACAAGAGACATCATGCAATACACATAATATACTAGAGGGGCATTCAAACTGGGACACAAAATAATAAAACATACAATAAATAACATACATAGATGTAATGGATATGACTGACAGGTGAAGAGGAAAAACCCTGCAGGTCTATGTGCAAAAACTATATGTATGCTAGGACTCAATCAGAGAAAGAAATTCTAGCCTATTTATAGGAAAATGTTTAGCCCCTTAAGGAGCCAGAGTCTTGGGCGTGTAAGTCCAGTATGTGTCACGTTGTTTTAGTAAGAATCTGAGCCTTCCACTGACACGTCAGACATTTAGAGCCTGTTTTGCCCAACACTACCAACACGCTCTGTCGCAATTGAAGAGGATATGTACAAACGCATAGACCAGCCGCAAATCAAGTCATCTAATTTAACACTGTAAATGTATATGTGGTGTGTTATGATCTAAATAAACTCAATTTGAAAAAAAAAAAAAAAGTTCCATGTTCTAAGTAATATTAGTTTAGGTTTTTAATTGAAAAAAAAAAATACAAATAGATAATGACACCAGAGCTCACCTGAACACAGCAGAAGCAGCAGGAACAAACGTGCTTCCATATTCACTCTCACTGCAGCTCTGGATCAGGTAAAAACACAGGTTTGGTTGGATCCCGGTTTAGTCCTGGTGCAGATGTGGTTCTGGCCTGTTCTGTTCCTGGTTTAGTCATGGTCTAGGGTCGGTTGGGTTGGAGGATTTGGTGTGGTGGGTGTGCAATTGTGAATGTAGACTTGGACTGGACTTCTTGTTACTGACAGAGCAACTTCCTCTTACAACATGTCATCAGCTTCTCTCTTTTACTCAGTATCATGCTGCTCTCATCAACATCTTTTAGGGCGTTAAAAAGTTGGTGAGTAATTGGTCTGGAAAACTTTGCATGTAAACGACTAAAGGATTACGGCCCTTATATGATTCACATGTAAATATGCTTGAATTTACCCACAGGCTTGTTTCCATCTGTTGTTCCTGGACAGGTTGATGATGCCATTAAACGTTCCACCAAGTGAGACACATGAACAGCACAGAAAATAAGCAAGACAATATCACAAAAACACATTAGAACACAGACAGTAACTTCACACAGAGAACACACACAATCCAGAGAAGACTGAACACGTCACACAGAAGGACAGATTCACACGACAAAGTCTGCTCCTGGTGCAGACGGCTCCTCTGATGGGGCCTCCTCAACTGGTCTATCTGCACTCAGCCTTACGCGTTTTAGAGCGTGAGAGTGTGTGCAGGTGTTTGGTTGTGTGGGGTCTGGTGGTTGTGGGGTGGTTGGGTGGGATGTGGTCATGTGTGGGTCATGTTTCTGATTCACTGTAAAGCACTTTGTGTCACATGCTGTATGCTGTATGTACAAGAAATATAGTAAAAGAATTCCCGTCCCGTCCTGTCGCGTTCCCGTTAGAATCCTTCTCACTCCCGCCGAGCTTCCGTGTGGTAAATTTGATCATAGTTTTAAGGACAAAGATGCACTTATAAGCCCAAGGAAACCTAATGTTATACCTAAATATAAAACATTCTCACTCATTAATATCGCGAATATATCCCTGTTATTTTACCAACAATGCACTTTAAACCTAAAAGACTTTCCCGTGTGCTCCCTGTGAGCACAGATCAACAGCTAGTTTACTTTATCTGACGTTACACTGCACTCCCGCTCCTGTCCGCTGTGAAAACTTTTCATGTCCCATCCCGATGCCGGGTTTACACGCAAAATTCACTCCCGTCCCGTGGGAATCCCGAAAAATTGTCAGTCTCTACTGCACAGTCTTAGATGCTCAGCAGGTCTCTGAGACCCTAACGCTGTTCCGGGGCAGAGGCTATCGAGCTTATTCTGTCCGGGCTCCTCGGCTTTGGAACGACCTGCCTGAGGAGATAAGGCTTGCACCATCAGTATCATCTTTTAAATCTTCTTCTTAAAACTCACTTTTATCCTTTGACCTTTTTATAATGCATTTCCTTCTTGTCTTTCGCTTGCGTTGTTGTGTGCGTGCATTATGCTTTTATTTGTTGTGGAGCACTTTGTAAACGTTCTTATTAAATGTGCTATATAAATAATGTTTTTAATTATCATTGTTATATAATCACTGCTTGCTTCGCTTGTCCTGACTGCGTTCCTCTGCTAAAATGAGCCCAAATCCAAACTGAAGCTGTTACTGAACCCTTTGGAGCACAAATCAAATGTCTGGATTATTTGTTAAGCTGAGACTCAATAGTTTTGGCCTTCGATATCTGACTTACTGTAATCATAAGTGGAACAAGCTCTGCTCAGAGGATCATCAGATTTCGAATCCTGCCTAGATTTTCTTTGGTAAACACGAAGAGGAGTAAAGCGGGTGTTGGAAGAAAAGATCTGACACTGATCGGACACTAGACTGAGCGTTTGTTGGGTTTTGGCAATTCCAATTTTAAAGACTGTGCTTTTTTTCTTCAATACAGTTGTGACCTATGACACCCGTGGATGGACATTTTAAATTGCAACAGTGATATAAAACACGCCGATTTGCGCCGGCCCCTTTACTTCACGTCACCATTCCGAGAGTTCCAGTTCATGAGGAATTTGAGGAGTCGAAATGGCTACTCAACGCTGACGAATCCTACGTGTGTCACCATTTCAGAAAATAAAATTGCAGAAGTAAGTAAAGAGCAGTGGGAGTGCATCAGCTGGGAATCTGAGAAGTGGTGAAACTGATGGTGCAATGGCATCTTGTCCGCAGAGGAATAAAGATTACTCAAACATGCAAGAATCACTCTAAATACAACCCCCAGAGGTTTAACTAGAAGGGGAAGCAATTGTAATATGGACGAAAAAAGCACCTAAAAGTCATTAATGCATAATAGGTCTCCTTGAAAATGATTTCTTTGTATGTTTGATACTGTTTCTTAGATGGTGAACAGTATAGTCAGTATATATTCCAACACTTATTATAAAAGTGTCTCTAGATTCAGCCAGACATGTTCAAATCTTGTCTTCATTTGTCATATTTTTATTTCTTTATTTTGTCATGAACATTTAGGACTCCCAAATGTTTTCATAGTTTTCATAGTTCATCAATGATATCTGCCCAGTGCAATGATAGTGGTAACTTAGGTCTTTGTGTGTGCGTACGTGTGTGTGTTATTGCAAAAACAAATCTTGTGACTGAAAAGAATGGAATCTAAGCTTTTAAAAGAGGTATGACATGTCTACAGTGGTCAAAGTAAGAAAAGTCAGTGTTGTGCTAAAAGTGACGACTGTTCGTGGAAAAGTGAGAGACAAAGTAACATCAATAATAGCAAGTGCTAAATAATATTTAGAAGGCCACCATAACTCTTGTAATCTTTGAAGAAATGTTAAACAGCCTCTTAAATAAAAGTTATTTTATTTAAGTATACATAGGGTGACCAGACGTCCTCTTTTACCCGGACATGTCCTCCTTTTGAGACCCAAAACACGTCCGGAAGAATTTCTAAATTACCCCCAAATGTTTAACTCTCTCGCAGTCGACAGCTTTGTGTGGGCCACTTTTCTAACTTTTGGCAATGATCTTGGCACGTCTGAACAGATACAATCACCAGTTCCTCTACTGCAGTGTGCGTTTAAAGCCCACCTTTTCCCTCCTGCACCTCTGCTCTCACACCGGACCAGAAAAGGCACCTAAACTGATTCATCTTACGGTGAAGACAGGTAGACTGCTATGGGGAAGTCTGATGTAATAGCAGAGTGCTTCATGTCTCAAACTCTACAACACTTTTTATTTCACTAAAACGTACCTATTTTTTGAGGAGATACGTTCATAAATCCCAGATGAAAATGTCAGTGTAGTTTTTGTGACGCGAATCAAGAAGAGCGTGACAGCTCAAGGGAACAGCCGCTCCCTCCCCACAGTGTCCTATCGTCAGAAACACAAAATAAAATGCACGTTTAAATGTCCTGATTAAAGCTTAGACCCTCTAGTGTTTGTTCTGCTCCGTCTAAAGCACAGACTGAAGTGCACGAGCAGGAGCAGCTCTGTCAGAGCAGGAGGACCACCACACACTGACAATAACCCCATGGAAAATACAGAGCTATGTGGGATGTACATAAAATTGAGCTCTCAAATGCTCTGGAATACTGGAGCTAACAGCACACAGTTTGTTAAATGTTTTCCTGATGAGGACCCCAGACCAACTGATACACATAATCACAGTATTCAACTGAAACCCCATGTAAGACCAAGATTCTCCTGGAAATGAGATTCCAAATGCAATTTAAAAATTCTGATTAAATAAATTATACATAATAATAACCAGGAACTGAAATTCCTGGTTACACAAATACTGTCTTTTTTACCGCCTGCAATGATTATGATATGATATGATTATGATATGATATGATTATGATATGATATGATATGATATGATATGATATGATATGATATGATATGATTATGATTATGATATGATATGGTTATGATATGATTATGATATGATATGATATGATTATGATTATGATATGATATGATATGATATGATTATGATATGATATGGTTATGATATGATTATGATATGATATGATATGATTATGATATGATATGATATGATTATGATTATGATATGATATGGTTATGATATGATTATGATATGATATGATATGATATGATTATGATATGATATGATTATGATTATGATTATGATAATGATATGATATGATATCCTGAATCTGGTCACCTTAGAATTTATGCTTTATGCTGTATTCCAGGGCTAGTTCACAGTATTCCTTATCCCCAGGATGTCCTGCCAAAAGAAGGACGAGGACCTCAGTGTACACTCCACTCTTTATACTCTTTAATGAATGATGTTCATGTGTGTGTTGAGAGCACGGTTTCTACAAAAACAGAAATAAATCAACATTAGGAATGAGTAAATGTGGTCAACATTATACAATGAATAAGTAGCAACATTATAATCTATAACTGTGTGAATATAAATATATACAATGACAAGTGCTGTGGAATTAAACAGAAAAATGCAGAGAAATACAATTTCAGGATTATAATAACAGTGATATTTAGTGACGTCAAAACACTTTCTCTGCAAATGCTAGAATTTAGCATTATAATGAGTGTACTGTGTCTTCAGTGAAATACAAAATGTTCCTTTTTGTTGTACAAATCAAACTGCAAGTGGATTTCTCATTTGTCTGTCCATGAGTTAAAGTGCACTTGCTCACTCGTACGTCAAGTCTGTAGCAAAATGGAATTTGATGAGATCATTTTGCTGAAAATGTCATAAAACAAATAGTTGCAGTTGATAATGTTCACTGTTGTTTTACCTCACACAATCAAATGTTGCTGGTTTTAAAAACAGAAGTTATTCTGAACACTCACTCCCCCTTAAAGAGGAAGCTCTACAATAAAAAAAAACAGCCTGAAAACAGTAAACCTGATGTGTCTCCAGTCTTTACTTCCTGTGACTTTGAGAGCGTCGACGAGAGCTTCATGTGTGAAAATGGAAACGCACGTGTTCCTTGTTTTACTGCTGTGTTCAGGTGAGTTTTGCTTCATTTTATTTCATATTGAATGGATACAAACTTGTTCATGTTTTCTTCATATGGTTTGGTTGTATGTTTCAGGTGCTTCAGGATGTGAATATACTCGTCCTCTGTTCCTCTCTGCACCAAACCTGGAGGCTCTGAGTGGATCCTGTTTGCTGATCCCCTGCACATTCAAACCTGCTGCTGAACATGAAGATAAAGTAGACCTGACTAAACCTGTTGTAGCCATTTGGAGTAAGACATATCCCAATGCAGGCAGAGCTACAGATCCAGTATTTTTTAACAGTGCTATGACCAGTGACACGTCTCCAATGGAAATGATTGGAGACCTGCAACAGAAAAACTGCACCACTCTGTTCTCTGATATAAACACACAACATTCTGACGAGTATTACCTCAGAATAGAAAACTACAAGTTTAAAGCAACAGACTTTTGTGGCCCACTTCAGATAAACGTCCAAGGTAAGACGGTTGTTTTACTTTTCATTACCTATTTCTTTAAAAACGAACAAAACATGTACAGACAAACAAAACAATTAACTGAATCCCATTATGTACAGTGTTGTTTAAGACATTAGTAACAGCTTTAAAGCAGAACTAAGTAACTTCAGGGACAGAGCTTCCCCTGCAGGTCTCTTGTGAAAATACACTGCCAGTTAAAAAACACAAGACACGGCTTCAGGAAACGTTGCAAGGCTGGTTCTCCATAGAGACAGCAGGGGGCGACAGCGAGGGCTTCAAATGCCCCAAAAACACATTTGCAACCACCACCCGGACGTACAAAGACGTGTAGTGTAATATAAATATGGTTTGATTATCTCCTCACACCAAACACGTGGTGCTATCATGTCCTCCCAACATGAGGGGGATGAGAGGAAATAGTGAGACTGATTAAGGAATTGGATTGAACTTAAAGCATGTCACACACTCAGCTCTTTTGTGAGTGTGTGGTTAAGTTCATTTAATTCTTATATATTAATTTTATCAGGGCGCGTCTTTGAGCAAATTACCAATTTCCAAATCAAATATCAAAGTTAATAATTATCAATAAACAACCGTACATTGATTATTCCTAATAATTAAACGCTGATCAATCTGAAGGTTGTAAGAACGTATTTTCTGGAAATAAAATAACACTTTATCAACTGTGTTTTATGGAGATTTATTGATTAACATGCAAACAGATAAACCTGGTGATTAAATACGCAAGTTAGTAATTAAAAATGCAAAACTAGACAAGGTTGTTCTGGATCTGTCTAGTTATGTGTTGGAGTCTTTCTATGTGGCGCCAACTTCCGACCAATCAGAGACTTGGTGGTCCTGACTCAGATGTAACTGTGCTGGGGGATGGCCAGAAGACTGACCTCTTGACCTCAAGACATTAAACAGGCCTCTATTGTGTGACCATTAGGTTAAAGGCGATTTTCATTGTCCGTTGAAATGCATATTACGACACTGAAATGTTCACAAGACGATTCATAAAACATTTGAATCCACAAAAGAACATTCACTAAATAATACAACGTTGTAAATTCATCCTGTAAGAGTCAGTTCATGAATAAGTTATCAAGTTATTTAGTCAAACAGATAAGTCTTTTACCTGTGTTTGGATTTCTTTTTCTCTAAAAATGTTTAATGGCTCATCAGAGTTCATTTTAATCCATTTTCAAATTGCAAACAATTATTTTTGTTTATATTTAGTTTAATCCAGCTTCCAAAGTAGCAATGTTTGTACTATTCAGCAAAGCTTTGAATGTGGATGACCAGGGTGTCCAGACGGGGCAGGGCTGATAATGTCATGACCCGGTGCGTCCTGTTTTGTGTTTCATGGGTAAGATTTCTTGAGGTCAGTAATAGTTTGCCTTATCGCGTCCTACATTTAATAAAGTAAGTTGGTCAGTTTGCTCTCTCAGCATACAGACTTTCATGTGGAAACAACAAACTTGTCCAATCTGCTCTTAAAGATGTTTCATTGTTTCATTGAATCCATTTCATCCATAGATTTCTCTGGGACTTTTCAGAGGTTATTTTCTTAAAATAACAAGATTTTGACTTAAAACTTACAAAGACATACAAAGACAGACAGGCACATACAAACAAATGGATTGGTTGATATCTAATTCTAAGCTTGATTTATTACAGTTTTAAGTTAAAAATATATACTTTTAAAGCAATTTTCAGTCAGATCTATTTTACTCGAAAACTAAATAAGAAATCCCAAACCCCCTGTGTACAGTAGTTTATAAATGTGCACAAAATGAACCAAAAAGTGTAAACCTGGTTCTGTCCATTTCTCTGCAGTAACGTTTTAATCATATCATGCTCCGTTATCAAAAACATATCTATATTTGCATTCAGGTGCATTCAAGGCATTTTGAGGAATGTTGGTTTGAAAATCCTCTTCCTCCGGCCATCAAAAACACGTCCTGCTGAACTCCCTCAATCACTGACATTTTTCATGATTTTAGATGTCATTTATCTTCTGCTGTTTTAAGTCCTTAAATCATCGGCAGACTTGTTCTGAGCATTTACGCTTCTGAACATGTTTACTGCTACTACTAGCCGGACATAAGCGTGTCACTCAGTCTCTTAAAGTGAAAACATAACTAAATAGTGTCAGTGCTAGGCGCCATCTACTGGCTGCACATACTCAGTGAGTGTCAGGGCAGACAGCAGACAAGCTTGTTCATATACTTCACAATAAACTTTTTCTTTTTTTTTTTCAAAACATGAGATGGCAAACTTAAGGAACAAGAGCTTGTTTAAATATGAAAAATGCAGAATATTTTTCCTTTAAATCTAATATTTTTTCTATTCACCTGTCACAAGTGGATGAGCATTTATCACATTGTGCTTCCCTTTTGTGGACAAAAATCAATCAAAATCATTCCTCATGAGGTAAATGCGGGTGAGGTAAAAATATTATTACATACACAATATGGAAATAAATTGGGTTAAAAAGTTTAAGGTTGGGGTTTAGGTTATGGTTGGGTGACCATGATGGTGACTATGTTTAATCAATATAATCAAAGTCAATGTAATGTTCCCAGAATTATGTGATTGTGAAGTGTGCTGTGTGTGTGCTCTGCTATTCTACATATATAAGTAACATTTGTGTTTGTGTTGTGTGCAGAGTCTCCCTGGAGCCCCACAGTGCAGGTCTCAGGGTCACAGAGGGAGCAGGAGACAGTGACTATAACCTGCTCAGCTCTCACTCCCTGTCCACGCTCTCCTCCTGAACTCACATGGAACCTCCAACAAGACCCTCCACAGAACATGCTCCAAAACCCTGATGGAACCTTCAACACCTTCATCCAACACACGATGACCTTATCTGAGCAGCACCATGGACTGGAGGTGCACTGTTCTGCTGTGTATCCTGTGACAGGAGCACAGAAGAGGGCAGAGGGAACCGTCTCTCTGAGTGTGGAGTGTAAGTGTGCAGCTGAGAACATCAGCCCAGACTCATGTGTCATTGGATTAAATAATCACATGTGGTTAGTACCATAAAATTCGGACTATTGAGCACATCTGAGTATGAGCCGCACCAGCCGAATTTACAAAGAAAAACAACTTTGTACATATACAGGCCGCACCTGTCTAAAAGGTGTCCACGTTTAACATGAGACATTTACACAGAAGGATGGAACACGCAAAGTTTGAATTGAACACATGCCTTTTTCCAAACAGCACCTGTAACACGGCAGTGCAGTGAGTCCACTCTTCACTCGGCGCCTCCAATGTCTCACCATCGATTCATTGATCACAAGCTCACGTGCTACAGCTCTGTTTCCTTCTTTGGCTCCACATCGATTGCTTTTAACTTAAAAGCTGCATCATAAGCATTTCTTTGTGTGTTTTCTGTAATGATGGTGTGCGTGTGATGCAAACTGACTGTTCAAACACAATCAAACTAGCGTATTCCTCCGTGCCTCTCTTTCAACAGTTTGTCGAACTCTTGTGCTCCCTGCTAGACCGCCCCTAGAGGCTGTTCCCGTCAAAATACATACATTAGTATAAGCCGCAGGGTTGAAATCATGAGGAAAAAGTAGTGGCTTATAGTCCGAATTTTACGGTAATCATAGCAACTGAACAATAGCAAATTGCTGTTTTGTTTCCGTGTAATCATTTCTACTGGTTTGATTAATTATTATCACGTTGTAGTTATTGCTATTTTGGAGACAAATTGAGAATATCGAGTGTAGCATCTATAATGTGTAAACACTGTTTTAAAAATGTTGCAAAAATAGCTGATTAAAAATAAAAAATAAAACAAACCTCCAGCCAGTGTAATCTCTCCAATAAGGGTCTAAACGAGGTCCCAGCTGTTTCTTGATCGTGGATAGCTGAGTTGGTTGTGGCACAGTCTGTCGTTGCCGTGTTTGTCCGCCGTGCCTGTGGTTTTGGGTCTGTTTGATTGAGGCGCGATGAAGTGGAATCACGTGCTGTTGTGGAGATGATTCCCCCTGGACCTCCTTTTGGGCAGTGCTGCGAGCGGACAAAGACTCTTGGGGTGAAACAAGGCTCCCATCAGTGAAAGGGGGTAGGAGAGTTCCTGGAGCCTGGTTCCTGTAACCTTTGTGTACAAACCCCCTCTAGTCATAGTCATAATCAAAGTACTTACTCACATGCAATCTGTCTCCTCAGATTCTCCAAAAAACACGTTTGTGTTGATCAGCGAGGACACTTCACTGTCAGTGGGACAGTCTGTAAATCTGAGCTGCTCCAGCAGAGCCTGGCCTCCAGTCCACAGCTTCAGCTGGTTCAGGGTCACCTCACAGGGTCCACAGAGAGTCCATGAAGGACAAGTCTACAGCTTCATCTTCAGCAAAAGTACAGAAGGAAAATACTTCTGTCAAGCCAAGAATCAAGTCGGGGACCAAAACTCTACAGCCATCGAAGTGCAGACTGAGGGTAGGCATGTGATCCCAGAAAATATAAGTCTATGTTACAGGCGAGGTTGATAATCAGCAAATGAAACAAGGCAAAGTCAAAAATAATCCTCATTATTCTTCACTTTGTATAGGCATTCCATAGAATGCCCGAAAGCATCTAGACAAAGTAGACATCTTCTGCTTGTCAAATCCAAACACTCCACACAATACAATATTCCCTTCCATTAAAGACTCTTGCTATAAATGCTTGGTCTGGAAATCTTAAAGTGGCCTCACCGGCTAAAAATCCTCACTGGGGTCAATAGGATGGGTTTAGGGACATGCCTACAGCGCGTCAAGAAACTTATTTTGGGCTTTGGGATCTACCTCTTTTTTATTCATTCTTTCAGTTTCTCACTTTCCTGTTTCTTCCCTTTTGGTTTTCAGTCAAGTATGACTTTTTGAATCTTTCATGTAATGTATTCTTCCTCAGTACTTGATTCTTTTTGCGATGGTGCTCAGAACTCTGAGGCACTTGCATCTTTTTCTTCAGATGTTACATGAGCCCTTATGGAAAAAACAGTTATTCAAAGTGTAGACGAATGCCTGGATTATCAGCTATCCCTATATACGTAGACCTCTTCTCCACTCCCTACGTCTAAGTACTGAATGAAAATTTCCAAAATGACTCAAAACAATGAGAGTGATTGTGCTGAAACTGAATGTAGGACCTTTAGTGATTAAATTGTTACAAAATTGAAAACTTCAGCAAATATGTTTGACTGTCCAGGCGCTGGGATTGGCCCTTACACCACACTGAAGATATGTGGGGTTGTTGTGCTCTGGTGCGCTCTGCTCTTCATTGAATGGTGAGACATATGACTTTGTCAAACACATTTCATCAGGAGACGAGATAATGACAAAGATCATCTCATTTGTTTTTCAGTTGCTTGACCGAGGAAAGAGTGACACCGTGGCGAAAGGTAATTCTAAAATGTGCTTAAGGTGGACTTTTACAATCATTTATATTGTTGGCAGTATCTTGTGTATCACTGCACACCAAAATCTGCATGTGCCATCTCAGTTTATTATTGAATGCTGCGTGTCATGTTTACACCAGTAATATTCGACACTCATCCAAGTAGCTTCTTCTTCTAAAAACTTTTGTCCAGTTAGCAGAATTCAATTTTCTTTTTTTAAGAAACCTAATGACTAAGGGACTAAACAGACACTCTACAGTAGATCCGTGTTTGAGGTCTTATGTGTGTCTTATTGTCTTTTTCACAGAGGACGGAAGAGGCTGACTATGTCAACTGTGTGGAGGAAAATCAACATTAAAGAAGACATAGTACATTTTAGGATCACTAAATTATTATCCCTATAACATACATTCATCACTGTTTTACACTTTGTTTGTTGTAAACTGGAACATGGATCTTAAGGCTCCTTCACACTAAGGAGATTCTGCCCAGTCCTGAGGTCAGAGGAGTTCTGAGGAGATCAATTTGTAATTTGTTCAGCACTTTGAATAAATAAGCCTAGCAAACAGAATTAAAAGCTTTCCGAGCCTCAAAGCTTATTATTGCAGCTTTGTTTTGCTGTTTTTGTATATGATTCATTTTGTGTATAGATCATCTTGTCCTAGGTTTGGCGTCTGATCGTTATTCACTAAACTTGAAAGTATTAGTTCCATTCTTTTGGACAAAATGGCGGTGTACATATGACAGTCCACTTTCAGAATCGCGATTGGTCTACATGAGGCACAGTCCTGTTGATCTTCTTTTAATGGCTTCTTTCCAACACAGAGGAATCTGAGGGCTCAGTTAAAGGTTGTTAAAAGCAGTGGAGTAAGTGTTTCTTTAAAACAGTGTTTCTCAAACGTTTTTTTTTCACCTGCGGTTTTCACTTTCTATGGTCTCCCAAGTCCGATGTTTTTCAAATCGGTTATTTTGTGCGTCAGTGAAATGCAATCAGAAGCTGGACGAAAGTTAGAGCTGTGCTCTCACTGTGCAGTGACTTTAAGAGCGGAATATCCTGCTTGTGTCGTGTTGTAGAGAAAACAGATTAAATAAGAACTGAACTGACTAGAATTATTTTCTGTACAATATGTGTAGGTCAAATAAAGTTCTACAAAATGTAAAAAGTATTAATTTAAGGAACAATTAAATAAAATGAAATATTATTTTCAAAATTTTTCACAGACCACACCACAGTTTGAGAATCACTGCTTTAAAAGAAGAAATATTTTTGTATTGTTATTAGTCTTTAAACAGGTCTTGAGGACCTTATGTTTGCCTTCTCATGTTTGAAACAAAAAATGCTGTTTGCTGTGGTAGCCAGAAGATGGCGCCTAGCACTTACACAATTTAGTTATGTTATTACTTTCAGAGACAGCGTGACATGCTGTTATACGGTTAGCAGCAGCAGTGATCGTGTTTAGTCAGCAGAACGGCTCAGAACGAGTCTGGGGATGATTTAAGGGCTTGAAACACTCAATGTCATTTGACATGTTTTTCACACACACAGGGCCATTGTGCAGACGGACATTAAACCTCCAGAGTGGGCTTTTTTGTTCTTCCAACTCTACAGTAATGTTAATAGGAGCATAACCACTTACTATAGAAGGTGGCATCACTTCCGCTCAGCTCAGAGATCAACAAACAGAAGGTGGATGTCTCCTCCTGTGAGAGGAATTTTTCACTACAGCATCAAGAAAAATCCTAAATGCCGCCAGGAAGTGAAGTATAGAATCCACATTCTTCCTCCTCAGCTGGGCCTTCACCTCGTCAAATGCCTTCCGTTTTTTTATCCAACCTCGCAGAGTGATAATCGAAGAAGGAAACATGGTCGGCTCAAATCTGCAGCGAGGCGTCTGGCTGCTGCCATCAGTCGTTACCCATCAACAATATAACAAAGCCAAGGACGTCCAGCTTGATTTTCCCACCTTTCGTTGTGACCTTGAGGTGGGAAGGCATCCTACTTTCTGTACAGAGACGGTGTCTCTTTCTTCCCGACCACCCATAGGTTATATCTACAGTTGCAATTCTCCAAATCATCAATGCTATTCATAATTTCACAGAGCTGCTGTGGCCCGATTGTCCAGTTTGTGACTCTTGGATGTTGGGTCTCAAACAGCAGCTTCAAATGGCTTCATAATACTGTCTGCATCTCCTGTAAGGCCACTATGATTTCCGGGTCTAACATGCTTCTAGTTTCTTTAGCCTCGGGAGGGCAGCGTGTGAATCGGGTGAGGTGGAGGAGCAGCAGCCTGTAGACAGGGCCCGTGGCCCGCCAGAGAGCAGCGCGGCATCTCTCGCTTGTTTTCCAGTGCTGTTCTTCTTATCCTTGATCTTAGGTCTAGGAATTTTTGCAAAATAGTTGTCCAAGCTCATTATACATCATCTCCTACGCAGTAACACTACGTTTACCCAGGTGAACATGTAATATAGGTGGATATTTAAAGGAGTTTCTCCATACCACAGTGGAACAGGTGCTCACTAGTGATATTATTATTGTTCAGGTGTAGAACCTACATGTTTTGACCAGTTTAGAACATTCTGGAATTGGCTCATTAACAGAAAAACTATCAGCCTTCATTGACTACTTCCTTCAGCACCTAGTTACTGCTCTTCTCATATACGTGAAGGACTCCATGGAATTTTGGAAGATGCTACACTCACATAAAAGAATCTTCCTGGACATTTCAATATACAAAAACTTGAATAAACTGGGGTCAGACCTATACAGGTAAAGCACGGACAGAAACTCCATCCTTCGTAGTAAATCTTTTCACCCATTATCTTTTGTATTTACAGCTCTGACACTGATTACTAAGTACAAGCAAAGGACCTGGAGAAACGTTTCCAACAGACAATACAGACTCTGTATCACAGCTACAATGCCTAAACCAGACAAAAACACCCAAAAAAAATCTGAGCCCAAAGTTAATTGGGTGGTTCAGTATTCGCCTCTTGGTAAAGAAAAGGAACATAAAAAAACCACCGTACACCATCTGATCTGATCCCACTTTATTTGACAGGTGTAATTAGGACAAATCACAGGCGACAGCTTCATGAGCGGCTGCCGAGTGCACCAGCGTTATACTTTTAACCATGTGTAACGCTAACTTAAATTAGAGTTAGGACTGTGTTATTGTAATGGGATGCATATGACTGAAACAGAAAACCAGGTTCGTTATAGGAGCTTGTGATGAATGAAAGTCAACAGACACAGGAGTAAGGTTAAATAAGAATTGTATTAAATTATATTTTGAAACTAGTTAAATAAATAAGGCACACAATTTAAACCAGCAAATAAATAATTATTTAAATAAACAGGAAAAAAACAATAATAACACTTACTGTGTAAACTCAGTAAGTGCCAGGGCAAACAGAACCAGACACAGATTTTCATTTAGTTTTTACAAACTTTTTTTTAATTAGTTTTAAAACATGCCAAACTTAATGTACTCAAGAGCAGGCTTAAAAAGCATCATATTTTTCCTTTAAATGAAATAGAAGAAGATTTAGTGTAAATCCCAGCACGCACCAATCTGCCCTCCACCACCAAGTGAGGACTCAAAGTGATGCATCTTGTCCCACTGGAACTAAAGTCCAAATAGCACTGAGTGTGAGCAACAGTGCAGCCAAGAACAGGCGCATGACAGTGCATCTGAGTTAGGGAAAGAAACCACTGATAGTTGTTAATAGTTTTTCTAATTTCTAAAAAATAAATTATATACAAAATTATGCATTGGGGCCCACTGAGAAAGTTTGTACTTGGGGTCCAGTATTTGTTGTTACAGTCCAGTGTGTAATCAATATAAACCGACTGACCTGTATTTATCAAATTGTGGAGACTGCAATCTGGAGGATCTAGACAACAAATGAATAACATGGTTTAAAGTTAAGATCCAGGTTGGTTTAGGTAAAGGTTTGGGTTTATGTTAAAGTTGGCAAGTGGTAGCTATGTTTAAAATTAGGCTCAGTCTCCAGGAAATGACAGTTAGTCAGTGTTATGTGTGGTAAGTGTATGTGGGTAAGTGTACAGTGTCAAAGCATGCTCACATTAATACAACACGCACTCAGCTTAGAAAACATGCGCTCAGTTTAGAAAACACATACCCAATTTTGAATTCAGTTGCATATTCTTAGTTGGGTTCATGTTTTGAATTTAGATGCATGCTTTCTATAACCTGGCCCTGTCATATGAATTCTCGCAATATCTGTTCACAAACTCTTGAAACTCTGGGGCTGCACCGGCCGCTGGGTGGCGCACCAATCACGGCGCTGCATTGTGATTTGGGCAGGACCAATCACAACGCTGCATTGCACTGATAGTTGTTAATAGTTTTTCTAATTTGCCCTTTAAACAAAATATCACAAAACTTATTTTGAAAATTGTCAATTGAGTTTTGTTTATGTAATATTTAGATGTGTGTAACATTGTTGGCTGATTGCGGTTTCGAGAGCTAACGTGCCGTGTAGCCGCATGTTCCCCGTTACCAGCACAGATTTCAAAAACACTGTGCAGTGCCTTGTTAATTTCAGTCCAGTATTTTTGAGAACTAATTTTGGGGCTCTTGGCAACCACAGTTTCTCCAGCAGTTGGAGAAAAAACGTGATAATTTTTCCAACATCATTCTGTCCAAATATGTGATTTTGTAGTCCTCTATTGTGAAGTATATATATTTCAGATATGTGTCAAAGCACAATTAACCTCCATTTCCTATTATTTTAAATATATTGTCAATATTATTGTTGTCCAAATTGTTAATACATTTATATAATTTAGATATTATTCCCGTTGAAAGTTCTGGTTTATATTACTTAAAAAATTCAGTTAGAGGGTTATAATGGCCATGGCTTTGTTTAATTTCTTTTTAAGTCCACTTTCTCCAAATCAAAGGATTTCTTAAACATACCAAAGCTTTTTCATTGGATACTCTTTTACAATCTGGTAAAAAAAACAACTGCTTTTTTATCTGTCTGTGCTGTTTTGTGCAAACTTTGCCAACCATCTTAAGATTTTAACATCTTTGTATGTTTTGATCAGTTCTTTCCATGTAGCAGGTACAGATTCTCCACTTCCTCCATTTAACTGTTTGTCACCATCCATCGTTTTTTGTTAATTCAGTTTGTATCCAGACCTGGGACCAAATTTAGAAGGAAATTCAAAAATAAAAAAAATGAATTTTCTTAACAGAGACAAGTATCTCGGATTACCTTTTGGTTTTTCCAATATGGAGAAGTGTTCTCGCAGGGCTGGTTACCATGTAACCCACCCAAGTCACCAGGCTGTGTCTGCTGGGGACAAGTGCCATGTCTGACAAGCCTGTCTTCAGACGATGATTTGGACTGGTGACACGAACCTGGTTCATTTTGAAAATGTGGAAGTGGTGAAATGGTCACTGAGCTTTAAATATGTTGGTGGTGTTTGGAGCAGCTTCAAATGGTAAACTTGTGAGTTTCTTCTTCTAAGACAGTTGTAAAAAAGCTATAAGCTCTTTTACAAGTCGGCGGCAGGACATCTGTGGGGCACAGAGACAAGGGAGCTTTGACTTTGGCTCACACATGGGACTCACTTCTGCAGAGACCACCAGGGGGCAGGCGTGGTCAGTTTGATAGGTCTGTCAGGCTGACCACGCCTGGGAACAACATCTGATAAAAGACACGTCACATACATCTCTGATGAAGGTGAAGTCCTCCCGCCCAAACATGTCAGGTAAATGAGCTTATATTGAACTTAAGTTAATATCTACAAGAAGACAGAATAAACTTTCCAAATATAAGCTTCAAATTGTACTTGAGAGATTTTTAGTGCTACAACAATTGCTCAGGAGGAGGTACATAAACCTATCACAGCTGCTCCTGAGTTAGCTCAGTTTCTTTATGAGTTTAGCCCTCTGTTCACTCTTCTAATCAGTGTGTAATGCAGAGGTGTGCTCTTCAGCAACTCAGGCAAGACATTTGGCCTGAAACCAAAGTGGGTGAGCTGAGAGCGTTTGTGTGCGTGAGGAAAGGAGCCGCCGGCATAAAGGATATGCATTGTATTTGTTTCTTAAGGATTCCTGATGTGTTCAAGTCCAGCTGCAGTCAGCTGACCAAAGAGGAGCTTCAGGTTCACAAAGTGAAAAGCACTAGGGTGACTACAGCTGATGGGACCTTATAGAAGCAAATGAATGAACTGAAGGGTTAAACACTGTAGTGTGGTAAGTTTATTAGGCTGTTGCCCTAATTTAAAGATATTGCTCTGTTTTTGTCTATGATTTGCATGTTCAGACTTGGCCCGTTCGTTGGTTAATCTGTGTAGTTGAGTAGGCGTGTCATCCATGGCCCTTGGCTGTGTTCAAGGTCCAGGTCCCCCAAATTGAAGCTCTACTTGGAACCTTGTTAAGATCCAACCATGCAAAATGTGACTTTTGCCATTTATTCAACTGGTCTCAAACTTTTGATCGGGACTGTATGATTGTGGCCCTTCAGAAGTCATGCCCCCTCACTGTGAACTGTGCCAGGAGCTTTTCTTTTTCAAATCTTTTCTTAGACTAGTCATAGTATTTCTACCCAACTGTCTATCCACTGTCTCCTCTAGAATTTGAACCTGTGATGCACGTATACTGCTCCAAAGTGTGTGCGTCCATAGCTGCTCTGTTCTGTTCAAAGAGCAGCCGTTTAATGTGGTCCAGACTGTGACTGTCGTGTTCACACTGGTCCAAGCTCTTTATTATTATTTTTTTAATTTTAAGATTATAATTTCACTATCGAGGCCTAGCCGAAAATGGGTCTTCTATAGAATATATTAGAAGCCAAGGACTCAGAAATTCACAAAATACTGTCTTTATTTCTGTTTATATTTTTGAACAACAGAGAAGAAATCACACTGCAGATGGTACATTTTTTTCTTATTCATTTCATACGCCCATATGAGTCAAAGTGCACTTGTCCACATGTACGCCAAGTCTATGGCAGAATGGAATTTGATGAGTTGATTGTGCACATAACATAAATGCAAATGATTCTCTCACTTTAAATGTGAGAAAGTTGCAGTTTGTGATGTTTTTGGTTTGAAAACAGAAGTTGACATTAACCCTCACTCCTCCTTAAAGAGGAAGACCTAAAATAAGAAAACAGCCTTTATGTTCAAGTAAACCTGATGTGCCTCTAGTCTTTACTTCCTGTGACTTTGAGAGCGTCAACAAGAGCTTCATGTGTGAAAATGGAAACACACGTATTCTTTGTTTTACTGCTGTGTTCAGGTGAGTTTTGCTTCATTTTCTTCTTTTTTTACAGTTGCATGGATACAAACTTGTTCATGTCTTCTTCATATTTATTGGTTGTATGTTTCAGGTGCTTCAGGATGTGGATATGGTTGTGGTCTGTCCATCTCTGCACCAAAGCTGGAGGCTCTGAGTGGATCCTGTTTGCTGATCCCCTGCACATTCAAACCTGCTGCTGAACATGAAGATAAAGTAGACCTGACTAAACCTGTTGTAGCCATTTGGAGTAAAACATATCCCAAAACAGGCGGAGATGACAATCCAGTATTTTTTAACAGTGCTATGTCCAGTGACACGTCTCCAATGGAAATGATTGGAGACCTGCAACAGAAAAACTGCACCACTCTGTTCTCTGATATAAACACACAACATTCTGACAAGTATTACTTCAGAATAGAAAACCACAACTTTAAAGCAGTAGCAGCTTGTGACCCACTTCAGATAAACGTCCACGGTAAGAAACGTTACTATAATTTTCATGTATTTATTACAATTGTCATTATCAATTTATTTATAGAAGAACAAGGAATGTACAGACGGCCTTTTTAGGCTATGTGTAACCAGGGGCGTCGGACTGGGGGGCGGGGTTAAGGTTACTGGTTTCCCTGGGGCCCAGAGCTGAGAAGAGCCCCCTAACTCATGTGAGGTTTACGCTTTAGTATATTTTTATTGTAATGAAATGTAATGTGGTTGAGGAAAGTCCTTGATAGATTAAATACAATTATGCATGAAATATACAACAAGGAATGAAAACTGTGGGGAAAAGTAAGTTCAGTTAAGTTAAGTTCAAAAGTTAAGTTCATCCAGTGCAGAGAGAGTTCCTCTCTGCAAATGGGAACATCCAGGTCTACATAAAACATAATATTGTTTTAGGGTGCATATTCTAGCAATAGTGAATGAAAAAACAACAATAATAACAGAATTTGCTTGAAAAAATAAATTATATACAAAATTTTGCATTGGGGCCCACTGAGAAAGTTTGTATTTGGAGTCCAGAATTTGTTGTTATGGCCCAGTGTGTAATCAATATAAACCAGTTGACCTGTATTTATCAAATTGTGGAGACTGAAATCTGGAGGATCTAGACAACAAATGAATAACATGGTTTAATGTTAAGATCCAGGTTGGTTTAGGTAAAGGTTTGGGTTTATGTTAAAGTTGGCAAGTGGTAGCTATGTTTAAAATTAGGCTCAGTCTCCAGGAAATGACAGTCAGTGTTATGTGTGGTAAGTGTTTGTGGGTAAGTGTACAGTGGCAAAGCATGCTCACATTAATACAACACGCACTCAGCTTAGAAAACATGCGCTCAACTTAGAAAACACATACCCAATTTTGAATTTGGTTGCATGCTCTTAGTTGGGTGCATGTTTTGAATTTAGATGCGTGCTTTCTATAACCTGGTCCTGCCATATGAATTCTCGCAATATCTGTGAGTTCACAAACTCTTGAAACTCTGGGGCTGCACCGGCCGCTGGGTGGCGCACCAATCACGGCGCTGCATTGTGATTTGGGCAGGACCAATCACAGCGCTGCAATGTGGTTTGGGCAGAAGTCAAATAGACAAACCTAAAGAAACATGGCAGCGGTACTTCGGGCTATTTCAACACATTTATGGACTATTTTGCTTTTGAAAACGTGCCATAGAAGTGTTTTGTACATTTGACGACGAGGAAAAAGTCTGTGCTTTTCTCTCAACTGGATTTATTGATTTCTCGGCTTGTTCCACTTTTGCAACGCTGCGGCCAATCAGTTTAAATCATCATGACTTTACACATTTTCCCAAACAACATTAACGGGGGCCTGTCCAGATTGATAATGTGTAGAACTAATTCAGAGTGATTCACATACCAGTCTGGAGTGAGCAGGTTATGTTTTCTAATTTGGGTGTATACTTTCTTAGTTGGGTGCGTGTTTTGAACTTGGATGTGTGCTTTCTTAGTTGGGTGTGTTTATAGAGTTTGGGTGCATGTTTTCTAAGTTTGGTGCTTGTTTTTTTTAAGTTGGGTACGTGTTTTCTAAGTTGGGTGTGTGTTTAGAGTTTGGGTGCATGTTTTCTAAGTTTGGCGCGTGTTTTTTAGTTGGGTGCATGCTTTCTTAGTTGGGTACGTGTTTTGAATTTGGGTGAGTGAGTAGATTATTGGTGCATGTTTTCAAAGTTGGGCGCATGTTTAGAATTTGGGTGCACGTTTTGTCCGTTATTTGTCACATTGTGTGGACCAAAGCACACACTCACACAACCTGCCTGTCTTATGAGGACAAAAAGCAGGTCCCCATGACGTAAATCCTTTGTTATTAAATCCACAACATATACTACGTTTACATGAATGCCATGTCCAATCGAAATCATTTGTCCAAAGTGCCAGGTGAGGTGCTGAGGATGGATTGTCCCAAATCCCACGAGGCACAAATAGTCCCGACCTCCTCTAGCCTGCTTTCAGATGTCATTCATGTAAACGATCCATTGGACTGCAGCTGAACAAACGTAATCAGCTCGTGTATCATTGAAGACAACATGCCTTCAGAACACAACATTTAGAACAGCTGACTAGTGGATCCCGAACTTATTTGCAATAAGTGTAATCTGCGCAGCTAATGAGCGCACACAAGACAATGGCGACTCGCATGTTACTAGTGGGATTGACTCACGCAGAGTCAAAGGGACAGGGCTGAGAACGTCCAGTTGACTACAGGCCTACAGTTACTATTTGTGTTTGTGTTGTGTGCAGAGTCTCCCTGGAGCCCCACAGTGCAGGTCTCAGGGTCACAGAGGGAGCAGGACACAGTGACTATAACCTGCTCAGCTCTCACTCCCTGTCCACACTCTCCTCCTGAACTCACATGGAACCTCCAACAAGACCCTCCACAGAACATGCTCCAAAACCCTGATGGAACCTTCAACACCTCCATCCAACACACGATGACCTTATCTGAGCAGCACCATGGACTGGAGGTGCACTGTTCTGCTGTGTATCCTGTGACAGGAGCACAGAAGAGGGCAGAGGGAACCGTCTCTCTGAGTGTGGAGTGTAAGTGTGCAGCCTCACTGAAAACTCTAAATTATGTAAGACTAAACAGAAGAGTAAGCTTGATTAATTACTATTATTTATTTATAAAAAAAAATATATATATATATATTTACAATGAGTTGATGATGTCATGTCATCAACTTACTCAGAGTTGTAAAATAGATCATTCAGGCTTAAGTGCTCTGTAAATGTTTGTTTTTATCTACAGCTTACCTTTGCCCACAGTTTAGTCGCAATTATTCAACTAGCAGTAGACGCCACTTACTTCTGCTGTTTCAAACAGGAAGTCAGTGGTTTCATTTCTATTATAAAGCTGTTAATCTTCAATATTGAAGATCAACAAAGAACCAAATGTAAAATAATGATTTATATATGTTATAGCTTACTAATAATAACTAGACTAAACTAAACACCCCTTTACTCATAATCAGAATTACATCCAAAAACATTAATCACGTGTCTCCTCAGATTCTCCTACAAACACGTCTGTGTGGCTCAGTGCAGACACTCTGCCATCAGTGGGACAGTCTGTGAATCTGATCTGCTCCAGCAGAGCCTGGCCTCCAGTCCACAGCTTCAGCTGGTTCAGGGTCACCTCACAGGGTCCACAGAGAGTTCATGAAGGACAAGTCTACAGCTTCATCTTCAGCAAAAGTACACAATACTACCAATACTTCTGTCAAGCCAAGAATCAAGTCGGGGAACAAAACTCATCAGTCATTGGACTGCAGACTGAGGGTAGGTGTATATACAGTTGATCAAAAGTCTAATACCAGTTGAATAAATGTGAAAAGTCACATTTTGCATTGTTGGATCTTAAGGTTTCAAGTGGAGCTTCACTATCCAACAAGAAATGTGGGCCCAAAGCATCTGTGCAAAAATGTGAATTCAATGTAATTTTCTGTCAGGTATTCACTGTCATGATGCTCTGAAAGCAGAAAAAAAATATTTTTTTGAATGTGGTTAGGTTATGGAGCTGCATAAGCAGGGCCTGTCTCCATCGCTGCTGAGGTGGGATGCAGTAACACAGGCATTTGGAATTTCTTAGAAGATCCTTAGGGTTATCAAACAAAAAAGTCAAGTGGAAGACCCAAGAAACTGCCACCAGCCCTGAGCTGAAGAATCTGACTGGCTGTCCGTCAAGACACTGGACGACCCTCGACTCACATTAAGGCAGCACTGGTGCTGACTGCAGTCCACTAACCATCAGACGCATCTGACACTGAAGGACTTCAAAAACAAAAGAACGTCTTCAAAGGCCTCGTCTCCTTGAATGTCATAGAACTGCAGCTTGGACTTTACAAGAGACACAAACATGGGACAATGAAAGGTGGAAGAAAGTTTTATTCTGATGAGAAAAAATGTAACCTTGATGGTCCTGATGGTTTCCAACGTTACTGACAGGACAAGCAGATCCACCTGAGATGTTTTCAACGCGCCACAGGGAGGGTGCGCCATAATGATCTGGGGTGCTTTTTCCTTCAGTGGAACAATGGAGCTCCAGGTGGTGCAGGGGTCCCTGGTTCTGTGCAGATGTTGCAGAGAGCACCCTTCATGACTGAGGGCCTCGTCTGTGGAACCACTGGGTTTTTCAACAGGACAATGCTACAGTTCACAAAGCCCCAGGACAAAGGATTTTTTCAGGAGAAGAACATCACTCTTTTGGACCGTCCTCTTTGTTCCCCTGATCTAAATCCAACTGAGAACCTTTGGGGATAAACAGCAAGGGAAGTTTGCACAAATGGACCATAGTTCCAGACAGTAGATGCCCTTCATGAGGCCGTCCTCACCACTTGGAGGAATGTTCCCTCTCACCTCCTGGAAACACTTGTGTCAAGCCGCAACTCATTTTGGTGATCAACAATAATGTTGGCACTATTCATTACTGAGTTTATGTTTGGCACTTTGATTTCTGTTTTGAGGGGGTTTCAGGTTGTTTTTTGTGGTGTGGTCCTAAAGTTTTGATCAGCTGCATAAAAGTCTATTTCAGTTTAATTATTGTCAATAAAATGTTTACTCAAACCTTTTTTTTGGTCTCACTTCTATTTCTTGGTGGATATTGAAGCTCTACTTGGAACCTTGTTAAGATCAACCATGCAAAATATGACTTTTGCCATTTAGTCAACAGATCTTAAACTTTTGATCAGGACTGTATAAATGTATCTGTAACTATATATGCGTGTATACAGTATATACTTAAGACATTCTCTTGTCGCTGAAGGTCAAGGAAGGTTTCCAGTGAGAGGGAATTTTATTTTTTTGTGAAGTCAGTCAGTTTGCATCCAGACATTGGAATTATGAAGGAAATGCATCACATTAGGTAAGGAAGTCTCCGGTTTGGTTAAAAATAATAGAACATCACCTGCATAGCTGGCAATTTTCTGTTCCATCAGTTGTAACAGCATTGGTTGTTTTAGACTGTATAATACTGCATACTGGGCCAATGGTTCTAAGTACAAAGTGAACCAAAGTGACCAAGTACAACCCTGCCTCACTCCTCTTTCCAGTGGGTCTGTCAGGTGACCATACATTTTAATGTTCAATGTTGGACTATTGTAAAGTGCCCCAATATTTTTTAGTCATCAAAATGTGTATAGTACTTTAAATTAAACAGCTTTGTTTTGCTGGTTTTGTAAATGGTTCATTATAAGATTGCCTAATGTTGTATTGGGTTTCTTGTTTGTTGATCAATTCTGTTGTGAATTAAAATTTGAAACTGGTTTCGCAGCAGCCATCAATATCATCAAAATTACAAAAAAGTTTAAGGTGTAAATTATTTGAGTTCACATACACCATGTTGGTGTTTCTAGCTATGTTTTGCTGCTACTCCTTCTTTCTCTGTGTTCTGTATTTTTTGAGAAGCACTTTTGCTTCCGTTGGTGTTTTAAGTATGTGTTTTTAACTTCATGCGTCATCTGGCTGGAAAAGCAAGGCCTAGTCGTCTATTCTTGACTTTCTCACAAATATAGCGATACTCCGCCCGCTGTTGATGGAATTCATCAGCCAGTTCCAGGGTGAGTTCCTCGCTTGTCGCCGTAGTGAATGTCTCCTTTAATCCTTGCAGCTCATACCCGCTCCTTGTCTCCATGGCTCCTTCAGGGCTCTTGGGGTTGTGGAATCTTGTGTTGTATTTCGACTTTATTTCAGGTTTTATTGACGCCATCTCAACCCTGAGCGCACTGCCTATTAAAAGCAGTACAGCCATTGTGTGGGCTTTCAATGTTTCAATGCATGCCTGCAAAAAAATGGTCAATTTAAACAGCAGAATGTTAGAGAATGTTCACAAGAAATGGATAACTGTCCCAGAGCAACCCCTGTCCTAGAACCCTAACCGTAACCCTAAAACTACAAAAACCCCAGTGTGAAAAAGTATAAACCTCGGGGAGAACCACAGGGAAGGAGAGATCCTACTCCCACAGACGGACCGACTGCAGATGGACCAGGACTGACATCCACTTGGACCAGAACCACTCGAGAGGAACAGTGGCTCATCGAGTCCAAAAGCCCGCCCCGCATTGTAAAGTCGAATAAGATCACCTTTAATACATTTCCATGAGGTTTTCTGCTCCATCCAATGGGTCAGTCCCTTAACACATGAACTCAACTATAACATTTTGAGTTTGTACATCCACATCCTTTTGTTTCATCTGTCATTCAAGTTATACAATGTGAAGTATTACATGGTGTTCTACAAAAATACAGGAACAGCTCACAATAAAGTGTACCGTGACCTAATTCTAACCTCGTTCACATGCATCAAAGGCCAAAACATGTCATGTATTTTTACTTTTTTTCAGATGTCCACTTTGGGATTGGTCCTCACACCGTCTTGAAGATGGCTGGGATTGTTGTGCTGTGCATCGCTCTGCTCCTCATTCAGTGGTGAGAATTAGTTGCCTGGTTCAGCATTCGATCTTACGCTCTGTTTGAATGTAGGAGGGTCTGTAGTAGCTGTAAAATTCAGACTATAAGAAGCTACTTTTTTCACATGATTTCAACCCATCATATGATGCAAAGATGCAGCTTATGAGTTAAAAGCAATCGATGTGGAGCCAAAGAAGGAAATAGAGCTGCTGCACATGAGCTTGTCATCAATGAATCGATGGTGAGAGGTCGAAGGCGCCGAGTGAAGAACGGACTTGTGCTGCCGTGTTACAGGTGCAGTTTGGAAAAAGGCTATTTAAACTTTGCATGTTCCATCCTCCTGTGTAAATGTCTCATGTTAAACGTGGACATCTGCAGCTTTTAGACAGGTGCGGCCTGTATATGTACAAAGTTGTTTTTCTTCTCTGGTCCACTCAATAGTCCGAATCTATCTATTGATTCTGCAGAAATCTGTTCTGTTTCTCAGTGTAAATTGCCATATC
This sequence comes from Rhinogobius similis, assembly GCA_019453435.1. Taxonomy (NCBI): domain Eukaryota; kingdom Metazoa; phylum Chordata; class Actinopteri; order Gobiiformes; family Gobiidae; genus Rhinogobius; species Rhinogobius similis. The sequence continues at coordinate 36,952,541 of CM033630.1, read as the reverse complement.
TTTTAAAATGCAGATTGACTAGTTAATCTGCATTGTAAAAGTGACCCATCTTGGGCTCCTAGGCAGTAGAATTACCATCTTTGTCAGTGATAATTCATGATAATTTGCCTTGTGTTTCAGCTTGGTTAAGCGAAGTGCGACCATACGCCGACAGGTAATTTATTGTTTGTATTGTTTTCAGATTCTGTGATAATTCTCCTCTCAGATGAGGTCGGGAGACACTTTTTGTTACTGTATGGGGAATTATACTTAAAGGAGACCTGATATGCAAAATCAATATATTTGTTACTTGCTCTCAAAGTCAGAGAATTTACTAAAATGGAAGAAAAAGAGCGATAGACACAAAAACAAACATAGATGCACCTATGGCAGATTTAGGATCACAATAAAAGAGTCAAGATAGCAATCTGAAAGTAGCGTTCGTTTTTCAGTTTGACGCTTTTTAAGAAAAATGTAGCTTCTGTTGAGCCATGCTTCTGACCCACCAGGGGCATAGCACCAAATTCTGGGCCCCTAATAATAATAATAATTTTGTAGATGATTTATTTATCCCAGCAAATTAGGCCATAGTCATGTTTTTATTCACTATTGCTAAATTATATACCCTATGGTTTCAGCATATACCTGTTTATATAATGTATAGGAATCTTGTGTATCTACCGGATTATATTATGATACAGTGCTGTTTTTTTTCAAATAACTACCAGACCAACTTCACAAACTTACTAGTACAATAAGATAAAGTACATTAACTGCAAATTATGCTACTAACTGTAGTTATTAACAACATGCGCACAACGATGGGGGCATGCATAACTGTATTTTTAATCTTTTTTCTCTCTTAATCTCTGACTTTTCTCAACCCCAATACGTTTTATTATAACAAAAGTAGATTTAACTGTTGAAAAATGTGAATGAGAAAAAAACCAACAGCTTTTGAGGGCCCTTCCCTGCCCTGGACCCCGGATAAATCAGTACCCTTTACCCCCCCAATCCAACGCCCCTGGTCAGCACATGTACTACTGTGAGAAGACAGAATAACAGAGAGGACAGACACATCATGCATCATACATTTCCAAAGAAGAACTTAAAGTAGCCTTTAAAGTGAACAGGGTTATAGTTTTATATCAGTGAATGGATCTGAAATCTCACTATATTTGATCAACTACACCTCAGTTTAAACTTGCAGGCCAACAGCACTTCTGAAACCCAGATATTTATTATCCGGAGTAGTTGGAGGTCTTAATATGCATCTTTTTTTCTTTTCCACAGAGGACAGACGAAGCAGACAATGTCAACTGTGAGGATGAAAGTCAAATCTAACCATACGTTGTGGTCATTTGGTTGTGTTTACTTTAGACCAACATCACAACAGCAGCCGCCTCTCAGAGCTTTGCAACGACTGGATAATACTCTGGAACTCTCTGTTCTTTTGGTGTTTTTGTGGTAATTCCTCTTCAGGTGAGACACTACAGGTGAACAGGAAAAAACAAATACATTCAATGATATAAATTTGAAACTTCTGCTGTAGTGGACTCACATAAATGTAAGAGAAACATGTATTACAAGTTGTGTAATGTTTTTATGTTGAAATATGGCATTTTATGTGAAATTTTTTTTTTCCAAAAATGCACAATTTAAATCTAAGAAATGGACAGAACCACGTCTAATAATTTTTGGTTGATTTTGTACACATATTAGTTTTAAATGTGTGAATTCTGGATTTCTTATTTAGTATTTGAGTAAACTAGATCTAACAGAAAATTGGCCTTTTCATTTTTAAATTCTTAAAACTTTAATAAATCAGGCTTGGAATTAGATATCAACAAATCCCCTTGTACACTAAAATGTTGTTACGTACAATACTGTACAGTTTGGTGTGTGTGCACTGCCTTTCAAATGATTATGCAAATTATAATTTTGTCAGATTTTGCCAAATAGTCAATATCCTATTTTTTAAGTCATCAACATTTAGAGTACAATTCAAATGTTACTGAATAAACCTCCCAATGATAATAGTATTGTTTTCAAAAATAAAAACTTAAAATGCATGGTTACGAAATCATTATGTACAATAGAGTTTCAAACCATGTTATTGTTGTAAAGAATTGAAAACGGTCATTTGTTAAATTAGAAGCATTAGCAGGTCATTTTTACTGAAATCAAAAGCTCTTTCAATCCAAACATCTGAACAGGTCAAGTTACATTTGAACATAGGACCTTATTTGATGGAGCTTCACAATTCTACATCCATTGAACTTGTGAGTTTGTGGAGATTTTCTGCTTGAATGTCTTTGCAGGATCAGAACAGCCTCAGAGCTGCTGTTTGGATGTGACCTGCCTCCTGCCCTCACAGATCTTTGGCTTGAGGCTCCAAAGGTTCTCCATAGGGTTGAGGTCAGGGCAGGATGGGGCCACACCATGAGCTTCTCTTCTTTTATGCCCAGAGCAGCCAGTGATGCAGAGGTGTTCCTGCAGCAGGAGGTGTGCACTGTCTGCATGATTTTGTTACAGAAAGCACAGTTCTTTTTGCATCATGGAAGAAAGTGGTCAGTCAAAACCTCCACATACTTTACAAAGGTCATTCTCACACCTTCAGGGACCCTAAAGGGGCCCACCAGCTCTCTCCCCATGATTCTGGCCCAAACATGACTCCGCCCCCTCCTTGCTGATGCCGCAGCCTTGTTGGGACATGGCAGCCGTCCATCCACCACTCCATCCATCTGGACCATCCACGGCTTCATGGCACTCATCAGTGAACAAGACTGTTTGAAATGAGTCTTCATGTATTTCTGGGCCACTGGGCCGTTTCTGCTTGTGAGCACTGGTTAAGGGCGGCCCAGTAGAAGGTTTATGCATAACTGCAGCCTCTGGAGGATCCTACACCTTGATGTTCTGGACTCCAGAGGCACCAGCTTCAAATACCTGTTTTCTGTTTGTAATGGCTTTTTAGCAGCTGCTCTCTTAATCCGATGAATTTGTCCAACAGAGACCTTCGTCATTGTGCCTTTATCTGCTCAGATCCATGTGTGCTCTGAATCAGCTACAAATCTCTTAATTTAAGCGTGATCATGAAAAAAATTACCTTTATGACACGTAAACATAATTTGCATGATCATTTGAACCGTGGTGTAGGAGCAGGAGAGAAGACAGGGGGAGGCAAAGGGATCTATTGTCCTGGGCCTCAGGGTCTTAGGCGCCCAGAATTGGACCCACTTCCTATAAATTTAGATTAGATTTCTTATTATATATATATATAATATAATATAATATAATATTTATATTATATAGTATGTATATATATATATTATATTACATTTTCTGTCAACGGGCCTGTGTAGGAGCTACTTTAAGGCTGATCTTTATGTTTCTGTGAGAGAAAAATGCATTTTAAGAAAACGGCCTTTGAAGTTACAATGTCCCAGAGAAATCTATGGATGAAGTGGATTAAATGAAATAATGAAACATATATCATATATATCATGAGCAGATTGGACAAGTTTGTTGTTCCACATGAAAGCCAACATGTTGAGAGAGCAAACTGAACAAAAAACAAAACATTGAAAAAAATCATGTTTTTTCCTGTAGTGTCTCGCCTCAACACTGTGTCTTGTGTGGTGTGTGTCTTGTTCCTGATGCTGGAGCTCACAGACCTCTTTCACCAAACCACATGTTGTCGTGGGCTGACTTGTGTTCAGACTCTGACTTGTGTTCAGACTCTGACTTGTGTTCAGACTTCCCTCGTTCATCTGATGACCAGACTGTCCCGCGCTGATTATTTCAACGATAAAAACATAGCACTTTGATATGAGCTAAAAGTGTGTCATACAAAGTTATGTGGAGAGGAGGCGTGGAGCGCTCGGATCTACGTCAAATCCTGCTCAACAAGGCTTTCTTTGTCGGGTGTCTTATAGTGAATCGACTTAATGGACATTCAGCAGCTGTGATAGTTCTATAGATACAGAGACTGTACACAGAAGCAGCATGTTGTGTCCTTTGAGTCACCAACATGCTTAACGTCACATCACATTTTTAACATTTTGTGTGCACTGCAAGCTTTTCTTAATTCCTTTTTAGTGAGAACTAGAGTTAACGTTGTAATCACTCATTATTATATTATTATATTATGCATTCTATATTCTTACTGGCCTTTATACATGCTCTTGAGTATTTTTAGTTTGGCCTCAATCATGTTTTGTGTCTGTAATCTGTATCTCTGCTTTTTCCCATGCCACTTAATGAGTTTTCCGCCATCTTGTTTCCTCCGTAGTCATCGCAGCAGTCATGGGTGCACACTTGATTGCTGCGCAAACATTTCTCTCGCCATAACTTTTCTCCCCCATGCACAAATGTTCACCATTCATCATTCATCACTATTCATCGTCCCCTCCGCATTTCGGTCAAGCAACCCCGAGCACCGTGGACTTCCGCATTATATTGCGTCACCTGTAGGGCGCGCATGCGTGACAGTTCGGGTGACGTCATGTGACTTGCCGTTTAGATGCAAGTTATTTATTTTTCTTTATTAGGTTCTAAATACAACTGTTGTGGTTATATTTTGCTTATGGTTATATTTGTGAATTTCAAAAATTAATTGTAAAAGATAAATGTTTCTATTAGTGGAGAAAATGTAATTTTTAGTTGTTAATTGGTTTGGGGGAGGGGCTTCCCATTATAAAAGGGACCCCCCCATCGCCACAGGGGCAGGGTGTGTGTAGAGGAGAGAGCTGTGTGCACCGCAGGCACCTGCTCCAGAGCCATCCAGAGGACTGCTTGTGTTTTGCTGCTATACACTGTAAATATTCTCACTGTTTTGATCACTATTTTTGCCTGGGAATAAATTCACGAACACTATCTTTTTGACTACGCCATATCATTCCTTTGTCCACAAAAGAACCCACGACACTAATCATAGGAGGCTTCTGAACCGCTCTTGGTCTGACCCGTCACCCAGAACATGTTTGTCATGGGTGACCCTACCAGGGGCATAAAGCCCCGGACAACATACCTCCCAGGGTCATTCGAGTACTCAAACCCCTCCATTTCATCAGTCATTTACGAAAAAATCTAATGTTAACACGCTAAACAGACCCAAGACGAGTCCGAGACCTGTTTCCTTCGAGTAAGTGGCAAGACCGAGTCCAAGAGCTTTTGAGACGAAGACTGAGTCCAAATGTACTCGAGTCCGCTGGCGCCATCTACCGGTTACTACCAGAAAAGTCCATACTGCCACTACCAGATTTTACTTTATTACATGAAAAAACACAAGGGACAGTGCATCTTTACCCTTTAACATGCACTCTACAAACCAAAGAAACAAATAAGAAATGAAAATGTATGAAAATGTGATCGTAACAATAAAAGTGGTAAAATTTTAATCTTTATATAAAATGAATTGTTGAATGAGTGATGCAAACCCAAAGACACAAGATATTATTTGACACACAGAAAAAACAAGTGGGTCAGATTACACCAGTTGCAACAGGCCTCAAGACACCGTCTAATATCAGAGTTTAAAAAAGAATAAAACGATGAATGATGATATTATGAAACACTGCTGACTCATCTCTTCTTCACCATGGCGTAAACGTCGTCTGTGGGCTGAGTTCTGCTGCCTGCTGCCTTGGACACTCGGACCTGGGAGTAGACGGTCTCCTCTGGGTCTTCCCCGTGTTGGACCGGAGCAGCAGACTTGTTGGATGTAGACTTAGAAAACACCACTTCTCCATAAAGAACAGAGGCTTCTTCTTTGTGTGCCTCCACGTATGTCTCGGTCTGTAAGAAAAAAAGACGGTCACAAATGTATGTTTGGACACAATGTAGTCTACTGTAGATGATGTCTCACCTCTGCTTCCTTTGGCCCGCAACGTTTTGAAATGAAACACCTGAAAAATATGAACTTTTTATTAAGGTTACCATGGAGCTTTTTACTAAACACACAATCTGTGTTAGATTTTAATGTATTCTAGTCAAGATAAACGCTCTTTACGTCATGCATCATATTAACACTTTGCACGTGTCGTCGTGCTCTTCTGAGGAACCCATGACGGACGGCAGAAGCACTGTCTGTGCATCTAAAATGATGGAAACTCTGCAGAAAACTGGCCCATTGATCAGCAGATTTGATTGATTTTACAAGTAAAATGTTGATCTTGAACTGAAATGTAACTTTTATCGTTTACCTGTTGATGAAGACAGAAACGATTAACAACGAAACAGCAAAATAACTAGAAGCACTCAGAGTACTCACGGATTCACATTCAGCACTTTTCACAAGGAAAGTCAATGCAAATGTTACATAACGATCATGAATATCTGAAATGATCGCGTCACATGGCGTGGCACGTCTTTAGCCGTTTACAAAGAGACAAGTAAATGAAAATCAACTTGGATGAATGTATGTACAATCCAACTTGCAGCTAAAGCATTATACATATATTCACAAACTACTTGCACAGAATGTGTTTTATTATTCAGACAAACTCAAGAGAAAAGCATTATTTATTTGTAAAATTGTGCCAGTAGTCCACCCCTGTGGTTTACTTTAACGAAGCTCATTGATCATCTAACATTTAGAATCATCCAAATCAAACTTTTCTCACCTCAGATTATAAGAGTTTTGTACTTCGCTCAAGCTTCTAAGCGTGCAATCTTTATTTTCTCCTAAAAAAATTGCTTCTTGAGGACATAAAATATGTTCCACTTCTACAGAAAACTGACCTGAACATGCATTAGAAGTAGCCATGGCTTAATTGAATAAAAGACTGCAATCAGTGTGAGTTTTTTTGTCTGTTTTGCGCCCTGCAATGTTGCGTTCACAGTTTTCTGCCGTCCAATACTTATATAATATATAAGTTATCAATTCAGTCACTTCCTCTAACCAAAAACCAGCACAATTCTTAATCAAGATCTCTACATTTGAGACTATAAAAGTACCCTTTTAACTGTTTTTTTTACCTTTTAGTTACAGTGGCTGTACCTGAGTTTTCATTATTCTGGTTGAGATAAATGCTTTTTACATCAGGCTGCATTTGGTGAAAGCATAATATAATAATTGTAATATAATAATTGATACAAAGCATTCTGTCCGGGATTAACTAACACAGAAGCTACTGACAGGGTCTCCTCTTTCTGTCCAATCAGGCCCCGCTCGTTAAACATGGCCGCCGCTGTGAGTCCATGGTGGAGCTGATTGGCGCATGTTGCCTGTTTAGCCTTCAGGTTCATCTGGTGTCTGTCTGTCCACTGAACATGTGCAGCAGTGCTCTTCTCCCACATGAGCGTGCACGAGGAGCACGGGCTGGTCAACCACGTGACCGCTCTGACCAATCAGAACGCAAGCTGCTAGAGGAGAGGAGGGAGCTGAAGCTGAAGATTCAAAACCCATTTTTAAGAAAACTGAAGGATTTTGAACTGAATAAAAGCGTATGATATGATTATAGGCAAAGATCACAACAGATACTGACCTTTTTGCAAACTATTGGTGCCTTGTCATCTCAATACAGTTTGTTTTTACATTGCGATCTAAGGGGAAATTTATTTTTGGGCTGCAGAGGATTTTGGACTGGTCACTAGTTACAAATGGTGACAGGTTTCAGCAAGCAATATCCAATCCACGTATTTTAATAGAACCATAAAGCAGACACATCCAAACAAAATACCATTAAAAAAGGTTGTGGGAGACGGGGCCTTTCTCTGTGAAGTTTGCATGTTTCTCTTGTGTCTGGGTGGGTTTCCGCCGGGTGCTCCGGTTTCCCCCATCAACCCACAACATGCACGTTTGGCAAAAATCATCCTGTGAAGACAGGCCCTTCCCAGCCTGGCACAAACATCTGGAGGCTGCATCCCTGAGCACTGCACAGTGACCTCTGCTCCTGAGGAGATGCCCCAACGGCATTGAAGGATGGGTCAAATGCAGAGGACAAATTTCCCTCCAGGAACAATAAAGTGTACCTCAACCTTAATCACAGCCTCCCACCACCTGAACTGAGGAGACTTAAGGCAGACCCTCATTTGAGACTTTGTCAGGTGGGAGGGTATGTACTAAAAGCCGACAATTGTAAGAAGTTTCTAGGCAAAAAGACATGGACACATGGATAAGACTGATTGGTTCTCACCAAATAAAAACAGCAATGCAGACGAGTATCAGGAGACCAATCCCCCCTCCAACAATAAGCGTCCATGGTAGCTGTGACATGGTCTCTGCATAAAACAATAAAGGCTTAGATTAAAAATATCAAGTCACAGAAATGGGTAGTGAACTGAACTGTATACCATGCACTTCGATGGCTGTAGAGTTTTGGTCCCCGACTTGATTCTTGGCTTGACAGAAGTATTTTCCTTGTGTAGTATTGCTGAAGATGAAGCTGTAGACTTGTCCTTCATGGACTCTCTGTGGACCCTGTGAGGTGACCCTGAACCAGCTGAAGCTGTGGACTGGAGGCCAGGCTCTGCTGGAGCAGCTCAGATTTACAGACTGTCCCACTGACAGTGAAGTGTCCTCGCTGATCAACACAAACGTGTTTTTTGGAGAATCTGAGGAGACACACGTCATTAACGTTTTTGAATGACTTGGGTTTAAATTTAATTGTTATTGTGACTATAGTACACATTTTAATAGTAATAAGATATGATCTAAAGAAGACATGTAATGCTAATCCTGGTACTTCATCATAAACTATAACATACATCATCAGCTTTTATTACAGACTCGTAGTCCAGAGTTAAAACAGTACAACAGACACAAAGATCCTTATTTTACATTAATATTAAACTTCCTGTTAAAAGCTGCAGAGCTGATGTGCCCCGCCTCTTCATGGTGGCATTTTCACTGAAGCAGGAGAACCCTACATTTATGACCCAGTGTCTGAAGTTTGAAATAATCACAACAAAGAAGTGACTAGAGATGGAGCGGTTAAAAAGTGGTGAAAAAAGTTGGCAAGTTCGGGAGAATGTTCAGACTCCACCCAGAGAGATCATGTGACATCAACTCCAAGTAAACATGTAACAATTTTGTAAAATGATAAGGAAACACTGTTATAAAAAGGTTAAAAACTCATGAATGTCAATTTTACATAATGTCTCCTTTAAATATGACTTACACTCTACAAAATAAGATAATAGTCAACCTTTGTGTTTATAAAGTGGTCACATATGATATATACTGTATGTGAATGTTAAGTGGTTGATTTTGTTGATCATGGTTGAAAAGGTCTCCAGGATGGTCCTCTGAAACACTGTCCAGACGACCATCCTTGAGACCTTTTCTACCATGGACCTTTCCTGGATGAATGTGATGATATCACTTGCTGCACAACACATGACATCATGTGCACATTGGACTGGATTATTACAGAAATGTTCAAATGTGTTCAGTGAGGCTGCACACTTACACTCCACACTCAGAGAGACGGTTCCCTCTGCCCTCTTCTGTGCTCCTGTCACAGGATACACAGCAGAACAGAGCACCTCCAGTCCATGGTGCTGCTCAGATAAGGTCATCGTGTGTTGGATGGAGGTGTTGAAGGTTCCATCAGGGTTTTGGAGCATGTTCTGTGGAGGGTCTTGTTGGAGGTTCCATGTGAGTTCAGGAGGAGAGCGTGGACAGGGAGTGAGAGCTGAGCAGGTTATAGTCACTGTCTCCTGCTCCCTCTGTGACCCTGAGACCTGCACTGTGGGGCTCCAGGGAGACTCTGCACACAACACACTTCAGTTTAGTTCTTGCACTTGAGTTGTACGACGGCCTAGACCCCATGTGTTTCATGTGCTCTAACTGGAGATGCCCTTCATCCATTTATTCCATTTGTGTTGGGCTTTAAGTTTAATAATAAAAGATCACTCAACTACTTTCTTCTACTTTTATGTCAATAATAGTTAATGATTCAATAATTGTAAAACCCTGAGTGTAATGACCCAGTGGTGGGAAAGGAAACTCAAGAGGCGTCTGGCTGACCTTGACCCAGAGTCCCCTTCCCTGCAGACCTTAACCAGGAGGTGCCCACGTGACCTGCCTTTACCCAGAGGCCCCGAGGGCCCGGATGTGTCAAAAAGAACCATTTCAACCTTTCAGTACCACATGAAGAAGAAGCAATATCAATGCACGCATCATTCCTCTTTATGTTCATTTAACTACGTAGACATTGATTTTATATTTGGCCATTTGCAGATTAATCTTAACAAAATGTAATGATGTGATTAGAGTTTGTACCGTGTTGTGAAGTATATGTATTTAGATAATACAGATTCGCTTTTCTTTTTTAAACATGTGCTGTACGTTATCATAATTGTGTTTTAATCAAACTGGTGAAATCACAAAGTGTTTAAATATACTGTAAGTGGCTTTGAGATGGAGTTTTATTATGAACAAATAAGATTCATAAAGTGAACTGTTAATTCCATATATTTAATGCTTTGTTCTGTGAATTTGCAGATCCTTCATCAATAATGACTGAGAGTGGAATCAGGCAATGAAGAGCACGAGGAGGTTTGGAGCCCTTTAAGTTCATTTTTGGTCGTGAGGAAGTGGTGGATGGGACGGGCTTTATGGTTTTGTGAATGTCATGTAGAGGAATGAGTGTAGTGGGCTGTAATCCTTTAGCTGTTTAGTCGATTCATCGGTTAATGATGTCTTAGTCGATCAATATTTTTATTCATGGGGGTTAGCTGAAGATTTTGGAGTGAATCATGATGATTGATCTCTAACATATAAATACACTGTTTCCAAGTACTTTTCTGTATAATTGTTTTTGTTTAAACTCCTGTCCAGTTGTGGACTTTTGAGAGCAGTTTAGTTTATATGCATATAACTTTTATAAATTTTGCCACATACCCTTTTAGTCATCTAATCTAGTGGTTCCCAAAGTGGGGGTTGGGACCCCAGGAGGAGCCACGAAGGGTGAGCTGGGGGTCGTGAGATGATTTCAAGCAAATACAGGTTCATATATATATGAACTTGTATTTGCTCTATTTTTAAAATTAAAAACAGTATATTTTAAAATAAAAAAGTGTCTAATCAGACAATAAACTATTGAAATAACCAATAATAAACCTGATTTAACATGCTTAGACACTTAAAATTATTTTTCCTTTCCCTTTGGGGGTCCCGTGTCAGTTGCCCCTGGTCTAATCGGTCGATAGAGCATGTCTTTAGTCGACCAAAGTGTCATTAGTCGACTACAGCCCCAGATGTAGTCATGTTATCGTAAAATGTTATCATGTAATCTAAAGTATTTCAGTTTTTCAATTTTGTTTTTTGTGTTCTGATTATAATGTTCAATATAGTGATTGGTTTGTGGCTCCACAAACCTGTAACCAAACAAATAAAGACATGGTTCAACATTTGTGGATCAGAAATTTGGGAGATTTACTGTAAATGAAATATATTATAATATTATTACATTTTGAACTGGCAAAATTGTCCAAATTGCTTACAATTAAGTCAATTAATAATAAAATGTCTTACTCTCAGCCACTGTTTTTACCATAATCAGACAATTCAACAGTAAAGTTATGACAAAAACAAACAAAAAAAAGAACCAGTCTCTTACCTTGGACTTTTATCTGAAGTGGGTCACAGAAGTCTGTTGCTTTAAACTTGTGGTTTTCTATTCTGAGGTAATACTTGTCAGAATGTTGTGTGTTTATATCAGAGAACAGAGTGGTGCAGTTTTTCTGTTTCAGGTCTCCAATCATTTCCATTGGAGACGTGTCACTGGACATAGCACTGTTAAAAAATACTGGATCTGTAGCTTTGCCTGTATTGGGATATGTCTTACTCCAAATGACTACAACAGGTTTAGTCAGGTCTAATTTATCTTCATGTTCAGCAGCAGGTTTGAATGTGCAGGGGATCAGCAAACAGGATCCACTCAGAGCCTCCAGCTTTGGTGCAGAGAGGAACAGAGCACGAGCATATTCACATCCTGAAGCACCTGAAACATACATTTACAAATCTAAATATTAAAACAAAAAGCAGATTGTAAAAGAGAATCAATGAGAAGCTTGTTAAGGCGAGACACGACAGGCAAAACATGTTTTTAATTTTCTGATCAGTTTGCTCTTTTAACATACAGGCTTTCATGTGGAAACAACAAATGTGTCAAATCTGCTCCTGAAAAGGTTTTATTATTTCATTTAATCCACTTCATCCATAGATTTCTCTGGGACATTGTAACTTCAAAGGTCATTTTCTTAAAATGCATTTTCTCCCACAGAGACATAAAGATCAGTCTTAAAGTAGCTCCTACACAACAAACTGTACAATCTGGGACCGAACAAGATTTTTACGAAACATATTGATTTATTAAAGTTCTAAGTTCTATTTTACTGAGAAACAAAATAAGAAATCCAAACCTGGTTCTGTCCATTTTTCAGCTTGAATTTTAGCCATTAGCCTTATTTCTATATTATTTCCTATCTGAACGTTCAAAGGGAATAATATATTTTTTTTTAATGATATAAATGCATTAATTCTCTGAATTCAACCAAATATATTTAAAATAAATGGGTAAGATAAGGTCATTTTGTTTTGACGGATGAAGAATGGGGAAATATGTACTTCTCAATGGAGGATCACAATATGTTTGGAAAGAATTCTGCTGGAAAAATCTTTTTTTTACAGCACCATGTCAAAGTGCTCACTATTCACAAGGAAACTCTGACTGTGGGAGAAACTGTAGTTGCCAAGTTTTTTTATATTTTATATATCTTAAATTTATATTGAATTTAAGATTAAGATTAACTAACCACTCCAGACGGAAATGGAAAAAATCACATTCTTACTTTGGAAATGGACAGTTTAGACTCTGGACTAAATGGGACTCGTTTAACTGTATGTGCTGTCATTTTATTTCGTTTTTATTTCATTTCAATGGATGTTTTTGGATCATTTGCTTTGTGTGTCATGTTATGGACCACACCAATTTACTTTTTATAGATTCTAAATTATTAAAACTGAAAGATATTGTTGATATAGTGACATTACAAATTTTATTCAAGGCAAAAAAGACAATCTACCCAAAAATATATATTAATTATAACAAAAACAAAAAAAACTTCCCAAGAGGAAAGGTGACTATAACTTAAGAGGAAGGACATTTTTTTGTGTTTCTGTTCAGGGACTAAAACTGTGGAACAAACTAAAACAGCTCAAGGAATGTCCAAGTATGAAGTAATTTAAGAAAGGATTAAAATAAAAGATTGTAAGAAGTAGAGTATGATCTATGGTTACTAATTAACTTTGTTGCTTCATTGTAAAGTTAATCAGATGAAATGTTTTGTCTGTGAGCTGCAGGATGAACACACAGCAGGGTTTATGCAGGTTTCAGCAAATCAGATCTAATGCTCTTTAATGCCACATTTCAAGATTTCTAATGCCATAATCAACGTCAAAACTAAACATTTACACTTTTATCATGTCTAAACTACTGTCTCAGCCATCATTGGGCAGCAGAATGAAGAATATATAATAACCCTCCCACTATCTTCGGGTCCATTTGACCTCATCTAGATTTTTCTTTTATTTTTAATGTCATCGCTATGAAACTTTCATGGGTGGATTTTTATTTTTATTTTTATCCTGATATGAAAACGTATATTGCTCTTTGACCAAATGTGCATTGCTCGAATGAACTACTTTATAATATTCAAAAAGCTAATTTACATAAAATTTAAGTGCATACAAATTTATTTTTTGAACCCTGTTTGTTTTTAGAGGATTTGATCAAAGCTATTAACAACTAGATTCATAAATACAGTACATCTGGGATTCAAAATATATTTTAATGTTACATTTGCAGAAATATTTACTCTTTTTTTTTTTTTACATTTGTATTCATTGTTCTGATAAATCTTTTTTTGTCAAACCGTTTTTTTTATATTTTATTTAATGCCTATGGGGATTGAATTTAATGCTTTGTATCCATTTAATGACCTAATAATCCTTTTAGTGACTTTTTAATGCTACGTGGAAACCCTGTAGAAGGGAAGCGCTATTAATTAATTAAGTTTAATAGAAAGTAATAAAGGATGAAGATAATAAGTAATACTTTGTCTAACTCCTTTTTGAGGTAAATTAAATGTTTTTGTTCTGATACATGTGATGAATGTTTGATCATGTTGACCATTGTAAATGTATATACTATTTGTGATGCTCAAAGTAAACTACATTTGAAAAAAAAAATGCAAATAGATAATGACACTAGAGCTCACCTGAACACAGCAGAAGCACGAGGAGCAAACGTGCTTCCATATTCACTCTCACTGCAGCTCTGGATCAGGTAAAAACACAGACTTCAGGTTTGGTTGGATCCCGGTTTAGTCCTGGTGCAGATGTGGTTCTGGCCCGTTCTGTTCCTGGTTTAGTCGTGGTCGAGTGTGTTTTGGTGTGGTGGGTGTGTAAGAGTGAATGCAGACTTGGACACGACTTCTTGTTACTGACAGAGCAACTTCCTTTCACCACAAGCCATCAGCTTCTCTCTTTTACTCAGTATCATGCTGCTCTCATCAACATGTGTCTTTAGGGCGTTAAAAAGTTTGAGTAATTGGTCTGGAGAGTCTGTGCACTTTGGGGGAAAAGTGCATCGAAACTCACAGCGTCAATCGTCGAATGCAAGACTGTTTACTCAAATATACTGCTAAAAATAATAATTTATTTCTATTTTTTATGCTTCTATGTTGTTGAAGTTCATGTCTTATGGTTGATCTGATAAGGCGGCTGCAAAATGTTCACTTCTGCTTTTTGCCACTGCCCAGAAGTGTGAAATAATGTGCCAAAACTAACACCTTATCATTAGGAATGATTTTCTCCAAAAAGGCCAAACTAAAATGCTGTGGCTTGTGGTGACGTTTACTTGGTCCGTTTGCCATTAAAAACACTGGACTTCATGGTGCAGACATGACTGTCGGCTGCAGCCGCCGAAAGAAATTCTTGGTCGACTTTAAAACTGTCTATCGACCGATTAATCGACTAAAATGGAGCTGCCACACCCCATTTTGATATCATATCAAAAATAAAAATCAACACATCAAAACTATGAAGCATCTCCATGTAACTGACTCAAACTGCACTCAAAAGACCACAACTGCTCAGGAGTTAATGCAAAAAACAACTAGTGTATGTTAGAAATATGCAAATTAGATTCAACTCATGATTCACTCCATCTTCAGCTAACTCACTCCATGTCTTCTTGTTGCCAGATCAAAAATCCTTTTACTCTTCACAAAATAATTACTCGAGTTATAAAAATCTTGGTCGACTAAGACACCATTGTCCGATGAATCAAATCAATTTATTCTGGAAAAGATCTTTTATGTATTTATGCTTCTGTGACTGCTTTGCTAAACTGCACATGCACAAAAACCCAGGGCTTGACACAATAAACCAAGACGCAGAAACTGGTCTAGACTGGTTTCTCACACGACTGATGCACATTGGTGCGGCTCTTCCTGCATGAAGTAAGTAAGTAATTTAGTAACATACCATATAAGGGCATGTTTCGGTTATAGTATAAAAGGCCCTGGGGGGAGGAGCCAGAGCTCTCTGGACGACTGACAGTGCTGCGTTTTCTAGACTTTTGTTTTGTAGACATCTGTACAATAGCTTGACTTAATTTAATCAGTGTTAAAGACAATTTAGAAAGTGGATAAGTGTCCCAGAGCGCCCCCTGTCCTTGACCCTCCTGCTCAACAAGGTTTTCCGTGGGTGCAGAGAGAGTTCCTCCAGGCCAGGGGTGCCCATTAAGTCGATCGTGATCTACCAGTCGATTGTGAAGGTTAGTGTGGGTAGATCGCATGGAATATTAAAAAAGTAGACGTCAGCCTATCGTCCGTCCAGGGTCAACCCGATGTTCCGCGGGGCTGATGTTTCCCAGGTCCCCGATTGATCCTGAAGCTTTTCTGATCACTTCTTCCCGGTCCACTCCGCGACTGCCCTCCGAGAGATCTCCGCGGTTACGCCACAGGCTGCAGCGTTGTAGCTCCCTGCATTATGACGCTTTACTCACGTGGTTTAAAACGCTGTGATACATCCACCTGCTGTTCATCACACAGCGAGCGCGATCAGACACACACTCACAGACACCTGTACACACACAAACATGTACACACGTACATACACATAAACGCTCAACCTCCTGCTGTGCTTTTAGAGACTCTAAGACCAACAATAGTCCAGCATTTTGAGAGAGAAGTGCTCTGTTCGTATGGTACTCTACTATGGCATCTTAGTGATCAGATGGAGCCATGTCATTTATGGTTTTATAAGACAGGAGGAGGATTTTAAATTTGATTCTAAACTCAATGGGAACCAGTGAAGAGACTAACATCGGGGTAATGTGGATGTGGCCCTGTGAAAAGAGAGACTGGAGACGATGCGCTCTTGGTGATTTTATTGAAGTTTGGATAGAGGCATGAGAGAGTTGTTGGCGTTTACAATGTGAAGCATATTTATACCATTCTCTACGTCAGTTAAAAGGCAAACATGGTATAATGCAATATATGTAGCAGTCTGAATAGACATCTGGTCCGTTGTACCTTGGACGTCTGGAACATAAGTAAATAAACAGCAGTGATATGGCCCTTTCCCAGAATTTTGACAGACAGTTCAATCTGGGTTTAAATGCATACATGACAAGTCGCTATATTTGAACCATACAAGAGCATTTAAGAAAAAGCAAGCACATACATATTATAGAAACAGATCAAAATTATCCACAGTAATATGATTTCTTTTTCTAGTATTTGTTATAATCTCGCTGCTGCATTTTGAACCTGTTGAAATAGAGCTTTTAGGACACACTGCAGGGCGTCACAGTCTGATCTGGATGTGATAAATGCATGGAGGAGTCACTTTTAGGCAAGATTTTTCTCACTTTGGCTATATTACACAGATGAAAGTAGACTGTTTTACAGGCTTGATTTATATGTGCTTTGATTGAGAGCTCTTGGTCAAATAGACTCCAAAGTTTCTTCCAGTAGAGCTGGAGGCTACAGTGATATTGTCCTGTGACACTATCTGGGCAGATAAAGAGTCTCACAGACGTTTACCCCGGGCTCACACCGCACACAGTCCAGTTGTGGTGCAGTGAGCGCAGCCTTTCTGTGGCTTTAAAAGAACGAGAGGAGCTCAGACCGCACACCGTGCAGTGCGGTGGTGCCAGTGGAGGTGCTGCGGTGCTCTGGATTCTTTCTGTTGGATTGAATTTTCACCGGATTACCACAGTCCACCACATGCCTTTTCAGTGAAGTTGTCAAAATGAGACGAGACGAACAGGAAAACCTACGAGCGTGAGTGAAATGGATACGGCGTTTTTTCAAAATCAAACCAATTATTTCACTCTACAACAATTTACGAAATAATACGCTATAACCGGTGATACGGGGCACGTGTGACGACACACACTGGTGTTACGTGGATCACGCATGTTGCTCATTTCCCGTTGAGCCTCATCAGATCTGTTATTAGAGACTGTTATAGCAATCTTGGATATTGCAGACTTGTTAAAAGCTGATAAAAGTTAACTTAAATCTGTCCCATGTGGTATATATGAGCAGACATCCAGGAGCCCTTCTGATTAATCAAGGAGTTGAAGATGTCTTTTCATGTATTGTATTGCTGTCCTTCGGTGTCCTGCATAAACATGTGACCATTTGTTTCAGAGTCTTGAGACTCAAGAAGATCCTGTTCTGCAACCGAAGGTGATAAAAGTCATAAATATCCTTTGTGTCTCCACTCCCTTCCAGACCAGCCAACAGGGGGGTCCTCTCGTTCAGAACACACCTCTGCTATTGTAAACACACCACTCGGGACCCCCCCCTGTGGTGACCATTCTCTTAGGACCCAGATTGCATCACAATGTAGCTCCTGACCCCCTACAAAGCACCTGATTACCCAATCTGATTGGCTACAGGACTGTTGTGAGCCAGCCCACACCTGAACCTATATTATGCTGGAGTTTTGTCTTGGGGGGACCGTCGACCAGGGAGAGATCACTTTGTCAGGGACAGGCGGCATTCACTTGGTACCAGTGAATAAAGCGTATCGATCCAGATTCATTCTCTTTGTATTTTTTATGGATAACTGCTTTTAGAAACCCACAACATAATTTTTCCATGACAAGACCATCAGGAGGATAACAGCAGGAGCACTTGAGGCCAATGTGAGAACTCCACGACCATCGGATGGATTTGTTTTCTCCAGAACAGCTCGAGTTGTTCTTGTGAATTGAAAGGCAAGTATAGAAAACGGAGGCTTCACTTGTTTTCACACTTTAGATATAATAAATCTAGATAACTCAACTAATTAAAAGTAGTAAAATGTTCAGTGGGAAAGTTGGATAACAGTTTAACTACAGTATAGAGTTTAAAATGTACTTGTGTGTCATGATTGTGAGTCAAAGAAACCTCACAGTTTCTGTCTGAATTGCTAGTTTCTCTATTTATATGAAATCAATCAATCAAATAACAATCAAAGAGAAATACAATTTCAGGATTACAATAACACTGATATTTAGTGACAACAAAGTAAAATGCTAGAATTTACAAGCGTCCTTTAATGCACCATATCGGATGGACAGGTGCGGTGGAAATAGTAAGGTTCCATTCTAAAGGACCAAGAACACACGGATGAATCATATGAAAAAAGTGTAAAAGCTTTTTTCCCCAACTTCCAGAAAGTTCCACAGGAGGATCAATGATGATTGGCTGTGGAATGGGGAGATGTGATTGGCTGGGTGGTTGCTGGGCTGTTGCTGGGGCTCAGGTGTCCAATTAGTAAGATACAGTTGATATGAAAGGCTAAACTAACTTAGAGTACATCAAATTAGACACAAACACATGTATGTACAATCCCAGACCCTTGGTAACACAGTCCGTGTAGAACTTCTTTGTTAATGAGATCGCCTGTCGAGTAAACTAATACAACCGGAAGGATGATTACAACAGATGGCAGCGCCCGTTGAAGCTTCCAGAATGAGGTGAATAGCGGCCGTACGATGAAACCTCAACAGGACTGACGTAACAGTGAATCAGGAAAGTTCCACAGCACACCTGAGAACAATGTGAGAACTCCACGACTATCGGATGGCTTCGTTTTCTCTAAAATGCACTCGAGTCCGCTGGCACCATCTACTAGTTACTACTAGTAAAGTCTATATCGCCACAATTAGATCCAGACAGTGGACTGCAGTCTCATTTTGATTCTTAAAAGCTGCTTTATTACAGATTTACTTTATTACATGAAAAACCTCAGGGGACAGAACATCTTTACCCTTTAACATGCACTCTACAAACCAAAGAAACAAATAAGAAATGAAAATGTATTTGATCGTCACAATAAAAGTGGGAATATTTTAATCTTTATACAAAATGAATTGTTAAGCTGCTGATGCAAACCCAAAAGACACAAGATATTATTTGAAGCGGGTCAGATTACACCAGTTGCAACAGGCCTCAAGACACAGTCTAATTTAAATACGTTTAAGTTTAAATAATAATACAACGATGAATGATGATATTATGACTCATAATATCATAATATTATGACTTATCTCTTCTTCACCGTGGCATAAACGTCGTCTGTGGGCTGAGTTCTGCTGCCTGCTGCCTTGGACACTCGGACCTGGGAGTAGACGGTCTCCTCTGGGTCTTCCCCGTGTTGGACCGGAGCAGCAGACTTGTTGGATGTAGACTTAGAAAACACCACTTGTCCATAAAGAACAGAGGCTTCTTCTTTGTGTGCCTCCACGTATGTCTCGGTCTGTAAGAAAAAAAGACGGTCACAAATGTATGTTTGGACACAATGTAGTCTACTGTAGATGATGTCTCACCTCTGCTTCCTTTGGCCCGTGACGTTTTGAAATGAAACACCTGAAAAATATGAACTTTTTATTAAGGTTACCATGGAGCTTTTGAGTGCATGTAAACACAAAATCTGTTCTGAAGAGAATGAATCATCACCAAGTAACAAAATACAAAAGTAGTTTGGGTTAGATTTTAATGTACTCTAGTCAAGATGAATGCTCTTAACATGACGTAAGGAGCGCATCATATTAACCCACGTGTCGTCGTGCCCACCCCGCCATGACGGACGGCAGAAGTATTGTCTGTGCATCTAAAATTATGCAAACTGCAAAAAACTGGCCCATTAATCAGCAGATTTTATTGATTTTACAAGTAAAATGTTGATCTCCTGTTGTGTGGTTTGCTACACAAACAGGCAGGGAGTAAACTTAACTTAAACGTAAGTTTTATCATTTACCTGTTGATGACGACAGAAGACAGAAACGATTAACAACGATACAGAAAAATAACTAACATAACATCTTGATTTTTGCCTCCAACCGTCTTTTCCATGGTGTGTATTGTCTCTCATGGCTCCCGTGGCTGCTCTTATAGTCGAGCATCTCTAGGATCACTGATGCTGAAGTGTATACCAGCTCATTGGTTTCAGTGATGGTCGTGGTAGGGATCACACTCAATGCTGCATTCACATAGTAACACTAACTCATAATGAATGAGTTACCAAAAAGAAAAAATAATTTGAGTAAATGGCTTCACTTATTTATGGCCTCTAATGTCCTGTGAATCTCAAAGCCAACAAAACAATGACAAAACCCAATCTGTTTCAACTACAAATTATAATTTGTCCTTTGCCACAAACAAACATAAAAGTCCAAGAAAGTTCAACACATCCCCTTTAATGTCTCATAGTCCATTGTCCGCGCGCCCGTCTCCCCCCCCGCGCCCGTCTCCCTCCGTGCCATGAACAGATTACTCCACCTGATGGCGCTTAACAGAAAATACATCGGGGCCAAGACGTGGACTCCACAAAAATCCAGAAAAGAAAAATAGCTTTTTAGATCTCAATCCCCACCGGACAAGAAGAGCTGAGTGCTGTCGGTCCATGAGTCGAGGTGCTCGGTCCCTGCTCCAAACCCGGTCCACAAACCGTGTGTTAGGCCCGGTGACCGATCCAGCGCCAGCCGCTCTGCCGTGTGTGTGAGAGATCGGAGCTCGTGCACACCTGCCCCTTATATTGTATTAACAGACCGTCTCAGCTGACGGGACAAACAGCTGAGCAGGTAAATAACAACACAGCGTTTAACCGATTTGTACATCACAGACCTCTTTACATAATATGTCGCTGGTGCTACAACATCTTCTTGGAAACTTTCTGATGGTACTTTACTACGGGGAATGTGGTCATGTGGCAATGTTTTTAATGCACTGTAAAGCACTTTGTGTTACATTTTTATGTATGAAAAGCGCTTCATGAATAAAATTTGATTTGATTTGATTTGATAATCCTATCTTTCAGGTCAGTCGCTGCCTCACTCAGCATTATCATGGTTTTGGGGCTTCGTACCCAATATCTGGTTGGGGAGTTGATGTTATCTCCCCTCTGACCTGGCCCTAAAACCAGACTGATATGCCTCAAAAATGTTGTGTGTTTCAAAAATAATTAAGCTGAGTAAAATCAAGTTTTTCTAAAGTTTTGCTTAAAAATGGTAAGTTAGATACTGGTCTGTAGTTGTTAAGATCATTAAACTCTACATTGCTCTTCTTCAGCAGGGGCCTCACCACCGCCGCTTTAAAGGCAGTGGGAAAGAGCCCTGTCTGAAGAGAGCAATTCATCATGTTTAAAAGCTCGTCTCTAAAAGATCCATAAAATGGTACATATAATTATTAAAATGTATGTTTAATTAATTCAGTGTACACGTTTAAGGAATTAATGGCATATATAATGAATTATGACTTTAACTTTTAATGAATGCCTTTTGGCACACTACATCCTCCATACTTTTGGAGCTGAAGTCCTGTTGACAGTTTGAACACAGTTAAGTCAGTATTTTATTTAAACAGAGAAAACTGTTATTCTGTCAGAAACTGTGACGCTTTGACCCACAACTATGACATCATGGTAAAACTATGTATATATTCACCTTATTCCGGAAGTTGCCGTACACGCCGCTATCTTGTGTCCATTGTATTAGTTTACATGGAGCAGACGAGCTCAACAGAAAATAAGTTCTACTCGACTAAAAAGCTGTTTTCAGGCCGCCCAGGAAATCGATGCGTTGTTGACTTGTTGTTGCTCGTGTTGATTAAACATTTTACACAAATCAATCTACTTTATGTAACATTTTAGCGGTGAGACTTTTCCCTCGTTCGTCATTAGCTTTAACGGACTTCTCGTCAAACGGAAGTGCGTTTACAACAAAAGTCCGTATCTGGCAAAAAGCGGGCGGGGCAGAATAAGGTGAATAGTCAAATGCTCGAGTGTTGAGTTAAACATTATAAAATAGAATGTATTATCGTATTATTATAGTGTGAATAGCTAACACTTACCTTTAATACTAATAAAAGCTGCCAGTCTGTGCCATTTACTGAATGCATCGGTCCAAGTGGGACGAGATCCACAGCAGGATTTGACGTACATCTGAACGCTCCGTGCATCTTCTTCATAACTTTGCACAACACACTTTTAGCTCAAACATTATAGTGTTTTTGTCACAGAAATAATCAGCGCGGGGCAGTTTGGGGACAACATGAGTCAATAATTTGAAATCTGAAGATGTGTAGAGTGAAGAATCATTTATAAAGCATTTATCAGAACAGTGACAATTGTAATTAAATAAAGAATACAAAATAGATGTATGCTTTTTAACTTTAACAGAAACAGTCAAATCCACTCTAGACTGCTGCACATACAAATATATCTGTATATTTAACATAAACTGAACATGATGAAACAACAGCACTGAAACAATTACAGACGCAGATGCATTCCAAAAATCATTGCCAATTTTGTTGTAATAAATAATTTTCTACGAGGACAAAAAACCTTCTACGTCACTATTTTCTGTCCTTAAAAAGTAACAGTCAAAATAAAAAGGACTTGTATATAGACCCTTTTAAAATATTATGTCATCAGAATGTTCAAAATTTCGAGAATTGAGGTAAAATGAAGTAGATCATGATATATTTTCAATGATTAATTGACATCAGATCAAAATGCAAATGGTACAACGACAATGATACAACTATCTGAGTGGTTATATATTTGTTATTTGACAAAACCACCTTGACTTTTCATATTTTGTCATATTCTGAGGTTAATTCCACTTTGTCCATTGAAATCACGTTATTTTCTAATTTAGAATGTTTGTTTCCATATTTTTAAAGGGTCTATAATTCCTTGTATAATAGTCTATATAGTTGATCTGAACCTGCAGCTGGACAATGGTCCGAGTCGTCTTGACATGACACGACAACAAACTGGACCTCATCAATGCTCCACAGCTTTGTAGAAGTAAACTTTACCTGATGCCCACAGGTTCTGAACACGTCTGTCTTTCACTGTGGTCCTCCGTGAAGTTTGTCTTTAACGTAAACTTGACTTTAATAATGTTTTGAATCATGTTACATCGATGTTCCCTCATTTAAACTTACTCACAGTTGTATTTCGATTGCGTGTTTGACTAATAAGCTGTATTGTCCTACATTTGAAGTGCTCAGAAAAAGTCTGTTTCACCTACCCCCCATCCCCGCCCACTGCTCTGTACTTACTTGAGATTATTCCAAAAATTCAGACTCCGGGTCATTCACTCAACAATGTCACGTACCATTTTTCGACAACAAAATCAAGTCAATGAAAATCTGCAGCTTGTTACGGTGGAACGTTATCATGAAGAGGCGGGGCTTATCAGGTCTGAGCAGGAAGTCAATGGAACTGTTTCTAATCCAAGGCTCTTTCACACCAATGCGACCTCCCCGTCACTGAGTCAGGGCGACACCTTGGTCTCCTCACATGTCCTCACTCCTCTCCTGTGTAAAAGCTCTTTCCCGCTGCAGCGACACAATACCGTTCTACAACAGCAGGCGGCGCAAGTGCTCAAAAGTGTGTGGAGCCGACTAGTTCAAAAACACCTGCTTTACAATGTAGAGTTCAATAAACTCTAGTCCTGAGCACGTGGATCTCAAACATGGACCAAACGGACTGGATTATTACAGCTTTTGGACAAAGAAGGAGGAGCTTATGTTTGGATTTACAGCAGGCTAAAATAAAGGTAAGCTAACTGCAGCGCACGACCATCACAGACAAAACATACAGCTTTGATTTAAACTTGGATAAAACCAACAAGAAGAGTTTTGTGAATAAGACTGAAACCACAACCTCCTCCTCTGACCTCCTCCTCCTCTGACCTCCTCCTCCTCTGACCTCCTCCTCCTCTGACCTCCTCCTCCTCTGACCTCCTCCTCTGACCTCCTCCTCCTCTGACCTCCTCCTCCTCTGACCTCCTCCTCCTCCTCTGACCTCCTTCTCCTCTGACCTCCTCCTACTCCTCTGACCTCCTCCTCCTCTGACCTCCTCCTCCTCCTCTGACCTCCTCCTCTGACCTCCTCCTGCTCCTCTGACCTCCTTCTCCTCTGACCTCCTCCTACTCCTCTGGCCTCCTCCTCCTGCAACCTCCTTGTCGCGGTGTCACTCTTTCCTCGGTCAAGAAACTGCAGCACAAATGAGATGATCTTTGTCATTATCTCGTCTCCTGATGAAATGTGTTTGACAAAGTCATGTGTCTCACCATTCAATGAAGAGCAGAGCGCAGCAGAGCACAACAACCCCACATATCTTCAGTGTGGTGTAAGGGCCAATCCCAGAGGCAGCGCCTGGACAGTCAAACACATGAACTGAAGTTTAACATAAAAAGAAAAGAAATGTCACACAATTAAAAAAAAAAGGCAAAACTGAATTTCCAGACATTCTATAAAAGTTAGAGTTTTTAGACAAATTATTATCTACTTTACCATGGCAATCTACAGAATGCTCATTGTTGTGGCAGCATTCATTTTTGTTGTATTTGTATTTATAGTAGTAATACTAGTACTAGTAGTAGTAGTTGTAGTAGTGGGTAACATTGTATTGTGTGGAGCCGGGCAGGTAATACAAGAGGAAATGGACAGTCTCTGTCCATCACAAAGAAACACTGGTCCTACTTTCTCCGTAATGTATTTGCTGTTTTCTTTAAGACTTTTGGAGTAAGTTTTCAAATGAATGTGTTTTTGAATCGGTAAGAATGTATTTAAATGACTTTGTGTGTTTTGGCCTTCAGGGCCACCATATACTTGCCAACAGTCTATTTACACCACTCACTGACGGCAGATCATATGAAGCCCACATAATATTGTTTATCTATTTACAATCAGAGGCTATAAGCCTCTATACAGGCTTAAAACATGATTTATTTATCACCAAACTAAGTAAAGCAGGAGCACATTCATTCTCCCATTAAAAGTCATGTGATGATAATGATATTAAAAAAAAATATTGCCACTAAAATAACTTTTGGTGTGTTCTCGTTCATTCCAGGAAATCTTACAATGTCATTGATCCTCGACTTTACCAAAGGCCTGGACATGAAACAACACCAGAAAAAGTTGGAAATAAATCAGTATTGATTATTTCATACTTTGCCTGGCATTCTATATGTGGTAAGATGGCTTTTGGAGCCTGTGCTGGAGGTGCGCTTGCTTACCTGGCGCCCCGAGGCGCGGGCTGGCGGGCTTTATAAGCGCTCCCTTTCTCCCCCTTTTTGCCCACACGCATTTCCGGGTCTTTGTGTGCGCTGCGTCTCCTCCTGCTCAGTGCCGCCGTTGGCTGCGCGTTCGGCACCGCATCATTTTCATACATTTGACGTTCTCATTGTGCGTCCTCGTGCGCCTACGGTTGTGGCGACAGTTTTCCTCGTGGCTGCTCCATTCACAAACTTTTGAGCCGTCGTCACGCGCTCTCATCCATAGTGGCAGTTTGCCGCCCGGTTGTACAACTTAACCAGCTCCATTACGCGCTTTGACACGCGCTCATCCATAGGAAAAGCTTGCTCTCCGGCATTACGCGCCCAGAGCAACGCTGGTTGGGTTTTCACTGCCATCCATTGGTCCACATGCGGGGTGTCTGACTGAATGCTCCCTCCTGTTCGGCGTCGAGCCGTGGGCCACTTTCCTCTGATAACTGCTAGGCCTGCGTGTGATCTTCCCCGTGTCAACCACTTTTATTAATTGTTAGTTTTAGATAAATCATAAATTTCCTTTTCCAGGTGTCGGCGGTGGTCAGCAGCGGCACAGGGCACGCCGCCTCTGTTTCTTTTTTATTGTCTCCACTCCTGTTTTACCTTTTACTGTTGTTCATCCCTGTTGTGTTTTGTCTCAACCCACTGTATTTTATTAAGTTGCGTCCCGGCACGGTCTTGGCGCTGGAGTGTGGTGGAGCGCGCCTCAAGGGACTATTTTAAGGAAGCACCTAGGTATTTTAAGTGGAAATAAATAACAAATGTTGATTGTACTATATTCCAGTGTTAACTAATGGAACCTATGGCTTTCTGATTCATTGTTGATAGCTTACCTGTGCGCCTTGGGGATCTACACATTCTGCCGGTGAAATTCCGGTGGTGGCGTTGTTTCAACAACTTAAATTTAGTTCATTTTATGTTTCCAAATTATTATAATCTATTAACCGCTCGTCTTGCCACATATAGAATTCATTCTCAACCTCGCCTGTAACATAGACTTATATTTTCTGGGATCACATGCCTACCCTCAGTCTGCACTTCGATGGCTGTAGAGTTTTGGTCCCCGACTTGATTCTTGGCTTGACAGAAGTATTTTCCTTGTGTAGTATTGCTGAAGATGAAGCTGTAGACTTGTCCTTCATGGACTCTCTGTGGACCCTGTGAGGTGACCCTGAACCAGCTGAAGCTGTGGACTGGAGGCCAGGCTCTGCTGAGGCAGATCAGATTTACAGACTGTCCCACTGACAGTGAAGTGTCCTCACGGATCAACACAAACGTGTTTTTTGGAGAATCTGAAGAGACACATGTCATTGAATGACTTGGGTTTAAATTTAATTGTTATTGTGGCTATAGTACACATTTGAACAGTAATAAGATATGATCTAAAGAAGACATGTAATGCTAATCCTGGTACTTCATCATAAACTATAACATACATCATCAGCTTTTATTACAGACTCGTAGTCCAGAGTTAAAACAGTACAACAGACACAAAGATCCTTATTTTACATTAATATTAAACTTCCTGTTAAAAGCTGCAGAGCTGATGTGCCCCGCCTCTTCATGGTGGCATTTTCACTGAAGCAGGAGAACCCTACATTTATGACCCAGTGTCTGAAGTTTGAAATAATCACAACTTAGTACAAAGAAGTGAGCAGAGATGGAGCGGTTAAAAAGCGGTGAAAAAAGTTGGCAAAAAGTTTGAAATGTTCAAAACACTCAAACATGTGCATCAACTCCAAGTAAACATGTAACAATTTTGTAAAATGATAAGGAAACACTGTTATAAAAAGGTTAAAAACTCATAAATGTCAATTTTTCATAATGTGTCTCCTTAAAATATGACTTATACTCTACAAAATGAGATAATAGTCATCCTTTTGTGTTTATAAAGTGGTCACATATGATATATACTGTATGTGAATGTTAAGTGGTTGATTTTGTTGATCGTGGCTGAAAAGGTCTCCAGGATGGTCCTCTGAAACACTGTCCAGACGACCATCCTTGAGACCTTTTCTACCATGGACCTTTCCTGGATGAATGTGATGATATCACTTGCTGCACAACACATGACATCATGTGCACATTGGACTGGATTATTACAGAAATGTTCAAATGTGTTCAGTGAGGCTGCACACTTACACTCCACACTCAGAGAGACGGTTCCCTCTGCCCTCTTCTGTGCTCCTGTCACAGGATACACAGCAGAACAGTGCACCTCCAGTCCATGGTGCTGCTCAGATAAGGTCATCGTGTGTTGGATGGAGGTGTTGAAGGTTCCATTAGGGTTTTGGAGCATGTTCTGTGGAGGGTCTTGTTGGAGGTTCCATGTGAGTTCAGGAGGAGAGCGTGGACAGGGAGTGAGAGCTGAGCAGGTTATAGTCACTGTCTCCTGCTCCCTCTGTGACCCTGAGACCTGCACTGTGGGGCTCCAGGGAGACTCTGCACACAACACACTTCAGTTTAGTTCTTGCACTTGAGTTGTACGACGGCCTAGACCCCATGTGTTTCATGTGCTCTAACTGGAGATGCCCTTCATCCATTTATTCCATTTGTGTTGGGCTTTAAGTTTAATAATAAAAGATCAGTTTTGAATGATTTAATAATTGTGTCATGACCCAGTGGTGGGAAAGGAAACTCAAGAGGCGTCTGGCTGCAGACCTTAATCCAGAGTCCCCTTCCCCGCAGACCTTAACCAGGAGGGGCCCACATGACCTGCCTTAACCCAGAGGCCCCGAGGGCCCGGATGTGTCAAAAAGAACCATTTCAACCTTTCAGTACCACACGAAGAAGAAGCAATATCAATGCACGCATCATTCCTCTCTATGTCCATTTAACTACATTGACACTGATTTTATATTTGGTCATTTGCAGTTTAATCTTAACAAAATGTAATGATGTGATTAGAGTTTGTACCGTATTGTGAAGTATATGTATTTAGATAATACAGATTCACTTTTCTTTTTTAAACATGTGCCGTATGTTATCATAATTGTGTTTTAATCAAACCAGAGAAATCACAAAGTGTTTTTAAATATACTGTAAGTGGCTTTGAGATGGAGTTTTATTATGAACAAATAAGATTCATAAAGTGAACTGTTAATTCCATATATTTAATGCTTTGTTCTGTGAATTTGCAGATCCTTCATCAATAATGACTGAGAGTGGAATCAGGCAATGAAGAACACGAGGAGGTTTGGAGCCCTTTAAGTTCATTTTTGGTCGTGAGGAAGTGGTGGATGGGACGGGCTTTATGGTTTTGTGAATGTCATGTAGAGGAATGAGTGTAGTGGGCTGTAATCCTTTAGCTGTTTAGTCGATTCATCGGTTAATAACGTCTTAGTTGATCAATATTTTTATTCGTTGAGAGTTAGCTGTAGATTTTGGAGTGAATCATGATCTCTAACGTATAAATACACTGTTTCCAAGTACTTTTCTGTATAATTTCTTGTTTTTGTTTAAACTCCTGTGCAGTTGTGGACTTTTGAGAGCAGTTTAGGTTAGATACACAGAGATAATAAATATTTTTTATAACTTTTGCCACATACCCTTTTAGTCGTCTAATCCAGTGGTTCCCAAAGTGGGGGTTGGGACCCCAGGAGGGGCCACGAGGGGTGAGCTGGGGGTCGTGAGATGATTTCAAGATCTGATTTGATATATATGAACCTGTATTTGCTCTATTTTTAAAATTAAAAACAGTATATTTTAAAATAAAAAAGTGTCTAATCAAGACAAACTATTGAAATAACCAATAATAAACCTGATTTAACATGCTTTGACACTTAAAATTATTTTTCCTTTCCCTTTGGGGGGTCCCGTGTCAGTTGCCCCTGGTCTAATCGGTCGATAGAGCATGTCTTTAGTCGACCAAAAGTGTCATTAGTCGACTACAGCCCCAGATGTAGTCATGTAAAATGTTATCATGTAATCTAAAGTTTTTCAGTTTTTCAATTTTGTTTTTTGTATTCTGATTATAATGTTCAATATAGTGATTGGGTACAGGTTTGTGGAGCTAAAACCAAACAAATAAAGACAAAATTTGGGAGATTTACTGTAAATGAAATATACTATATTTAATATAATATATAATGTTATATTATTATATTTTGAACTGGCAAAATTGTCCAAAACACTTACAATTAAGTCAATTAATAATAAAATGTCTTACTCTCAGCCACTGTTTTTACCATAATCTGACAATTCAACAGTAAAGTTATGACAAAAACAAACAAAAAAAGAACCAGTCTCTTACCTTGGACTTTTATCTGAAGTGGGTTACAGACGTCTGTTGCTTTAAACTTGTGGTTTTCTATTCTGAGGTAATACTTGTCAGAATGATTTGTGTTTATATCAGAGAACAGAGTGGTGCAGTTTTTCTGTTGCAGGTCTCCAATCATTTCCATTGGAGACGTGTCACTGGACATAGCACTGTTAAAAAATACTGGATCTGTAGCGCTGTAGCTGGGATGTGTTTTACTCCAAATGGCTACAACAGGTTTAGTCAGGTCTACTTTATCTTCATGTTCAGCAGCAGGTTTGAATGTGAGCCTCCAGCTTTGGTGCAGAGAGGAACAGAGCACGAGTATATTCACATCCTGAAGCACCTGAAACATACATTTACAAATCTAAATATTAAAACAAAAGCAGATTGTAAAAGAGAATCAATGAGAAGCTTGTTAAGGCGAGACACGACAGGCAAAACATGTTTTTAATTTTCTGATCAGTTTGCTCTTTTAACATACAGGCTTTCATGTGGAAACAACAAATGTGTCAAATCTGCTCCTGAAAAGGTTTTATTATTTCATTTAATCCACTTCATCCATAGATTTCTCTGGGACATTGTAACTTCAAAGGTTGTTTTCTTAAAATGCATTTTCTCCCACAGAGACATAAAGATCAGCCTTAAAGTAGCTCCTACACAACAAACTGTACAATCTGGGACCAAACAAGATTTTTACTAAACATATTGATTTATTAAAGTTCTAAGTTCTATTTTACTGAGAAACAAAATAAGAAATCCAATTCTGTCCATTTTTCAGATTGAATTTTAGCCGTTTTTCACATAAAATGCCTTATTTCTATATTATTTCCTATCTGAACGTTCAAAGGGAATAATATATATTTTTTTATGATATAAATGCATTAACGCTCTGAATTCAACCAAATATATTTAAAATAAATGGGAAAGAGAAGGTCATTTTGTTTTGACGGATGAAGAATGGGGAAATATGTACTTCTCAATGGAGGATCACAATATGTTTGGAAAGAATTCTGCTGGAAAAATGTATCTTTTTGTTACAGCACCATGTCAAAGTGCTCACTATTCACAAGGAAACTCTGACTGGGAGAAACTGTGGTTGCCAAGTGGCCCATCATTATCTTGTTTTGTTTTTTTTGGAACTGTCTTTTTATATTTTATATATCTTAAATTTATATTGAATTTAAGATTAAGATTAACAAAACACTCCAGATGGAAATGGAAAAAATCCCATTCTTACTTTGGAAATGGACAGTTTAGACTCTGGACTAAATGGGACTCGTTTAACTGTATGTGCTGTCATTTTATTTCGTTTTTATTTCATTTCAATGGATGTTTTTGGATCATTTGCTTTGTGTGTCATGTTATGGACCACACCAATTTACTTTTTATAGATTCTAAATTATTAAAACTGAAAGATATTGTTGATATAGTGACATTACAAATTTTATTCAAGGCAAAAAGGACAATCTACCCAAAAATATATATTAATTACACAAAAACAAAAAAAACTTCCCAAGAGGAAAGGTGACTATAACTTAAGAGGAAGGACATTTTTTTGTGTTTCTGTTCAGGGACTAAAACTGTGGAACAAACTAAAACAGCTCAAGGAATGTCCAAGTATGAAGCAATTTAAGAAAGGATTAAAATAAAAGATTGTAAGAAGTAGAGTATGATCTATGGTTATTAATTAACTTTGTTGCTTCATTGTAAAGTTAATCAGATGAAATGTTTTGTCTGTGAGCTGCAGGATGAACACACAGCAGGGTTTATGCAGGTCTCAGCAAATCAGATCTAATGCTCTTTAATGTCACATTTCAAGATTTCTTTTTTTAATTTTTTTTTTATTGAACACCCGTGTCATACATTGCATTAATACATACATACCATTATTGCAAAGCAATATGGGAGAGGGGGGAAAGGGGGGAATACAAAAAAAAGAAGTAGGGAGAGGAGTAGAGAGGTAAATACATAATTATATATATATATATATATATATATATATATATATATATATATATATATATATATATATATATATATATATATATATATATATATATATAATATATAAGTTATTTTTTTGTTTTGTTTTGTTTTAGTTGTACTGTCATGGTGGCGTTTGTGAGTGTGCGAGTTTGGATGTGAGTGTAGGTGTGTGTTTGTGTGGATGTACGCTGGCAACTGTTAGGAAGGAAACAATAGAAGAAACAAGGTGAATTAAAGCCGCGAAGCGGCGATGGTGGCCCTCGCCCCGCGCGCGACCGCCTTCCCACGCGGCCTCGGACGGTCCAAAACCGCCCCAGTGCATCGTCCTCCTCCTCTGAGTGTCACTCGGGCCCCGTGACCCCCCTCAGATTCCAAGATTTTGTGGCAATCCGAAAATGTTGGTACTTTTACATGACCAGCAGGGGGCGCTATAGTGAAAAGTGCTCACGTGCTCCTGACTCTGTTCTGTTTAATATTTGATTCGGCATCTGTGGTTACAGTTTGTGCTCTGTACGGCAATGCCTGTGGCTTGGAGAATAATTTTAAGAAACAGGAAATTAAGGCTATTTGCGATGGCGAACCACGGCTATACCGTAAACGCTATCATCAAAACTTGGTTTTTAATCGAATTTCAATGCGTCCTGATCAGGAACGTGTATGTTAGACTGATCTAGGCCCAAAAACCTAGGACCCTTTTGCAATGGAAAAAAAAAACGTAAAGTGGCGTCTAAAATTAAAATCAATATGGCCGCCTTGTCGTTTGTCTAAGCACTGTGCACCAATTATGTTTTAGGGTCGTCTTTATGTGTACTATCACCGTGCCAAATTTCATAGGCCTCCTCCAAACTAAATGCATCTCCCTTTCCATAGGCCTGACACAACAGGTGGCGCTGTAGAGGCTGTATTTGAGTTGCATGAAAAATGGTGTTATGGGGCATTGATTTTCCTTAACAGGAGTCACTGTATTAAGTTTGATGGCTGTTACTCACTGTTTAGTGGCTTTTTGTGTAATAGATTAGAATGACACTCATACTGTTCCACAGTGATGCAGTTCATACAGTAATTTCATAGTAGTGATGCAGTTCATACAGTAATTTCATAGTAGTGATGCAGTTCATACAGTAATTTCATAGTAATAGAAAAAGCTAAAAACAGTAAATAGATTTGCAATAAATATTAATTCATATTAATTTTTGTATTCCTAAAAACAATATAAATACAGTTTAAAAAGTAGGCACAAATGTTTATTTCATGTTTCCTAGAAAAACTGTTTCATTCTCCAAGGGAATTGTGATCCTAGAATAGGTCATCGGCTAGTAAGCCTTAAATCCTTTTCTTGTTTGACTGGTAATGCCTTTCACCAACCACAAGGGGGATTTCGCGGGTTTACCTCATTGTAATAAAGTCCTGCAGTGAGGAAACGTCAAAAATCACTCGTGATTCTTTCATTCACTTTAACAGGTAAAGGCTACCATACATTTTATTTTTGCAGTCTGTACATTACTAAAGCACTGTATTGTGTATCCAGCGTTGGTTTAATAGAGCTAAGAGACGTTTTGCTGAGTGAATTAGACCATGCGTTTGTACTTGTGAACTTGTGCTCCGCCATCTTCTCTAGCTACATGGTGCTAATGTTCTGTTCATTTAAAGTTGTCAATATAAGACATTTACAGTTTAATGTGTGCAATGCAACTTACTGTTCACATGTCATACAATCATTGTAATAAAGTCCTGCAGTGAGGAAACGTCAAAAATCACTCGTGATTCTTTCATTCACTTTAACAGGGCTTTTACATTTGGAGGCACCGCTGGGATGGTTGTGTGAGCTGGTCCACCCATGAATGAGGAAGCCACTACACTTCAATCATCCCTTAAAACTACAAAAACAACCCAGGCGGCAGCAAGGACAGCTACGTTGAAGTGAGGTCTCAACTGTCGCGGAACGCACGCATCCTGAAGTGCCAAAAGTGTCCACTAGGGAGCAGCACACCCAAAGACAATAGGCCAACAACACCCAACAGCTTCATTTCACTGCCAAGATGGATTCCGAAGTTGAAAACCTGCAGTTTGAGATTAAAGCAGCACTGTACCAACTTGCAGCAGATGATTTAATAAAAATAAGTGACTTTCTTACAATATCAGGCGACAATGAAGAAAATGTGATGGGGAAAACACGCAATGCTATCACCTCACATATCGTCAAACATATTGAACGTAGTGAGTTGCTTGACTTTGAAGACGAAGGCATGTCAGAATTGTTGAGTTTAATGGACATGATAAAAACCTTGAAGAAGCCAGAAGAAAATAAACCTGAAACATCAAGTGCAGTGACTGATGAACAAAACAGGTTAGTGAGAGAGTTAGAACAGTTAAAGCTAATGGTACAACAAAAAGAAGCTGAAATGAAAGATAAAGCTAAAAGAAATCAAACGGACATGTCAATGAACAATGATAATGGGCCAGTCTACACTGCCACTGCACATGCAAACGCAATGCAGTGGAGAAAAGACTTTAAAATCTCAGGGCAGATTGGTGAACCTGGGCAAAAAGACAGACTTACCTTCTCCAGTTTAGCCCGACAAATTGAGAATGGCCTCACCAAGGGTTACCCTGAGTCAGACATAGTTGATGCTGTTGTAAGAGCCATTGTACCTGGTTTGCAGCTGCGTAGCTACTTAGAGGGTAAAAGTGACTTGTCTCTGCCAACACTCCGGAGGATCCTGCGCTCGCACTATCAAGAGCGGAGTGCAACTGAGTTGTACAAGCAACTCACCACCGAAGTGCAGAGCAACAAAGAGACTCCACAGAACTTTCTCATTAGAGCTATGGACTTGAGACAGAAAATACTGTTTGCATCACAGGAAGCAGAGTCCAGTCTCAAGTATGACCCTGCATTGGTACAGAGTCTGTTTATGCACACAGTCCTTACTGGGCTACACAATGATAATATCAAGACAGACCTCCAGCCTTACCTGCTGCAGACATCTACAGCTGATGAACTCCTCCTGGAGCGTTTGAACATTGCATGTGCTAATGAGAAGGAGAGGCAAGATAAAAAGAGACAGACTGTATCACGGCCAACAACTGTACACTCTGTTCAGTCAAGTGACACCACGGAGGAAGGCAAGAAGTGTCCACCTCGACAAAGTGCTGCCATACTGCATCCAGAGGTACTGTCTGATCTGAAAGAAATAAAAGCTGACATTGTACTATTAAAAGACCTGAAAGCAGAAGTGTCACAAATACGAGAGTCAATGAATAAGACAGAGAGTGCACCACATATGTATGCCAGTCAACATCCAGAAGACGTCGACAGCCGACCCCATCTTCAGCCACAGCGAGGGAGGTGGAGCTACGAGCGTGCCACAGCTGACCATCATCTGCCTGGTGACTTGGAGCGGAGGTACCACCCCACCCACTATCCACGGTTCAACGCGGGGACGGCCCAGTTCCAGCGAGGCTTTGCACCGCAGCGTTACCCAGCACCACGACCACGACCAAGGTGTTCCGGATGCCGTCAGAGAGGAGAAGAGTTCTGCCAGCATTGCTACCGGTGTGGGAGTAGCGAGCACTTCCGCGCAGGATGCAGGGGGTATATGCCATCGAACAACACACAAGACCAGTCTTTAAACATAGAGCGGTTGCCCCCGAGGGACAGGGAGTGACCAGCTGTGTCTAATAAGAAACGAAATATCCTGACAAAGAAACATTCAACAGTAACTGAACTTGTGGGAAAGAAATGTCTGATTAATTGTTTTCTGCAGGGAATGAAAACTCAGGCTCTCTGGGATACAGGGTCACAAATATCTGCAGTAGATGAGGCCTGGAAAGCAGAATACCTCCCTAACATAAAGTTGAGACACATAACTGAACTAGTCGATCCAAATGATCCCTTGCAAATCGAGGCAGCCAATGGTACTGAAATGCCTTATGTCGGGTGGGTAGAAGTCAAATTTCAGTTAGTTGCTGAAAGCGAAGAGTTTCTTGTGCCCATGCTAGTTATAAAAAGTAACCAGCAGCCACGCCCAATCATAGGCTTTAATGTCATTGAGCGTGTTGTCATAAATGGTCAAGAAAGTCACACAAGTGATTCACAAACAGACAAGTTGATAAGAACTGTGAAATCAGCCTTTCCCAACCTAAAGAGAAAGACTGTAAAAACATTTATCCAAGCCGTCAGTGTTAGCCGAACTAGTGAGTACTTTGTGAAAACAGCTGGTCTAAAAGTGCTGATACCTAGTCGCACCGCTGTCCAAGTGAACTGTAGAGTGTGTACCAAACCCTTTAAAGAGGACACCACATTAGTTTTTGAGCCAGATGACAATCCGCAATGGCCTGAAGGACTGCAGTTCTGTGATACGCTTGTTATGGTGAAAAAAGGTGCACAACCAAACATTTTGCTTAGTGTACAAAATCCAACTGATCACGACATAATGTTAACTGGTAAAACTATTATTGGCACAGCACAGACAGTTACTTCTGTGTATCCACTTAACACTGCAAATGGAAAAGAGACTCTTGCTGAAGTAAACAATATTCAGACACAACGCTTAGGTGAACAAGAGACACAATCAGAACTGTGGGACCCACCAGTTGACCTCAGTCATCTTGATGAAAAACAGAGACAGATAGTGCGTGACATGCTCAGAGAAGAGTCCAGCTCATTCTCCAAATCAGACAGTGACATAGGGTGTGTTGAGAACCTCCAGCTAAAAATATTTCTTAAAGACTCTGAGCCTGTTGTCCGAACGTATATGTCCGTCCCTAAACCGTTGTATGAAGAAATGAAAGACTACCTAACTGATCTGATAGCACAAGGGTGGATAGAGCGGTCACATTCATCTTACGCTTCACCAATTGTTTGTGTAAGAAAGAAAGATGGTTCGCTACGTTTATGTATAGACTACAGAGAACTAAATCGAAAGACTCACCCTGACAGACAACCGATTCCTAGAATTCAAGATATTCTGGACGGCCTTGGTGGTAACACAATGTTTTCACTGCTCGATCAAGGAAAAGCCTACCACCAAGGGTTTATGGCAAAGGACAGCAAACACCTAACAGCTTTTGTGACACCGTGGGGTTTATATGAATGGACTAGGATACCCTTTGGACTCATGAATGCACCCGCGGCCTTCCAGCGATGTATGGAGGAGTGTTTAGAGGGTATCCGAGACAAGATCTGTGTCCCTTATTTAGACGACACCTTAGTGTAAAACATTTGAGGACCATGTCAGAGATGTGAGAACTGTTTTGCAGAGGCTAAGGCAGCATGGGATTAAGTTAAAACCCAGTAAGTGTGAGCTTTTTAAAGGTGAGATCTGTTACCTGGGTAGAATAGTATCAGCTGAAGGTAACAAGATGGATCCTGCAGACATTGCGGCAGTAACAGTTCTAAAGGACAGGAGGCCAAAGACAGTGGGGGAACTAAGAAAAGTAATGGGACTGTTAAGCTACTACCGCCAATACATTAAAGACTTTTCTCAAATAGCCAGTCCCCTTTATGAGCTAGTCAAGCAGCCTGCTGAAAAGGTACCACCCGAAACAAAGCCACGCAAAAAGAAAAACTCAAATGTAGTGCCATCCCACACTCAAATAGACTGGACTGATGCACACCAAACAGTTCTTGAACGACTGATTGACTATTTAGTGCACCCGCCCGTCCTTGCATATCCAGACTTTTCGCAACCGTTTATTCTCCATACAGATGTGTCCAACAAAGGTTTAGGAGCGGTTTTGTATCAGAAACAAAATGCAAAGCTTCGAGTCATTGCCTATGGCTCTCGGACATTGTCAACGTCAGAAAAAAACTACCATCTGCACTCGGGGAAATTAGAATTCCTGGCCCTTAAGTGGGCCATCACAGAAAAATTTAGGGATTATTTGTACTACGCCCCTTTCTTCACAGTTTACAGTGATAATAATCCTTTGACATACGTGTTATCCAGTGCAAAGCTTAATGCCACAGGGAGCAGATGGGTAGCGGAACTTGCGGACTTTAATTTCATTATCAAATACCGGCCGGGCAAAGAAAACATTGATGCTGATAGTTTGTCGAGAATGCCAATAGATGTCGAGGAACTAATGAAACAATGTACTGAGGAAATGTCTTATGATGCTGTCGGTACAACTGTTCAAGCTGTGGAGATGCAGCCTGAATCCACTGCATCGTGGTCAATGGGTATTTCTGTGAACAATGTGTTGGATAAAACTATCCCAGTTGTCTCACTAACACCTGCACAGCTGAAACAGGACCAAACAAGTGACATGCAGATAGGACCTGTGTTGCAATACAAACTGTCTAAAGCCAAACCTACAAACCAACAACTGAAAGACTGCAGTGCACAGAGCCATGTTCTCATACGAGAATGGGACAGGTTACATGTGGATGAGAATGGAGTGATGTGGCGAGAAACAGCTCATAGGAAACAGTTGGTGCTGCCTGAAAAACACA
This sequence comes from Rhinogobius similis, assembly GCA_019453435.1. NCBI lineage: Eukaryota > Metazoa > Chordata > Actinopteri > Gobiiformes > Gobiidae > Rhinogobius > Rhinogobius similis. The sequence goes on along the minus strand of CM033630.1, from coordinate 36,914,275 downwards.
AAATGACTGTATTAAGGGAACTACATAATGGAATGGGGCACCAGGGCATTGACAGGACCGTGTCTCTCATTAGAGATCGCTTTTTCTGGTCGCACATGCAACGTGAAATAGAACAATATGTAATGAGTTGTGCTTGTCTTAAACATAAAAAGCCCAGCAGGGAATCCAGAGCTCCACTTGTGAACATTGTGACAACTCAGCCATTTGAACTGGTATCAGTGGACTTCCTCCATCTAGACAAATGTAGAGGTGGGTACGAGTACATATTGGTCATTGTTTCCATCATTTTACAAGATTTGCACAGGCGTACCCCACCACCTCAAAATCTGGTAAGACTGTAGCTGACAAAATATTTAATGATTACGCCCTGAAATTTGGATTCCCATCACGCATTCATCACGATCAGGGTGGTGAATTTGAAAATCAGTTGTTCTCGCAGTTGAGCAAGTACTGTAGCATCGCCAGATCGAGAACTACCCCGTACCACCCGCAGGGGAACGGACAAGTAGAACGCTTCAATAGGACGCTTTTGCAAATGCTCAAAACTCTCACAGACAAAGACAAGATAAACTGGAAAGACTCACTGAATAAGCTCATATTTTCGTACAACTGCACAAAAACAGAAGTAACCGGGTTTTCTCCCTTCTATTTACTGTATGGCCGTTCTCCAAGGTTACCCATTGACATGTTGTTTAACTTACCTACTGAGACGGGAGGGGGTAGTCAGCTCGAATATGTTGAAAAGTGGCGTAGTGGGATGCGGGAGGCATATGACATTGCAAGAGAAAAAGCCCAAAAAGCAGCTCAGAGAAACAAAAAGACATTTGACACAAAAGTCAGAAGCTCTCTGTTACATCCAGGTGACCGTGTACTTTTGCGCAATATGACTCCCCGTGGCGGCCCTGGGAAGTTAAGAAATCACTGGGAAGATCATGTCCACATTGTAGTCAGACAAGTTGGAAAGGACATTCCAGTGTATGAGCTCAGACCAGAACAAGGTAAAGGCAAAACTAGAGTAGTGCATCGAAATCTTCTTTTGCCGTGTGATCACCTGCCGCTGGAAACCAAAACAACTGCACCTGCGAAACCGAAAAAAGACAAAGTTGTCCACAGTACGACACAGGAGTCTGAGGACGAAGATGATGATGAGGAGTACTATTTTCCACCACCTACTGTCCAGATTAACCCAACCTTTCCAGACACCACTGCTGAAAGAGACTGTGACCTTAACACAAACCAACCCACAGCACCTGTTCAGCTTCAGCTTGAGGACGTCACTGGAGATGAGAATGTTCCTGTAGGAGATGTAGATGATGCTGAGGTGTTTTCTGTTGGTAGTGCACCAGAGGAAGAGCTGCATGAACAACCTCCGCGTCCACAGAGAGATCGTAGGGCACCGCAAATGTTCAGATATGACACACTTGGAACTCCGTCATGCTATTATGTTGCTGCAGTACCACCTTATGAACCACAAACATGGCCACAACCAATCTACACCTATAGCAACCCAAACATTTACCTTTATGGAATGTGAGTGACTTTGAACCAATATGTTTGTTTTGGTATTTGAGTTTATTGTTAAGAGTGAAAAAAGATGATGTTTTGACTTTGCATATGTTACTTGTAATTGTTACTTTAAGTACTATTTACAGAAATGTTGAGGACAACATTTTTTCAAGTGGGGGAGTGTGTAATAGATTAGAATGACACTCATACTGTTCCACAGTGATGCAGTTCATACAGTAATTTCATAGTAGTGATGCAGTTCATACAGTAATTTCATAGTAGTGATGCAGTTCATACAGTAATTTCATAGTAATAGAAAAAGCTAAAAACAGTAAATAGATTTGCAATAAATATTAATTCATATTAATTTTTGTATTCCTAAAAACAATATAAATACAGTTTAAAAAGTAGGCACAAATGTTTATTTCATGTTTCCTAGAAAAACTGTTCCATTCTCCAAGGGAATTGTGATCCTAGAATAGGTCATCGGCTAGTAAGCCTTAAATCCTTTTTTTTGTTTGACTGGTAACGCCTTTCACCAACCACAAGGGGGATTTCGCGGGTTTACCTCATTGTAATAAAGTCCTGCAGTGAGGAAACGTCAAAAAATCACTCGTGATTCTTTCATTCACTTTAACAGGTAAAGGCTACCATACATTATATTTTTGCAGTCTGTACATTACTAAAGCACTGTATTGTGTATCCAGCGTTGGTTTAATAGAGCTAAGAGACGTTTTGCTGAGTGAATTAGACCATGCGTTTGTACTTGTGAACTTGTGCTCCGCCATCTTCTCTAGCTACATGGTGCTAATGTTCTGTTCATTTAAAGTTGTCAATATAAGACATTTACAGTTTAATGTGTGCAATGCAACTTACTGTTCACATGTCATACAATCATTGTAATAAAGTCCTGCAGTGAGGAAACGTCAAAAAATCACTCGTGATTCTTTCATTCACTTTAACAGGGCTTTTACATTTGCTCCATCTTTGAGTGATGAGAGTCAGGCTCCCATAGAGAATGAATAGGACCTCAGGAGGGCCCTAGAGGCAAAATTGTGAAGAATAGGGCATGGGTCCTATTGACTTTTTTGCTTCTTATAAAGCAAATAATCATCTCCCAAGATTTGGTGTCAATCGGACAATCTGGACACTTTTAACTGAACTGTAGGGGGCGCTATAGTGATTCGTGGTCCTGTGCTCCCTGGTCTATTTTGTGTAATATTAAATTCTCCATCATTGGTGGCAATTTGGGCTCTGTAGGCACAGTCCATGTGTCTTTGAGGAGCGGGCAAAGAAACAGGAAATTAAGGCGATTTGAGACAGGATGTCACGACTAAACGTGTGAGATAGGCCAAAAATGTTGGATCAGTATCAAAGTTCAATGCGTCCCGATCAGGAACGTGTATGTTAGACTGATGTGGGTCTAAAAACCAAGGACCCTTTTGCAATGGAAAAAAAAAAAACTTAAAGTGGCGTCTAAAATTAAATTCAATATGGCCGCCTTGTCGTTTGTCTGATGAGTTTGCACCAATTATGTTTTAGGGTCATATTTATGTGTACTATCATTGTGGCAAATTTCATAGACCTCCTCCAAACTAAATGCATCTCCCTTTCCATAGGCCTGACCCAACAGGTGGCGCTGTAGAGGCTGTATTTGACTTGCATGTAAAATGGTGTTATGGGGCATTTATTTTCCTTAACAGTAGTCACTGTATTAAGTTTGGTGGCTATTCCTCACTGTTTAGTGGGTTTTTGCTGCATCTTTGTGTAAAGAGAGCATATTCTCCCATAGAGAATGAGTAGGAGCTCTGGAGGGCCCTGGAGGGCCCTAGAGGCAAAAGTGTGAAGAATAGGCCATGGGTCTCATTGGCTTTTCTGATCAGGAGGCCGTCTAGGATTTGTGTGCAAATTTTCAAAGATAAAAGTCAAAGTAATTGTTTTTCTCCCCATTGTAATTTAGTGCGCTCCTACAGGTGGCGCCGTAGGGTTGATTGTTATTGTGCACACATAAATGGATTCAGCTGCTTGACGTTTACGTGTGTTTCAAATTTCATGTCGATCGGAGTATGCGTGTGCGCGCAGGAACTATTTAAATGATTTCGTGAGTACTCTTTGCGCCCCTGGTGGCCAACGGTGATAAATGCACCATATCACTAATTCAGTTTTTTTCATGGCGCCCTACACTGGACATATTCCCCAAGTTTGGTCAAAATCGGACAATGTTGACTTTTCACTTAATAGGTAGGGGGCGCTAGCGAGTACTTTTTATTTATTTTTATTAATGCATTACATTCAGGCCATAATTACACACTAGTGACTGAAATTACAGCTCTCTCAGTCCAAGCGTGTAGCCGTGACATGCGATCGGAAAAACAGGAAACGAAGGTGTTCTTCGATGGCGAGCCACGGCGAAACCATTTGAGATATCCGAAAAAAAGTGGATAACTATTGAATTTCAATCCATGTAGATCGACTACGTGTATGCCAGACCCATGTCGGACCAAAACCCTTGGACTGTTTGGAGCTCAAAAAAAAATATGGCCGCCATGCGCTTGGTCCGAGGGCCGCGCTCCAATGTCATGTTTTGCTCGGTTCACTGTTCTCTATCACTGTTCCGAGTTTCGTGCGCGTCGGGCAAAATTTGCTCGTCCCATTTCCCATAGGGGTCCGATTCGGGCCAGTGCTGTTCGTTCGGGTCGGGTCGGACATGTTCGGGATACACGTTTTCTTAAATTTTTCGCCGGGCCGGTCGCGACAATACCCCTATGTCAGACTTTTCGTGCATGTTTACTGGGTCAAAAATGGGCCGATAGGTGCTGAAAAAAATAATAATAAACGAAAAGAAACCGACGAAGAACAATGTCCCTCGCCAGTTTACTGGCTCGGGCCAATTAATAATCTGAGCATTTTGGGTTTTGCATCGTTCACCAAACCATTGCTGCAGCATGTTTTTCTTCTTGTACTTACTACAGTCCACCTATTTTAGTTTTGTTCATTTACATTTTTGGCCCGAGCCAGTAAACTGGCGAGGGACATTGTGTTTCGTCCGTTTCTTGCTTATTCTTATTTTTGTCGTTTTCATACTCTTCGCGGCCCTTTTTGACCCAGTAAACATGCACGAAAAGTCTTCAATGGGGGTATAGTCGCGATCGGCCCGGAAAAAATTTCGTATTTCGTGCGTCTCGAGAGCGTCCGACCCGAACCGAACGAGCAGCACCGGCCCGAATCGGACCCCTATGGGAAATGGGACGAGCAAATGTTGCCCGACGCACACGAAACTCGGAACAGTGATAGAGAACAGTGAACCGAGCAAAACATGACATTGGAGCGCGGCCCTCGTACCAAGCGCACGGCGGCCATATTGGACCGAAGTCGCCATGCCAGTTTGACTTTTTTTTTTTGAGCTCCGATGAGTCCTAGGGTTTTGGTCCGACATGGGTCTGGCATACACGTAGTCGATCTACACGGATTGAAATTCAATAGTTATCCGCTTTTTTTACGATATCTCAAATGGTTTCGCCGCGGCTTGCCATCGAAGAACGCTGCTTTCCGGTTTTTCTGATCACATGTCACGGCTACACGCTTGGACTGAGAGAGCTGTAATTTCAGTCACGAGTGTGTAATTATGATCTGAATGTAATGCATTAATAAACATAAATAAAAAGTACTCGCTAGCGCCCCCTACCTATTAAGTGAAAAGTCAACATTGTCCGATTTTGACCAAACTTGGGGAATATGTCCAGTGTAGGGCGCCATGAAAAAAACTGAATTAGTGATATGGTGCATTTATCACCGTTGGCCACCAGGGGCGCAAAGAGTAATCACGAAATTGTTTAAATAGCTCCTGCACGCACACGCATTCTCCGATCGACATGAAATTTGAAACACACGTAAACGTCAAGCAGCTGAATCCATTTATGTGCGCACAATAACAATCAACCCTACGGCGCCATCTGTAGAAGCGCACTAAATTACAATGGGGAGAAAAACAATTACTTTGACTTTTATTAGTGAAAATTTGCACACCATTCCTAGACGGCCTCCTGATCAGAAAAGCCAATGAGACCCATGGCCTATTTTTCACACTTTTGCCTCTAGGGCCCTCCAGAGCTCCCATGCATTCTCTATGACAGTCTGACTGTCTTCACACAAAGATGCAGCAAAAACCCACTAAACAGTGAGTAACAGCCACCAAACTTAATACAGTGACTCCTTTTAAGGAACATGAATGTCCCATAGCACCATTTTACATGCAGCTCAAATACAGCCTCTACAGCGCCACCTGTTGGGTGAGGCCTATGGAAAGGGAGATGCATTTAGTTTGGAGGAGGCCTATGAAATTTGGCATGGTGATAGTACACATAAAGACGACCCTAAAACATAATTGGTGCGCAGTGCTTAGACAAACAACAAGGCGGCCATATGGATTTTAATTTTAGACGCCACTTTAAGTTTTTTTTTTCCATTGCAAAAGGGTCCTAGGTTTTTGGGCTAAGATCAGTCTTACATACACGCTCCTGATCAGGACGCATTGAAATTTTATAATAAACCACATTTTTGGCCTGTCTCATTCGGTTTAGTCATGACTTCCTGTCAGAATTCGCCTTCACTTCCTGTATCTTAAACTTATTCTCCAAGCCACAAGCATTGCCGTACAGAGCACAAACTGTAACCACAGATGCCAAATCAAATATTAAACAGAACAGACTCAGGAGCACATGAGCACTTTTCACTATAGCGCCCCCTACTGGTCATGTAAAAGTACCAAAATTATCGGATTTCCACGAAATCTTGGAATCTGATTTTAAGTGTCAAAAGCTGCAAAAATATTCAATTACATCGATGTGCTATTTTGGATCGTTTGGCCTGGGGGGCCACGCATATTCCCCATGCATTTCCTACGAGACATGTCATAAGTCTATGGAGAGGCCAAAATTATTTCCAGCAAAGTCAGTGAAACTCGGCAGACGCATTATTTAGAGCATTCCGATCGAAAAAGTCAATTACATCGAAGCCGTGTTTTGGACGGTTTCGCCACTTTTAGAGAGCAGCGCCCGCCAATGCACTTCTATAGGGACGCCACCCGGCGTGAGCGGGGGGAGGGGGGGTCACGGGGGCCCGAGTGACGCTCAGAGGAGGAGGACGATGCACTGGGGCGGTTTTGGACCGTCCGAGGCCGCGTGGGAAGGCGGTCGCGCGCGGGGCGAGGGCCACCATCGCCGCTTTGCGGCTTTAATTTGGTTTGGTTTCATTTGGTTATTTAAGTATTTTCTTTTTTTAAATATTAAAAAAAGAATTTATATGCATACATACATACATACATATATATATACACACATACATACACACATATACACACATATATATACATACATATACACATACATATATACACACACATATATATGTTAGAGAGTAGGTTGAAGTTGTGGTATTGTGTATGTTGTGCATTAAAATAAGCAAGGTTTTTTTTTTTTTGGGAGCCTGTTGTCGGAGGGCGATTTTTCCCACGGCAGCCTGCTCTCTCCTTGCTCTGTCCTGCTTCGTGTCCTGTGTCGAGTTAAAAGAGAAACAGAGGAATGATTTGGATTTGAACAGAGTGATCTTCTATGTGGAAAGAGGACGGAGACCATCCAGGAGGGAACGAGCTAAGGAATCTGCTGAAGTGATCAAGTTGTTGAGGAACTGGGAGAAACTGACTATGAAAGATGGAGGGCTGTTCCGTGTGGCGAAGAATCCAGTAACTAAAAAGAAGACCTACCTGTTTGTTGTTCCTCTCTCGTTACGACGTAAAGTTTTGCATGGTGTTCACGATGAGGCTGGCCATCAGGGACAGCAAAGGACTCTCTATTTGGCGAGGCAGAGGTTTCATTGGTTGGGACTCTCTAAGGATGTGGCAGAGTATGTCAAGCACTGCAGGCGGTGCGTAGTTGGGAAGTCCCCTGAGCCGGAAGCTAGAGCACCTTTAGAAAACATTCGGACCTCTGAGCCTCTCGAACTCGTCAGCATTGACTTTTGGTCGGCTGAAGATTCAGCTAATAGGTCGTTGGATGTGCTTGTTGCCACAGACCATTTCACTAAAATGGCACATGCCGTCCTGTGTCCCAACCAATCGGCCAAAGCAGTCGCTCATCAGCTGTGGAACAACTATTTTTGCATTTATGGATTTCCGAAGCGGCTACATTCGGATCAGGGAGCCAACTTTGAGAGCACTCTTATTGCGGAGTTGCTGAGCGTGGCTGGGGTGCAAAAGTCGCACACTACTCCCTATCACCCCATGGGTAATGGCTCGTGTGAAAGGATGAACCGTACGCTAGGTAACATGATTCGAGCACTGCCCCCCAGAGCAAAACACCGCTGGCCTGATGCCCTAAAGTCATTGACGTTTGCTTATAACTGCACTGTACACGAGACAACTGGCTATGCTCCATTTCTGCTCATGTTTGGTAGAGTGCCGCGTCTCCCGGTGGATGTAATGTTTGGTTCGGTTCTCAGTGATCCAGAGGTTGTGGACTATGATCGTTATGTTGAGTCCTTGCGAAAGGACTTGTGTGTGGCGATGTCCATAGCACAATCAATGGCAACTAAACAACTTCAGCGCCACAGTGATCTGTACAACAAGAAAGTGCGTGGTGCTCCAGTGGAGGTGGATGATCGGGTGTTATTAGCCAACAAGGGAGAGCGCGGAAAACGGAAGCTTGCTGATTGTTGGGAAAACACAATCTATGTCGTGATCGAGAAAAACGATGAGAGCCACACTTTTAAGATTCAAAACCCCACGAGTGGCCAGATAAAAGTTGTTCATCGTAATCTGATAATGCCAGTGAATTTCCTGCCTCTGTCTGATTCAGATGTTCATGTTCAGGAGCAGGATGTTGTGTCCCTTGCTTCAAGTTCGGTGGACCTTAGTGAGCAGTCACTGATGTTTCCTCAGAGTCAGTTGAGTTCCGGACAAGGGTGTGGGTGTCTGACTTACCGTCTGCATCTGGAAGCGTTATGGATGCAGGAGATAGTGATCCGCTGGAGGCTGCAGCTGTCCTGCCTACTGACCCTGTGGTGACTGAAGTTGGCACTGTTCCCGACCGTAGATCCCGAGCTGGACGGTTACTGCGACCAGTGACTAGACTTATTGAAATGATGCGCTAGTGTCCTGTGTTGGTTTTTGAGTTATTGGGGTGGGTATACGGTTTTGTTTTGCATTTTGTTTTATGAAAGGTTTGCAACATTTTTGTAATGTTGTCATTTTGAGTTGTCGTTTGAAAATATGTGACATGGGTCTAGTCTATTCGGAGGTGTATTACAGCTGCATATGTGTGGAATATGTAAGTGGGCATGTTCTTTTTCTCTATGTGTGTAGATGGGATTTGGCCAGTCCTTTTCTCACGCTAATCTTTTTGATGGTTTTCGTAACTGGGTGTGTAGCTGTGATGGTATTCAAGTATTCCTCATCAGTGTATAAGGAACGGTGGTGATTGGTTTCCTGTTCTCGAGAATAGTGCCTAGTATTTTGTGTAATTCTAGGGGGGTGTATGTAACATGTTCATTATGTATAGTATAATTACACAAAATTGTTATTTTTATTTGTTATCGTACATATCTGGTTTTGTTTTGCTGTGCTGCTTTGGTCCTCCAGCCTTCTTCTGTATTTTTGTTTTATTTCTTCTTCGTGTGTCCCCGGGTGCACCTGTATAAATACGAGGGTCGCGACTTCCTCTTCCCTTTTGCAAATCCCGTGTTGGGAAGAGGTAAGTCATCATGTGTAATCCTCTGTTTTAAGTGTCTTTCTGTTATTATTTTATCCTAAATTATCATTACTACACTGTTATACTGCCATCTGATTTTATATTGAGCACCAATGTCGCTCCGTCATCGTACTTTATGGATTGGAAGAAGGTATGCGTGGAATGCTAACAATGTTAATTGTCTTCTCCTGTAGTTTTGGGCTGGACCGACACTTAAAGCACATGTTAATAATATCCCTATTATTGTCAACCAGGTATGTTGTTCCCTTTTGTAAATCCCGTGTTGGGAAGAGTTTTGGGCTGGACCGACACGTTAAGCACATGTTAATCATATCCCTATTATTGTCAACCAGATTAAACGGAGAGCGCCTCCAAACGTCCCACTGTGTTACGTGCTCTTTATGCACCACACCGCAAAAAATCTACACAACGCAGAAGTACAACGGTTACACGAGCGTGATTGAAATGGATACAGCGTTTTTTCAAAATCAAATCAATGATTTCACTCTACAACAATTTACGAAATAATACGCTATAACCAGTTATACGGGGCACGTGTGACGGCACACACTGGTGTTACGTGGATCACGCATGTTGCTCTGTTCCCGTTGAGCCTCATCAGATCTGTTATTAGAGACCATCAGGAGGATAACAGCAGGAGCACTTAAGACCAATGTGAGAACTCCACGACCATCGGATGGATTTGTTTTCTCAAGAACAGCTCGAGTTGTTCTTGTGAATTGAAAGGCAAGTATAGAAACACTGAGGCTTCACTTGTTTTCTCACTTTAGATATAATAAATCTAGATAACTCAACTAATTAAAAGTAGTAAAATGTTCAGTGGGAAAGTTGGATAACAGTTTAACTACAGTATAGAGTTTAAAATGTACTTTGGTGTCATGATTGTGAGTCAAAGAAATCTCACAGTTTCTGTCTGAATTGCTAGTTTCTCTATTTATATGAAATCAATCAATCAAATAACAATCAAAGAGAAATACAATTTCAGGATTACAATAACACAGTGATATTTAGTGACGTCAAAGCAAAATGCTAGAATTTACAAGCGTCCTTGAATGCACCATATCGGATGGACAGGTGCGGTGGAAATAGTAAGGTTCCATTCTAAACGGCCAAGAACACACGGATTAATCATATGAAAAAAGTGTCAGAAACTGGAGCTGGATACTACCTTTTTTCCCCAACTTCCAGAAAGTTCCACAGGAGGATCAATGATGATTGGCTGTGGAATGGGGAGATGTGATTGGCTGGGTGGTTGCTGGGCTGTTGCTGGGGCTCAGGTGTCCAATTAGTAAGATACAGTAGATATGAAACCCTGAACCCTAAACTAACTTAGAGTACATCAAATTAGACACAAACACATGTATGTACAATCCCAGACCCTTGGTAACACAGTCCGTGTAGAACTTCTTTGTTAATGAGATCACCTTCCAAGTAAACTAATACAACCGGAAGGATGATTACAACAGATGGCAGCACCCATTGAAGCTTCCAGAATAAGGTGAATAGCGGCCGTGCGATGAAACCTCAACAGGACTGACGTAACAGTGAATCAGGAAAGTTCCACAGCACACCTGAGAACAATGTGAGAACTCCACGACCATCGGATGGCTTTGTTTTCTCTAAAATGCACTCGAGTCCGCTGGCGCCATCTACTAGTTACTACTAGTAAAGTCCATATTGCCACAATTAGATCCAGACAGCGGACTGCAGTCTCATTTTGATTCTTAAAAGCTGCTTTATTACAGATTTACTTTATTACATGAAAAACCTCAGGGGACAGAACATCTTTACCCTTTAACATGCACTCTACAAACCAAAGAAACAAATAAGAAATGAAAATGTATTTGATCGTCACAATAAAAGTGGGAATATTTTAATCTTTATACAAAATGCATTGTTAGGCTGTTGATGCAAACCCAAAGGACACAAGATATTATTTGAAGCGGGTCAGATTACACCAGTTTCAACAGGCCTCAAGACAACGTCTAATTTAAATACGTTTAAGTTTAAATAAGAATACAACGATGAATGATGATATTATGAAACACTGCTGACTCATCTCTTCTTCACCGTGGCGTAAACGTCGTCTGTGGGCTGAGTTCTGCTGCCTTGGACACTTGGACCTGGGAGTAGACGGTCTCCTCTGGGTCTTCCCCGTGTTGGACCGGAGCAGCAGACTTGTTGGATGTAGACTTAGAAAACACCACTTCTCCATAAAGAACAGAGGCTTCTTCTTTGTGTGCCTCCACGTATGTCTCGGTCTGTAAGAAAAAAAGACTGTCACAAATACGTATGTTTGGACACAATGTAGTCTACTGTAGATGATGTCTCATCTATCTCATCTCATCTCATTTCAAAACCACCGTTTTGAAATGACACACCTGAAAAATATGAACTTTTTATTAGGGTTACCATGGAGCTTTTGAGTGCATGTAAACACAAAATCTGTTCTGAAGAGAATGAATCATCACCAAGTAACAAAATAAAAAAGTAGTTTGGGTAAGATTTTAATGTACTCTAGTCAAGATAAACGCTCTTTACATGACGTAAGGAGCGCATCATATTAACCCTTTGCACGTGTCGTCGTGCTCTTCTGAGGAACCCACCCCACCATGACGGAAGGCAGAAGCACTGTCTGTGCATCTAAAATTATGCAAACTCTGCAAAAAACTGGCCCATTAATCAGCAGATTTTATTAATTTTACAAGTAAAATGTTGATCTCCTGTTGTGTGGTTTGCTACACAAACAGGCAGGGAGTAAACTTAACTTAAACGTAACTTTTATCATTTACCTGTTGATGATGACAGAAGACAGAAACGATTAACAACAATACAGAAAAATAACTAACATAACATCTTGATTTTTGCTTCCAACCGTCTTTTCCATGGTGTGTATTGTCTCTCATGGCTCCCGTGGCTGCTCTTATAGTCGAGCATCTCTAGGATCACTGATGCTGAAGTGTATACCAGCTCATTGGTTTCAGTGATGGTCGTGGTAGGGATCACACTCAATGCTGCATTCACATTGTAACACTCACTCATAATGAATGAGTTACCAAAAAGAAAAATTTATTTGAGTAAATGACTTCACTTATTTATGGCCTCTAATGTCCTGTGAATCTCAAGGCCAACAAAACAATGACAAAACCCTGTTTCAACTACAAATTATAATTTGTCCTTTGCCACAAACAAACATAAAAGTCCAAGAAAGTTCAACACATCCCCTTTAATGTCTCATAGTCCATTGTCCGCACGCCCGTCTCCCCCCGTGCCATGAACAGATTACTCCACCTGATGGCGCTTAACAGAAAATACATCGGGGCCAAGACGTGGACTCCACAAAAATCCAGAAAAGAAAAATAGCTTTTTAGATCTCAATCCCCAAACAAAGATCAAAGTGGGGCTGCTGTGAAGCGCGCTCCTGCGCCGGTACCTCCACACTAGGTAAAGTAAATGGAACGCCCTCACCGGACAAAAAGACCTGCCTGCTGTCGGTTCATGAGTCGAGGTGCTCGGTCCCTGCTCCAAACCCGGTCCACGATCCGTGTGTTAGGCCCGGTGACCGCACTCTTCCTCCGATCCAGCGCCAGCCGCTCTGCCGTGTGTGTGAGAGATCGGAGCTCGCATACACCTGCCCCTTATATTGTATTAACAGACCGTCTCAGCTTACGGGACAAACAGCTGAGCAGGTAAATAACAACACAGCGTTTAACCGATTTGTACATCACAGACCACTTTACATAATATGTCTCTGGTGCTACAACATCTTCTAGGAAACTTTCTGATGGTACTTTACTACGGGGAATGTGGTCATGTGGCAATGTTTTTAATGCACTGTAAAGCACTTTGTGTTATGTTTTTATGTATGAAAAGCACTTTATAAATTTGATTTGATTTGATTTGATTTGATAATCCTATCTTTCAGGTCAGTCGCTGCCTCACTCAGCATTATCATGGTTTTGGGGCTTCGTACCCAATATCTGGTTGGGGAGTTGATGTTATCTCCCCTCTGACCTGGCGTCCTGGCTCCCCCTTGCCGTAGCATTTGTGTTGTACCTCGTCAATTTCAACTTGTGATAGAAGTTTCCATTTGTAGATGTTGGAATACTGAGCTACTAGTTGTTTCACCGTGAGCCTTGATTGTGGGTTCCAAAGTAACTATTCATCCCACATCCTTTGCATGTAATCCCTCTGACTGGGGTTACTCAAGTAGTAGCATTCCAACAGAGCCTTGTTCTTGTACATCTCGCCCGTCTGTGTCTTGTTCCAGTAGCCCATTTGTCATCAAAGTGCACTGGTTCACCTGCACCTGACACAGACCTTGTTTGGTCGAGCGATGTCTGAGCCGGCATCTCATGTGTTTCACTGTCACTCATCATGGTGTGAGGTGGGCAGTAGCATGAAGGGTCTTGCCTAAGGACCCACACTGGATGATGGAAATTGCTCATTCGACCATTCGCCCCCTGGGGAGATTCAAACCCTGGTCCTGACTTACCCACTGAGCTATCCAGTCGCTTATATATATGTATATATGAATATACATAGAATAAATAATAAATATTAATCAAAAGCTAAGATAAAAAGATGGGTCTTAAGCTTTTTCTTAATAACCTGAACGTTCCCTGCGGCCCTGAGGTTCTCCGGCAGGCCGTTCCACAGACAAGGGCCGTAGTACTGGAAAGACGCCTCGCCTTGAGTGTGTGTCCTGACTTTGGCAATGACGAGGAGCGGCTGCCAGAGGAGCACAGGGGCCGCGAGGGTTCATATGGTAAAATTAGCTCTGAAGGGTAAGAAGGTCCAAGACAGAAAGACATTTATCAACCAGTAAAAGGACCTTAAAATCAATCCTGAAACACACAGGGAGCCAAGGCAGTGATTTTTAAACCGGTGTAATGTGGTCCCGCCCCCTGGTCTTAGTAAGGACATGCTTTGCTGAATTTTGTAATAATTACAACCTGAAATACTCTTTTTGGGAAGACCAGAGAGCAGGGCATTACAGTAGTCTATACGACTGGAGATAAAAGCGTGCATCAGCGTCTCTGTGTTGGCCCGAGAGAGAACAGGGTGGACTCTGGCTGTTCTTTGAGTGATAAAGGTGATGTTCTTAATGTGTGGAAAAAAAGTCAGCTTAGAGTCAAAAATAATACCCATGTTTTTTACTTGTGGCGATGGATTAAAAGACTGTGCTTGTAGTTTGGATAAAAGTTTCTCTGATAGGAACGTTTTCTGCCATCCAGGATTTGATGTCTAAAATGCAGTTAAAAAGAACATCCATTGGCCTGGTGTCATCAGGAGACATGGAGATGTAAAGCTGCGTATCATCAGCAGGACTGTTGACCCATGTCTCCTGATGACACCAGCAGAGGGCGCAATGGACAGGTTAAAAAGTACAGGACCTAGAATGGAACCCTGGGGCACACCATGATTTTATGGACCCTGGAGGAGCAGGTATCTAAACTTACCATGAATGTTCTGTCTGTGAGGATGTAAACCATGCACAGTACCAGAGGCCCACCAGGTGCTTGAGTCTGTTTAAAAGAATAGTGTGGTCTACTGTATCGAAGGCAGCGCTTAGATCCAGTAGAACCAACACTGTCACCTGTTTAGAATCATAACTTAGTCTAAAATCGTTTAAAATCTTTGTCAAGGCTGTCTCTGTGGTTTACCCTAAAACCAGACTGACATGCCTAAAAAATGTTGTGTGTTTCAAAAATAATTAAGCTCAGTAAAAACAAGTTTTTCTAAAGTTTTGCTTAAAAATGGTAAGTTAGATACTGGTCTGTAGTTGTTAAGATCATTAAAATCTACATTACTCTTTTTCAGCAGGGGCCTCACCACCGCCGCTTTAAAGGCAGTGGGAAAGAGCACTGTCTGAAGAGAGCAATTCATCATGTTTAAAAGCTCTTCTCTAAAAGATCCATAAAATCTCTAAAAGATCCATAAAATGGTACATAATTATTAAAATGTATGTTTAATTAATTCAGTGTACACGTTTAAGGAATTAATGGCATATATAATTAATTATGACTTTTACTTTTAATGAATGCCTTTTGGCACACTACATCCTCCATACTTTTGGAGCTGAAGTCCTGTTGACTGTTGGAACACAGTTAACTCAGTATTTTATTTAAACAGAGAAACCAGTTATTCTGTCAGAAACTGTGACGCTTTGACCCACAACTATGACATCATGGTAAAACTATGTATATATAGTCAAATGCTCGAGTCTTGAGTTAAACATTATAAAATAGAATGTATTATTGCTAAAGTGTGAATAGCTAACACTTACCTTTAATACTAATAAAAGCTGCCAGTCTGTGCCATTTACTGAATGCATCGGTCCGAGTGGGACGAGATCCACAACAGGATTTGACGTACATCTGAACGCTCCGTGCATCTTCTTCATAACTTTGCACGACACACTTTTAGCTCCCGGCAAACTTTATAGTGTTTTTGTCACAGAAATAATCAGCGCGGGGCAGTTTGGGGACAACATGAGTCAATAATTTGAAATCTGAAGATGTGTAGAGTGAAGAATCATTTATAAAGCATTTATCAAAACAGTGACAATTGTAATTAAATAAAGAATACAAAATAGATGTATGCTTTTTAACTTTAACAGAAACAGTCAAATTCACTCTAGACTGCTGCACATACAAATATATCTGTATATTTAACATAAACTGAACATGATGAAACAACAGCACTGAAACAAATACAGACGTGTTTAGATGCATTCCAAAAATCATTTCCACTTTTGTTGTAATAAATAATTCTCTGCGAGGACAAAAAACCTTCTACATCACTATTTTCTAACTATTTAAAACTAACAGGCAAAATTAAACTGACTTGTATATAGACCCTTTAAAATATTATGTCATCATGTTCAAAATTTCAGGAATTGAGGTAAAATGAAGTAGATCATGATATATTTTCAATGATTAATTGACATCAGATCAAAATGCAAATGGTACAACGACAATGATACAACTATCTGAGTGGTTTTATTTGACAAAACCACCTTGACTTTTCATATTTTGTCATATTCTGAGGTTAATTCCACTTTGTCCATTGAAATCACGTTATTTTCTAATTTAGAATGTTTGTTTCCATATTTTTAAAGGGTCTATAATTCCTTGTATAATAGTCTATATTGTTGATCTGAACCTGCAGCTGGACAATGGTCCGAGTCGTCTTGACATGACACGACAACAAACTGGACCTCATCAATGCTCCACAGCTTTGTAGAAGTAAACTTTACCTGATGCCCACAGGTTCTGAACACGTCTGTCTTTCACTGTGGTCCTCCGTGAAGTTTGTCTTTAACGTAAACTTGACTTTAATAATGTTTTGAATCATGTTACATCGATGTTCCCTCATTTAAACTTACTCACAGTTGTATTTCGATTGCGTGTTTGACTAATAAGCTGTATTGTCCTACATTTGAAGTGCTCAGAAAAAGTCTGTTTCACCTACCCCCCATCCCCGCCCACTGCTCTGTACTTACTTGAGATTATTCCAAAAATTCAGACTCCGGGTCATTCACTCAACAATGTCCCGTACAGACAAAATCAAGTCAATGAAAATCTGCAGCTTGTTACGGTGAAACGTTATCATGAAGAGGCGGGGCTTATCAGGTCTGAGCAGGAAGTCAATGGAACTGTTTCTAATCCAAGGCTCTTTCACACCAATGCGACCTCCCCGTCACTGAGTCAGGGCGACACCTTGGTCTCCTCACATGTCCTCACTCCTCTCCTGTGTAAAAGCTCTTTCCCGCTGCAGCGACACAATACCGTTCTACAACAGCAGGAGGCGCAAGTGCTCAAAAGTGTGTGGAGCCGACTAGTTCAAAAACACCTGCTTTACAATGTAGAGTTCAATAAACTCTAGTCCTGAGCCAGTGGGCGAGGCTACCGCGCTCAAATTGAGCCGCCGACTGCAGGCTGCCATGTTTGCAATCTGCTGCTGACCTCTAGGGGCTGGCTGCGGAAGTAGAATTATTCAATGCAAGTCAATGGGGAGTTAGACGTTTCAAAACCTACTTTAGAGCCTGGCTCAAAATACGGCTTTGGTCTCAAACGTTAGCTTACGGCTCTGTGACAACACTGAGGGGGGTGAATTTTTTTGAACCAGGCTGGTTTAGCCGCTGTGATTTTTTAAAGTTCTTGCATATGTAATGAAGAAGGCGGGCTTTACGCGCCGGAAATGTCAGGGCACAGCCATTCACCTACGAGTGGGCGGTAACTATAGAGGCTACGACGGCAGTACGTCAGCAAAAGGCCACCCCAAAGTCGCCCTCTCCCCACCTCCCCACCGAGGGGGGAGTGGTGGGGGCTAACCCGCGGCCATTTTGAATTCTCCATGACTGAGCCGCATTTTCATGAATGGGGCGGAGCGACGACAGTCTGTCCATTATTTTTTATGTCTATGTCCTGAGCACGTGGATCTCAAACATGGACCAAACGGACTGGATTATTACAGCTTTTGGACAAAGAAGGAGGAGCTTATGTTTGGATTTACAGCAGGCTAAAATAAAGGTAAGCTAACTGCAGCTCACGACCATCGCAGACAAAACATACAGCTTTGATTTAAACTTGGATAAAACCAACAAGAAGAGTTTTGTGAATAAGCCTGAAACCACAACCTCCTCCTCTGACCTCCTCCTCCTCTGACCTCCTCCTCCTCTGACCTCATCTTCCTCCTCTGACCTCCTGCTCCTCTGACCTCCTCTGACCTCCTCCTCCTCTGACCTCCTTTTTCTCTGACCTCCTCCTACTGCAACCTCCTGCTCCTCTGGCCTCCTCCTCTGACCTCCTCCTCCTCCTCTGACCTCCTCCTTCTCCTCTGACCTCCTCCTCCTCTGACCTCCTCCTACTCCTCTGGCCTCCTCCTTCTGCGACCTCTTCGTCGCGGTGTCACTCTTTCCTCGGTCAAGCCACTGCAGCACAAATGAGATGATCTTTGTCATTATCTCGTCTCATGATGAAATGTGTTTGACAAAGTCATGTGTCTCACCATTCAATGAAGAGCAGAGCGCAGCAGAGCACAACAACCCCACATATCTTCAGTGTGGTGTAAAGGCCAATCCCAGCGCCTGGACAGTCAAACACATGAACTGAAGTTTAACATAAAAAGAAATGAAATGTGACACAATTTTTTAAAAGGCAAAACTGAATTTCCAGACATTCTATTAAAGTTAGAGTTAGACAAATTATTATCGACTTTACCATGGCAATCTACAGAATGCCCATTGTTGTGCCAGCATTCATTTTTGTTGTATTTATAGTAGTAGTAGTAGTAGTAGTAGTAGTAGTAGTAGTTGTAGTAGTGGGTAATATTGTATTGTGTGGAGCCGGGCAGGTAATACAAGAGGAAATGGACAGTCTCTGTTCATCACAAAGAAACACTGGTCCTACTTTCTCCGTAATGTATTTGCTGTTTTCTTTAAGACTTTTGGAGTAAGTTTTCAAATGAATGTGTGTTTTTGAATTGGTAAGCATGTATTTAAATGACTTTGTGTGTTTTGGCCTTCAGGGCCACCATATATTTGCCATCAGTCTATTTACACCACTCACCGACGGCAGATCATATGAAGCCCACATAATATTGTTTATTTAAAAAACAGAGGCTGTAAGCCTCTATACAGGCTTAAAACATGATTTATTTATCACCAAACTAAGTAAAGCAGGAGCACACTCATCCTCCCATTAAATGCCATGTGATAATAATGATATTTAAAAAAAATAATGCCACTAAAATAAGGCGAAGCATTGAATACAACTTTTGGTGTGTTCTCGTTCATTCCAGGAAATCTTACAATGTCATTGATCCTCGACTTTACCAAAGGCCTGGACATGAAACAACGCCAGAAAAAGTTGGAAATAAATCAGTATTGATTATTTCATACTTTGCCTGGCATTCTATAGAATTCATTCTCAACCTCGCCTGTAACATAGACTTATATTTTCTGGGATCACATGCCTACCCTCAGTCTGCACTTCGATGGCTGTAGAGTTTTGGTCCTCGACTTGATTCTTGGCTCGATAGAAGTATTTTCCTTGTGTAGTATTGCTGAAGATGAAGCTGTAGACTTGTCCTTCATGGACTCTCTGTGGACCCTGTGAGGTGACCCTGAACCAGCTGAAGCTGTGGACTGGAGGCCGGGCTCTGCTGGAGCATCTCAGTTTTACAGACTGTCCCACTGACAGTGAAGTGGTCGTACCAAGCCACAATGATGTGTTTTTAGGAGAATCTGAGGAGACACATGGCTCTGGTTTAAATGTAATTGTTATTGTGACTATAGTACACATTTTAACAGTAATAAGATATGATCTAAAGAAGACATGTAATGCTAATCCTGGTACTTCATCATAAACTATAACATACATCATCAGCTTTTATTACAGACTCGTAGTCCAGAGTTAAAACAGTACAACAGATACAAAGATCCTTACTTTACATTAATATTAAACTTCCTGTTAAAAGCTGCAGAGCTGATGTGCCCCGCCTCTTCATGGTGGCATTTTCTCTGAAGCAGGAGAACCCTACATTTATGACCCAGTGTCTGAAGTTTTAAATAATCACAACTTAGTAGAAAGAAGTGAGCAGAGATGGAGCGGTTAAAAAGTGGTGAACAAAGTTGGCAAAAAGTTTGAAATGTTCAAAACACTCAAACATGTGCATCAACTCCAAGTAAACATGTATCAATTTTGTAAAATGATAAGGAAACACTGTTATAAAAAGGTTAAAAACTCATGAATGTCAATTTTACGTAATGTCTCCTTTAAATATGACTTACACTCAACAAAATAAGATAATAGTCAACCTTTTAGTGAATCATACTTTGTGTTTATAAAGTGGTCACATGTGATATATACTGTATGTGAATGTTAAGTGGTTGGTTTTGTTGATCATGGTTGAAAAGGTCTCCAGGATGGTCCTCTGAAACACTGTCCAGACGACCATCCTTGAGACCTTTTCTACCATGGACCTTTCCTGGATGAATGTGATGATATCACTTGCTGCACAACACATGACATCATGTGCACATTGGACTGGATTATTACAGAAATGTTCAAATGTGTTCAGTGAGGCTGCACACTTACACTCCACACTCAGAGAGACGGTTCCCTCTGCCCTCTTCTGTGCTCCTGTCACAGGATACACAGCAGAACAGTGCACCTCCAGTCCATGGTGCTGCTCAGATAAGGTCATCGTGTGTTGGATGGAGGTGTTGAAGGTTCCATTAGGGTTTTGGAGCATGTTCTGTGGAGGGTCTTGTTGGAGGTTCCATGTGAGTTCAGGAGGAGAGCGTGGACAGGGAGTGAGAGCTGAGCAGGTTATAGTCACTGTCTCCTGCTCCCTCTGTGACCCTGAGACCTGCACTGTGGGGCTCCAGGGAGACTCTGCACACAACACACTTCAGTTTAGTTCTTGCACTTGAGTTGTACGACGGCCTAGACCCCATGTGTTTCATGTGCTCTAACTGGAGATGCCCTTCATCCATTTATTCCACTTGTGCTGGGCTTTAAGTTTAATAATAATAGATCACTCAACTACTTTCTTCTACTTTTATGTCAATAATAGTTTTGAATCATTCAATAATTGTATCATGACCCAGTGGTGGGAAAGAAAACTGGAGAGGCGTGGGTCAAGGCTGCAGACCTTGACCCAGAGTCCCCTGCCCCGCAAACCTTAACCAGGAGGTGCCCACGTGACCTGCCTTAACCCAGAGGCCCCGAGGGCCCGGATGTGTCAAAAAGAACCATTTCAACCTTTCAGTACCAAATGAAGAAGAAGCAATAGTGTGTTTTAATCAAACCGGTGAAATCACAAAGTGTTTTTAAATATACTGTAAGTGTCTTTGAGATGGAGATTTATTATGATTAATAAAGTGAACTGTTAATTCCATATATTTAATGCTTTGTTCTGTGAATTTGCAGATCCTTCATCAATAATGACTGAGAGTGGAATCAGGCAATGAAGAGCACGAGGAGGTTTGGAGCCCTTTAAGTTCATTTTTGGTCGTGAGGAAGTGGTGGATGGGACGGGCTTTATGGTTTTGTGAATGTCATGTAGAGGAATGAGTGTAGTAGGCTGTAATCCTTTAGCTGTTTAGTCGATTCATCGATTAATAATGTCTTAGTTGATCAGTATTTTTATTAGTCAACTAAAAATGCATTTAGATTAAAAGGATTTATATGGAACAACAGCAAAACGAGAAGATAAGGAGAGAGTTAGCTGTAGATTTTGGAGTGAATCATGATCTCTAAGGCTCACACCTCATCCCCAAACCCCCAGTCTGACTGCACTCTCCTGGAGATCACCGGCACCCCTCCCCCTCCTGACACCTCCACACTGACTTTCACTGCTGACCAGGTGAGGAGACAGTTGCAGAGACTCCGAGCTGGAAAAGCTGCAGGCCCTGATGGCGTGAGCCCCAGAGTCCTGAAAGCTTGTGCCCCCCAGCTCAGTGGAGTTCTGCAACAGATCTTCAACCTGAGCCTGAGTCTTCAGAGAGTCCCCCTGGTGTGGAAGACATCGTGCCTCGTTCCTGTCCCGAAGACGCCACGTCCCAGCGACCCCAAGGACTTCAGGCCCGTGGCACTGACCTCCTACGTCATGAAGACTCTGGAACGACTCGTCCTAGAGAAGCTGCGACCCATGGTGCAGCATCTACAGGACCCTCTCCAGTTTGCCTACCAGCACCACCTCAGAGTGGACGACGCCATCATCTACTTGCTCCACAGAGTCTACGCCCACCTGGACAAGCTGGCTACCACTGTGAGAATCATGTTCTCCAGTGCGTTCGACACCATCAGGCCGGCTCTGCTGGCTGAGAAGCTGGCAGCGATGCAAGTAGATGCTCCTCTTGTGTCCTGGATTGTGGATTACCTCACTGGCAGACCACAGTATATGCGGCTGCAGAGCTGTGTGTCTGACAGTGTCATCAGCAACACCGGGGCGCCGCAAGGGACCGTCCTCTCTCCTTTCCTCTTCACCCTCTACACCACAGACTTCAACCACTGCACAGAGTCCTGCCACCTTCAGAAGTTCTCTGACGACTCTGCAGTGGTTGGATGCATCAGCGGTGGTGACGAGAGGGAGTACAGGACTGTGGTGGACAACTTTGTCACCTGGAGCGAGAACAACCACCTTCAGCTCAACGTGATGAAGACCAAAGAACTGGTGGTGGATCTGAGGAGGACCAAAGCTGCCGTGACCCCCATCTCAGGTCAGCGTGGACATTGTGGAGGAGTACAAGTACTTGGGGGTGTATTTGGACAATAAACTGGACTGGGGAAAGAACGTAGACACTGTCTACAAGAAGGGCCAGAGCCGTCTCTACTTTCTGAGGCGGCTGAGGTCCTTTGACATCTGCAGGACAATGCTCAGGATGTTCTATGAGTCTATGGTGGCAAGTGCCATCACGTATGCTGTGGCCTGCTGGGGCAGCAGTCTGCGCGTGAGGGACACTAATAGACTCAACAAGATCATCAAGAAGGCCGGACATGTTGTGGGGGAGGAGCTGGACTCTCTGACTGTTGTGTTGGAGAGGAGGATGTTGTTCAAAATCAGGACTATTCTGGACTTTCCCTCCCACCCGCTCCACAAAGTGCTGGTCAAGAGCTCATTTAGCAACAGACTGTTACTGCCACGATGCTCCACCGAGAGACACAGGAAATCATTCCTGCCTGTCGCCATCAAACTACTGAACTCTGTGCTGTAAAAATCCTCTTGTAAAGTCATTGTGCAATATTAAGCCCACTGTGCAATATTAAGTCCACTTATAAACTGTACATGATCATGTGAATATGTAAATAGACAAGGAAGAAGCAAGAAAGCAAAGAAAAGGATAGTATAGTTAAGCTTATTGTAAATTGTCCATATCAGGGGTTTAGTTGATTAATATAGATACTTATAAGTTAAGTTAAACGGGGTTGAACATTATAGATCTACTGTATTTTATTTTTATTTTATATATATCTTACTTTGTTTCTAATACTTTACTGCCTCTACTGGTCGGTTGCACATGTAACGAAAAGAATTTCCCCTTGGGGATAAATACTGTAAAAGTAATTCTGATTCTGATCTGATTCTGATTCTGTATAAATACACTGTTTCCAAGTACTTTTCTGTATAATTAGTTGTTTTTGTTTAAACTCCTGTGCAGTTGTGGACTTTTGAGAGCAGTTTAGGTTAGATACACAGAGATAATAAATATTTTTTATAACTTTTGCCACATACCCTTTTAGTCGTCTAATCCAGCGGTTCCCAAAGTGGGGGTCGGGACCCCAGGAGGGGCCACAAGGGGTGAGCTGGGGGTCGTGAGATGATTTCAAGATCTGATTTGATATATATGAACCTGTATTCGCTCTATTTTTAAAATTAAAAACATTATATTTTAAAATAAAAAGTACAGCCCCAGATGTAGTCATGTAAAATGTTGTAACCCAGTGGTTCTCAAACTAGGGGTCGGGACCCCAGTGGGGGTCGCAAAATGATTTCCAGGGGTCCCCAGATGATGGAGAAAAACTGATACAATAGTGTTAAACAAGGCTGGACACCTTCAAATGCAGTGGTAAATGTGGATTCCTATTTGTCGGCCTATTAAAGTATTTTTCTAGGTCTATATTCTCAAAATAAAAGCAAACATTAGCTATAAGGCTAAGTTATCACTTTGCGTGTTGTCTATTTTTAGTGTTTGGGGGTCGCGAATGTGAACTATTGTTATTTTGGGGGTTGTGGCTGAAAAAGTTTGAGAACCACTGATGTAACCTAAAGTTTTTCAGTTTTTCAATTTTGGTTTTTTGTATTCTGATTGTTCAATATAGTGATTTGTCATACAGGTTTGTGGAGCCAAAACCAAACAAATAAAGACATGGTTCAACATTTGTGGATCAGAAATTTGGGAGATTTACTGTAAATTAACCCTCTAAGCGCCACAGTTTTATATTTCTCCTTTAAGCCTCAATTGGGATTTAGAGGAAAAAACAAACAAACCCCCCCTCCAACAAAAAAAAAAAGAAAGAAAGAAAGAAAATCAGCTCAAATAATGCACTGGTGTCTGGGGTAGAATTTGTGCCAATACTGGGTCCAACAGGGCTCCAGAGACCCCCCACTGCTCCCCTCTACTTTAGCCCACTCTAACTTGCCTGTTCCTGGGCAAGTGTCATGAGTGCTGCTGGGGGTCTCTGACAAAGTCCCAGTAGAGTACCATATCCAGAGTACCATATCCAGAGTACCATACGTCGGCCAGGGACAGGGCCAGCCCCTCCAGGGTGCAAGGTGTGAAGTGTGTTACCCAGGAGCAGTGTCTGGTCCTGGGTAGTGATTTGTGAGCAGTGGTGGTGGTGGAGCTGGAGGCCTCCAGGGCCTCTGGGGGAGATCTGAGTCCCAGGAGCAGTTAGGGTTAGGGTTAGGGTTAGGGTTAGGGTTAGGGTTAGGGCCAGCCCCTCCAGGGTGCAAGATGTGAAGTGTGTTACCCAGGAGCAGTGTCTGGTCCAGGGTAGTGATTTGTGAGCAGTGGTGGTCGAGCTGGAAGCCTCCAGGGCCTCTGGGGGAGATCTGAGTCCCAGGAGCAGTTAGGGTTAGGGTTATGGTTAGGGCCAGCCCCTCGTCTAATCAAGGTGTGAAGTGTGTTACCCAGGAGCAGTGTCGGGCCATGGGTGGTGGTGGAGTAGACTACCACATGCCGCCAATGAACTCTGACAAAGTCCCAGTAGAGTACCATATCCAGAGTACCATACCAAATCCTGGTTCTATGCATGCCTGGCACTGAGCTCTGTCTGTGGGCATGAGAAAACCGTTTTCCTGGGCCTTTTTTCTGGTTCTATTGGTCCTGAATGTTCCAAGAATGTATCCAACTTTGAAGCACTAATTCTGGGGGTAACATAAGCAGAGCACCCCAATTCCTGGAACTCTGTGGCTCTGAGGATGGATGAGCCATTGTTGAGGTGTCAGTACCACCTTGGGCCTGAGTGGGACTAGTGCCTGGTTAATGTGCATATGTGGCCCACCATGTGGCCTCTGTCTTGTTTTATCTTTACAGATGGTTCCTGCGCACTGTGGGTCTAGTTTTATGTGGGAATGGCAGTCATATTTTTTTCCTACTTAGCCCTCCTGGCCTTCCCTATGGGAAAGCCGGGTCCCTGCAGCAGTACATCTGGAGTTCATTGGTCTGGTTGTCTTACCCCTGTGGTGGCGTCTGTGGCATCTGCTCAGGTTGGCTGTGCTTAACGTTTGACACCCTTTTTCCTCTGTAGCAGGACCTCTGCAGATCATTGGGCTGGTTGTCTTACCCCTTTGGGGTGGCACCAGACCTTTATTTGCGTTGTCTGTGGGTCTACACAGGTAAGCTGGGGGTATCTGCGTTTGACGTTTGGCATCCTGGGTTCCTCTGTAGCAGGACTTCTGCAGTTCATTGGGCTGGTTGTCTTACCCCTTTGGGGTGGCACCAGACCTTGATTTGCGCTGTCCGTCGGTCTACACAGGTAGGCTGGGGATATCTGCGTCTTGGAGAAACTATGTGCTTTTCAGAACCACAGTCCTGTTGGAAGCGAGACCAAGCTGCCCAGTCTGCCTAGCGGTCCGACATAAACAATGTTTCTCAAACCCTTACTAAGAGCAGCCTAGCCTGGGGCGCTCGGAGACCAATGGGCAGGTCACATTGGTGTGAAAGTGGTGCACCTGGTTGTCTGGAGTCTCCAGACGGTGTCCAGCAGAGCGGAGTACAAGGGTCACGGGGCCCTGGGCGATATATTTCAAAGTGTGGAGCGGAGTACTGGGTGCCTTCTACCCCAGTCGGAGTACCAGGGTCGCCGGGCTCCAGGCGCATGGTCCAAGGGTGTGTAGCCCGGGGAGGGGTGCTTAAGGGTGGGTACCCGGGTTCAAATGGTGCGCCTGGTTCCAGGGGCCATGATGTTAAGTGTGGAACCTGGGAGAAGTGTCCTGTCCTGGGCCAGTGTAAGTGGGGAGTTTCATGGGGCCTGCTGGAGGTTCCAGGGGCCATGATGTCAAGTGTGGGACCCGGGAAAAGTGTCCTGTCCTGGGCCAGTGTAAGTGGGGAGTTTCATGGGGCCTGCTGGAGGTTCCAGGGGCTATGATGTCAAGTGTGGGACCCGGGAAAAGTGTCCTGTCCTGGGCCAGTGTAAGTGGGGAGTTTCATCGGGCCTGCTGGAGGTTCCAGGGGCTATGATGTCAAGTGTGGGACCCGGGAAAAGAGTCCTGTCCTGGGCCAGTGTAAGTGGGCAGTTTCATGGGGCCTGCTGGAGGTTCCAGGGGCCATGATGTCAAGTGTGGGACCCGGGAAAAGGGTCCTGTCCTGGGCCAGTGTAAGTGGGGAGTTTCATGGGGCCTGCTGGAGGTTCCAGGGGCCATGATCTCAAATATCATATCTAAATGACACAGTTTATAGTTTTTGAGAGTATGGTATCTCTCATTGCAGGGTACAGCACAAAGACCGACACCACACTGACGGCACCTGTACTTTGTTTGGCGCCTGCCTTTGATGCGAGAACGGTCCGAGCAGACAAGACAGTCTGGACATCCCTCTGCTTCACAAAGCCAGTGAATGCATCAACAACGTCCTGGATGTAGGCCTTCAGGGGTTTGTGTGAGCCCGGGGTGCATTTAGTGTAAATAATCTGTGAGTTGACAACAGAAATGCTGAGGATGGCATTAAAGATGCGGTGATACCACTTCCTGGACCAGTGGGGAAATAGATATGTTTTCATCCTCTGGTCTGCTGTGTCTACACCCCCCATTAACATGTTGTACTGGTTGACACACAGTGGTCTGTTTATTGCGCGAAAGCCAGTTGCATTTG
Organism: Rhinogobius similis; assembly: GCA_019453435.1. Taxonomy (NCBI): domain Eukaryota; kingdom Metazoa; phylum Chordata; class Actinopteri; order Gobiiformes; family Gobiidae; genus Rhinogobius; species Rhinogobius similis. The sequence goes on along the minus strand of CM033630.1, from coordinate 36,887,179 downwards.
TCTTGGACCTGATTCTTTTCTGAACACATGCATTGCCATGCAGTGTAGAAAGCATAGTGACGCGTTTAGTGTCTTGCCAAGCACAAGCCAGAAGTTTACCTTTCCGCATAAAAACAGGGTCATCTCCTTTTTTTAGATGCAAGATAGCTTTCCCCAGGCTTTTAGGCATGCCTTTCCTTGTACTTCTCACTGTACCACATAGTCCGGTTTCCAAATCAGCTAATTCATTTGCAATTGTTGGTGAGGTATAGTAACTGTCCATGTAAATTTTGTGGCCTTTTCCAGTGTAAGGATCTACAAGTTCACGAACAACAGCGTGAGTTGCACTGATGTTGCTGGCATTATCTGTGTACTGCCCTGTGTGCAAGGACCAACACAAAACATACCCTGAACTGCTCTCACTCAAAACATACACTCTATAGCCATATTTATCTGGTTTATTGGGACTGTAACATTTGAGTGTTGACCTCCCCTTGAATGCTATTGTCATCTCATCTAAAGAAAGCTCCTTGAGTGGACTGTAGACTGCTCCAAATTTGGGAATAATCAACTGTATTATTGGACGGTCTTTGAAAAGTTTATCATGCCCTGGTTCACCTTGTCTCACATAATTGTTATTGTTGACCAAATGAAAGCATGAAAGAATAATTTCGAATCTGTTTCTAGACATTACACTCCCAAAACCAGGCGTCTGTGTAAGCCAAAATGTTGCCCAATAATCCTCTATTTCAGGTTTCTCTACAAGGCCCATAGACAAATGCAAAGCAATGAAAGCCTTCATTTGGAAATGGATACATCATACCACTCTAAAAATCTGGAATGTGGCTTCATCTCCATTGTTGATATGACCTGGGCTGCATATCTGTTTGTTTCATCAGCGATCAGTTTCCAAAACTCATCTGTCAGAAAGAGTGATAAAATATTTATTGGCCTGGCATCTCTCAAATCTCTGTCTCCAGTGTAGCAAACAGACATATCAAATGGTTTTATCCATGCTTGAAAATCCGCAACTTCTCTCAGCTGCTCCCAGCCCTCATCCCCACTAGTATCATGGGAGGTTCCACCACCTCTGCCTCTGCCACAACCACTCTGTGTGTCTTCGACTTACTTGAGCAATCATTGTCAGTCTCAGGCAAATAATTTCCCTCAGAATCTGAGTCTGCTGTGTAGTGAACAAGAGAATCGTGTGTACTTCTTCCAGCCATATATATATATATATATATATATATATATATATATATATATATATATATATATATATATATATATATATATATATATATATATATATATATATATATATATTTTTTTTTTCAGTTTTTTTTTTCTGCCTTTATTTATTGGTTTTCAAACGGATGTGACGTGTGTAATAAAACTATGAAAGCTCGTTATCAATGATTGAAATGTTTTGTGGTTTATTATTTATTCATAATTTTCCTTGTACTTGAAAAAAGTAAGTCGCATTACTGCGACAAGGGCGCTTAAATGGTTAAATATATTATTATATTTTGAACTGGCAAAATTGTCCAAAACGCTTACAATTAAGTCACATAATAATAAAACGTTTTACTCTCAGCCACTGTTTTTACCATAATCTGACAATTCAACAAGGAAGAAAAAACAAAAAACCTTACCTTGGACGTTTATCTCAAGTGCGTCACAGACGTCTGTTGCTTTAAAGTTGTGGTTTTCTATTCTGAAGTAATACTTGTCAGAATGTTGTGTGTTTATATCAGAGAACAGAGTTTTTCTGTAGCAGGTCTCCAATCATTTCCATTGGAGACGTGTTACTCGACATAGAACTGGAAAAAAATGTTGGATCTGTATCGCTGTAGCTGGGATGTGTTTTACTCCAAATGGCTACAACAGGTTTAGTCAGGTCTACTTTATCTTCATGTTCAACAGCAGGTTTAAATGTGCAGGGGATCAGCAAACAGGATCCACTCAGAGCCTCCAGCTTTGGTGCAGAGAGGAACAGACCACGAGGAAATTCACATCCTGAAGCACCTGAAACATACATTTACAAATCTAAATATTAAAACAAAAGCAGATTGTAAAAGAGAATCAATGAGAAGCTTGTTAAGGCGAGACACGACAGGCAAAACATTTTTTTAATTTTCTGATCAGTTTGCTCTTTTAACATACAGGCTTTCATGTGGAAACAACAAATGTGTCAAATCTGCTCCTGAAAAGGTTTTATTATTTCATTTAATCCACTTCATCCATAGATTTCTCTGGGACATTGTAACTTCAAAGGTCGTTTTCTTAAAATGCATTTTCTCCCACAGAGACATAAAGATCAGTCTTAAAGTAGCTCCTACACAACAAACTGTACAATCTGGGACCGAACAAGATTTTTACGAAACATATTGATTTATTAAAGTTCTAAGTTCTATTTTACTGAGAAACAAAATAAGAAATCCAAACCTGGTTCTGTCCATTTTTCAGATTGAATTTTAGCCGTTTTTCACATAAAATGCCTTATTTCTATATTATTTCCTGTCTTTGTGAACAAATAGTTTCAGACATTATCAGGGACGAGCAGCAGATAAGTCAGAGCAGTTCTACTGACTGAGAATGACTTTCAGATGGAAGTCTTGATTTTCAAAGCAGTGTCCAGATGACGACCTTTGAACCCTTTTCTACTGTGGACCACTCCTGGATGAATGAGGGATTACACTGACAAGTTTCTACAAGAAAACATTACATGATGAAACACATTTATTACATTTATGTGAGTAAACTACAGGAGAGGTTTCAGTATATATCTTTATATCTTTAAATGTAAGATTTGTCCTATTCACCTGCAGTGTCTCACCTGAAAAGAAACAAAGCATTGATGACCCTCTGACGCTCTGAATTCAACCAAATATATTGAACATAAATGGGAAAGAGAAGGTCATTTTGTTTTGACGGATGAAGAATGGGGAAATATGTACTTCTCAATGGAGGATCACAATATGTTTGGAAAGAATTCTACTGGAAAAATGTATCTTTTTTTTTTACAGCACTATGTCAAAGTGCTCACTATTCACAAGGAAACTCTGACTGTGGGAGAAACTGTGTTTGCCAAGTGGCCCATCATTATCTTTTTTTTTTTTTTTTTGGATCTTTTTTTATTTTATATGTCTTAAATTTATATTGAATTTAAGATTAAGATTAACAAAACACTCCAGACGGAAATGGAAAAAATCACATTCTTACTTTGGAAATGGACAGTTTAGACTCTGGATTAAATAGGACTGGTTTAACTGTATGTGCTGTCATTTTATTTTGTTTTTATTTCATTTCAATGGATGTTTTTGGATCATTTGCTTTGTGTGTCATGTTATGGACCACACCAATTTACTTTTTATAGATTCTAAATTATTAAAACTGACAGATATTGTTGATATAGTGACATTACAAATTTTATTCAAGGCAAAAAATACAATCTACCCAAATATATATATTAATTACACAAAAACAAAAAAAACTTCCCAAGAGGAAAGGTGACTATAACTTAAGAGGAAGGACATTTTTTTGTGTTTCTGTTCAGGGACTAAAACTGTGGAACAAACTAAAACAGCTCAAGGAATGTCCAAGTATGAAGCAATTTAAGAAAGGATTAAAAGAAAAGATTTTAAGAAGTAGAGTATGATCTATGGTTATTAATTAACTTTGTTGCTTCATTGTAAAGTTAATCAGATGAAATGTTTTGTCTGTGAGCTGCAGGATGAACACACAGCAGGGTTTATGCAGGTTTCAGCAAATCAGATCTAATGCTCTTTAATGCCACATTTCAAGATTTCTAATGCCATAATCAACGTCAAAACTAAACATTTACACTTTTATCATGTCTAAACTACTGTCTCAGCCATCATTGGGCAGCAGAATGAAGAATATATAATAACCCTCCCACTATCTTCGGGTCCATTTGACCTCATCTAGATTTGTTGTTTTATATTTTATGTCATCGCTATGAAACTTTCATGGGTGGAAAAAGTGTTTTTATCCTGATATGAAAACGTATATTGCTCTTTGACCAAATGTGCATTGCTCGAATGAACTACTTTATAATATTCAAAAAGCTAATTTACATAAAATTTAAGTGCATACAAATTTATTTTTTGAACCCCGTTTGTTTTTAGAGGATTTGATCAAAGCTATTAACAACTAGATTCATAAATCCAGTACATCTGGGATCAAAATATATTTTAATGTTACATTTGCAGAAATATTTACCCTTTTTTTTTACATTTGTATTCATTATTCTGATCAATCTTTTTTTGTGAAACCGTTTTTTGTTTTTTAATGCCTATAGGGATTGAATTTAATGCTTTTTATCCATTTAATTACCTAATAATCCTTTTAGTGACTTTTTAATGCTGCGTGGAAACCCTGTAGAAAGGAAGCACTATTAATTAATTAAGTTTAATAGAAAGTAATAAAGGATGAAGATAATAAGTAATACTTTGTCTAACTCCTTTTTGAGGTAAATTAAATGTTTTTGTTCTGATACATGTGATGAATGATTGATCATGTTGACCATTGTAAATGTATATACTATTTGTGATGCTCGAAGTAAACTACATTTGAAAAAAAAAAATGCAAATAGATAATGACACTAGAGCTCACCTGAACACAGCAGAAGCACGAGGAGCAAACGTGCTTCCATATTCACTCTCACTGCAGCTCTGGATCAGGTAAAAACACAGACTTCAGGTTTGGTTGGATCCCGGTTTAGTCCTGGTGCAGATGTGGTTCTGGCCCGTTCTGTTCCTGGTTTAGTCGTGGTCGAGTGTGTTTTGGTGTGGTGGGTGTGTAAGAGTGAATGCAGACTTGGACACGACTTCTTGTCACTGGCAGAGGAACTTCTTTTCACCACAAGCCATCAGCTTCTCTCTTTTACTCAGTATCATGCTGCTCTCATCAACATGTGTCTTTAGGGCGTTAAAAAGTTTGAGTAATTGGTCTGGAGAGTCTGTGCACTTTGGGGGAAAAGTGCATCGAAACTCACAGCGTCAATCGTCAAATGCAAGACTGTTTACTCAAATATACTGCAAAACATTTTTATTATTCTGTGTTGTTGAAGTTCATGTCTTATGGTTGATCTGATAAGGCGGCTGCAAAATGTTCACTTCTGCTTTTTGCCACTGCCCAGAAGTGTGAAATAATGTGCCAAAACTAACACCTTATCATTAGGAATGATTTTCTCCAAAAAGGCCAAACTAAAATGCTGTGGCTTGTGGTGACGTTTACTTGGTCCGTTTGCCATTAAAAACACTGGACTTCATGCTGCAGACATGACTGTCGGCTGCAGCCGACGAAAGAAATTCTTGGTCGACTTTAAAACTGTCTATCGACCGATTAATCGACTAAAATGGAGCTGCCACACCCCATTTTGATATCATATCAAAAATAAAAATCAACACATCAAAATTATGAAGCATCTCCATGTAACTGACTCAAACTGCACTCAAAAGACCACAACTGCTCAGGAGTTAATGCAAAAAACAACTAGTATACGTTAGAAATATTCAAATTAGATTGATCTTTTATGTATTTATGCTTCTGTGACTGCTTTGCTAAACTGCACATGCACAAAAACCCAGGGCTTGACACATTAAACCAAGACGCAGAAACTGGTCTAGACTGGTTTCTCATGCGACTGATGCACATTGGTGCGGCTCTTCCTGCATGAAGTAAGCCATAACATACCATATAAGGGCATGTTTAGGTTACAGTATAAAAGGCCCTGGGGGGAGGAGCCAGAGCTCTCTGGACGACTGGCAGCGCTGCAGCTACAGTTTCTAGACTTTTGTTTTGTAGACATCTGTACAATATCTTGACTTAATTAAATCAGTGTTAAAGACAATTTAGAAAGTGGATAAATGTCCCAGAGCGCCCCCTGTCCTTGACCCTCCTGCTTGACAAGGTTTTCGTTGGGTGTAGAGAGAGTTCCTCCAGGCCAGGGGTGCCCATTAAGTCGATCGTGATCTACCAGTCGATTGTGAAGGTTAGTGTGGGTAGATTGCATGGAATATTAAAAAAGTAGACGTCAGCCTATCGTCCGTCCAGGGTCAACCCGATGTTCCGCGGGGCTGATGTTTCCCGGGTCCCCGATTAATCCTGAAGCTTTTCTGATCACTTCTTCCCGGTCCACTCCACGACTGCCCTCCGAGAGATCTCCGCGGTTACGCCACAGGCTGCAGCGTTGCAGCTCCCTGCATTATGACGCTTTACTCACGTGGTTTAAAACGCTGTGATACATCCACCTGCTGTTCATCACACAGCGAGCGCGATCAGACACACACTCACAGACACCTGTACACACACAAACATGTACACACGTACATACACATAAACGCTCAACCTCCTGCTGTGCTTTTAGAGACTCTAAGACCAACAATAGTCCGGCATTTTGAGAGCGAAGTGCTCTGTTCGTATGGTACTCTACTGTGACATCTTAGTGATCAGATGGAGCCATGTCATTTATGGTTTTATAAGACAGGAGGAGGATTTTAAATTTGATTCTAAACTCAATGGGAACCAGTGAAGAGACTAACATCGGGGTAATATGATTTCTTTTTCTAGTACTTGTTATAATCTCGCTGCTGCATTTTGAACCTGTTGAAAGCTTTTTATAGAACTTTTAGGACACACTGCAGGGCGTCACAGTCTAATCTGGATGTGACAAATGCTTGGAGGAGTCACTTTTAGGCAACATTTTTCTCATTTTGACTATATTACACAGATGTATATGTGCTTTGATTGAGAGCTCTTGGTCAAACAGACTCTAAAGTTTCTTCCAGTAGAGCTGGAGGCTACAGTGATATTGTTCTGTGACACTATCTGGGCAGATACAGAGTCTCGCAGACGTTTACCCCGGGCTCACACTGCACACAGTCCAGTTGTGGTGCAGTGAGCGCAGCCTTTCTGTGGCTTTAAAAGTAGGAGAGGAGAGGAGTGTAACATGTTCATTATGTATAGTATAATTACACAAAATTGTTATTTTTATTTGTTATCGTACATATCTGGTTTTGTTTTGCTGTGCTGCTTTGGCCCTCCAGCCTTCTTCTGTATTTTTGTTTTATTTCTTCTTCGTGTGTCCCCGGGTGCACCTGTATAAATACGAGGGTCGCGACTTCCTCTTCCCTTTTGCAAATCCCGTGTTGGGAAGAGGTAAGTCATCATGTGTAATCCTCTGTTTTAAGTGTCTTTCTGTTATTATTTTATCCTAAATTATCATTACTACACTGTTATACTGCCATCTGATTTTATATTGAGCACCAATGTCGCTCCGTCATCGTACTTTATGGATTGGAAGAAGGTATGCGTGGAATGCTAACAATGTTAATAGTCTTCTCCTGTAGTTTTGGGCTGGACCGACACTTAAAGCACATTTTAATAATATCCCTATTATTGTCAACCAGGTATGTTGTTCCCTTTTCTTTTCTTTCTTTATTCGTTTATTAGGACAGTGTACAGTTACATTAAGCACAATGGCAGAGATGCTTGTACCAGATTCTAGCTTCACAGCTAATTTCCATCTGTAGTCCTCAACAAGAATTATTTACATATTTACAACAATTAAAAAGCCACAACCCTTGTTGCTTCCAAATACAGCATCTATCCAATCTCACCAACTCATACAACATATTCATACGCTCGTTAAACACATTCTCTATACAGTCAACATTTACATTTCAGTCATACTTAATTGTGTGTACATGTTTGCTTTTCTAAAAACCATGCTTTCACCTCTGTATTAAAGGCTGGAAGACTATTTAAGCTCAATAACTCAGATGGGAGCGCATTCCATTGTTTAACACCCCTAAATGAAAACGCAGATTGAGCAAATCCCGATTTGCTCAATTTGCAAATCCGGGATTTTTGTAAATCCCGTGTTGGGAAGAGTTTTGGGCTGGACCGACACGTTAAGCACATGTTAATCATATCCCTATTGTTGTCAACCAGATTAAACGGAGAGCGCCTCCAAACGTCCCACTGTGTTACGTGCTCTTTATGCACCACACCGCAAAAAATCTACACAACGCAGAAGTACAACGGTTACATTGGTGCCGTGACCCGTTCCTCGGCTTCATCCAGCGGGGTTCTCCTGTGTCTTTCCCCGCCCGACACGCCCGACCTCGGGGTTCGCCGCGTCGCTCACCACGCCGCTCGCCACAGAGGACAGCGGGAACGCGCATCGGACCTGGAGCGCGCCGCACGTGCGCCGTGTGGACTCGTCACTGCTTTGGAGTGTGGCGGTGATCAGTAGTGGTACCGAGTGCTGCTGTGTCGTCTGGAAATGCTGTTGATGCAGTGGAAATTGTGGATGGGGGAATGTTTAAGGTACTGATTATATTGTTTGAGGGAGTGAGCGTTCTAAATGAATGAGCTGTGACTTTGGACAGTTTTATTTTGGTGTTATTTTGCCGTAAGCTGTGGTTTTTATTTTTTCTTCTCCCTCTGTATTTATGCAATGGAACATATTGTGACATTTGGTAGAGGGAGGGGGGTTGAGTCTTTTACCCCTACACCTGCTGTTGGTAAAGGCAGAGGTGTGCTTTTATTTTCTCCAGATGCGTCCACACCAAAACCACTCTATGATGGCTTGGCACAAGCTGGCAGTGGCACCTTCAGTTCTCCACAATCTGATGTCCAGGCTGGGGTAAATGGAAAAGAGGGTGTCAGTGAGAAACTTTTAACTGATATAGCTTCACAGATTGGGGTTTCTATTGGTGAAAGTATTGCCACATGCATTGAGCATCGCCTGGGTAATGCTATGGGTTCGAGTGTGGTTGGGACATCCGCTAATGACTCTTCAATGCTAAATGTCATTGTTCGCCAAGATGTGAGGGAACCTGTGAGTTTTAAAGGGGATGGTACTGACACATGTTCTGTTCGGGAATGGGTGGTCATGATGCTGTCTTATATGAAAAAGAGAAGTATCCCTGTGTCTGAACAGGCGGAAGAGGTTATGTTAAAGCTGGTGGGGAGGGCTCGTGAAGTGGTGAAGGTGGGCATACGTAGTAAGCCAGTTCTGACTTTGACTGACGGCCCGGAACCCATTTTTGAGGTATTGAAACAGCATTTCAGCGACACTGTGACCTCTAGTCTGCCATTAGCTGACTTTTATGCTACTCTACCCCACTCTGGCGAACACCCCTTTGACTATTGGCTGAGACTTAACAATGCCTTGGAAGTGACTGAGGACTCTTTGAGAAGACAGAATAAGACCTTTGACTATCTGTCACGTGACCTGGCCGCCATGTTCATACAGAACTGTCCCGACCCTGAACTGTCGCTCATATTGAGGTGCAAGCCTATGCATCAGTGGACAGTTGCTGACATTCATGAAAAGCTGGTAGAACATGCTAGGGACCTCAGACACCCAAGCAGAAAATGAACACTGTCTTGTTTTCGCAGCGCCAAGAGGTAGCTGCACCTCTGCATAGTGTGACTCCGGTTACTGCGAATGTGACTGCTGTCGCACCGCCCAATGTGCAACCAGCTGAGTGTGCACCAGACCGCCTGGACAAAGTTATTGCTCTGCTTGAGCGTGTCCTGGCGCAACAAGAACAGCAGCCCAGGTTTTTCAGTAAGTTCAATGCCCGCACACAAAATCCCAAAGTCAACCGGTATGCCCTGTGCTGTGTGCGCAGATGCTGGACATACTACGTTACACCACTGCAGATCTGACCATCTGTGCTTTAGCTGTTACGCTCCTGATCACACCAGAGCTGAGTGTCCCATTGCCACGGTCAAACCCAGGGCCACTACACAAGCTGTACAGCAGCAGGAAAACTAGATGGCCTGCATGTGGTGGGGGCAAGTGTTGGGCCTGAGGTTGATTCCCCTGATACTGACATGGATGATATAGAGTCAGTGTATCGAAGTGTCTATGAAGTGAGAGACATGGGATGTACGCCAGTGATTCAAAACGTACAGAGACTCAAACAACATGATGAACTGTTCTATGAAAATGTGACACTGGGTGGTAAAGTAATGGTGTCTGCCTTGCTGGACAGCGGTTCGATGGCTTGTACCTTAAGCTCCAGTCTGGTCCCTCAATTGTTGCAGCAGGCTGTTTTGATAAATCCCATCCTTCAGCCTACAAACACTGTGTTGATTGGGTGCGGGGATTCCAGAACTGTGCCCCAAGGCATGTGTAACCTTGAAATGGAAATATACGGCTGCAGAGTAATTGTCCCGACCTTAGTTGTTAAAGGCCAGAGTGATGATTTGATTGTTGGCAGTAACATGTTACGGTACGTGATCAGTGGACTAAAGCGGGAACTTCAGGATCAGAACTCTACAGCGCACGGATGCAGGAATGATGCAGAACGGAGGCTGTTGAGTTTGATGGCTGGAGTGGAGACTGAGGATGTCCCAAATGTGATCGGTACTGTTAAACTCAGGAGAGCAGTCACTCTGGAGTCAATGACTGAGCACTTTGTGTGGGCCAAACTGCAGTATGTGGACAAACAGTTTGTTGGTAGTGAAGTATTAGTGGAGCCTACATGCTCTAAGTCCAGACCAAGAACAGTTATACTTGCTAGGTCAGTTGCTTTATTGAGGGAAGATGGTTGGCTGCCACTAAAAGTAAAGAACCCATCCCACAAGCATGTCACCCTAAAACGAAATGCTAAGGTAGCTGACGTGTCTCTGTGTGAGTCAGTTGAGAGCTTTGGTGGTACTCAATCTGTCATTGGTCAGCAAGTACAGTATCAGAAAACCAGTAAAACTGAGCTCAGCCTTGTGTCTGACACATCCACCTTGCCAGATCATCCCCGAGCTAAGGCACAGTGTACTGCTGCGAGTTTGCCCCAGTCAAAGTTGTGTGATCTAGGTTTGTCAGACATAGACATTGAGTCTTGTGAGGTTTCTTCTGAGTACAAAGATAGGTTGGCTGAAGTTATTGTGAAATATCAGTCTATTTTCTCCAGAGACAAGCTAGATTGCGGCAAGGCCACTGGGTACCTGCACCGTATTAGAGTCACAGACGAAAAACCTTTCAGACTCCCGTGTAGGCGCATACCACCAACACAATATGAGAAACTGAGAGAGGTTTTGGATGATATGGAGGAGCGCGAGATCATTAGGAAGTCCAGCAGTGAGTTTGCGTCGCCCCTGGTGATAGTCTCAAAGAAAACCGGTGACTTGAGAATATGCAATGATTTCCGCTGGCTCAATGCACGTACTGTCAAATACGCGCATCCGCTCCCTCATCCAGCAGACGCCTTATCAGCCTTGGGTGGTAATGCCTTTTTCTCAACAATGGATCTCACCTCAGGTTATTACAATGTGGAAGTTCATGAGGATGACAGGAAATATACAGCTTTCCCATCGCCATTTGGTCTGTATGAATATAATAGGATGCCTCAGGGTCTTTGTAACAGTCCCGCAACGTTCATGAGGATGATGTTAAGTATCTTTGGCGATCAAAACTTCCTCAGTTTGTTGTGCTACCTTGATGATGTCCTCGTGTTCGCTCCCACTGAAGATATGGCACTTGAACGCTTACAGATGGTCTTTCAGAGACTCCAGTTTCATAATCTCAAGCTTGCGCACAAGAAATGCAACTTTCTTAGACGATCAGTTAGATTTCTCGGTCATATCATTAGTGCCGATGGCATTCGGTCTGACCCAGACAAAGTTGCAGCCATAACCTCCTTGTCGGAATCTGACCTTATGGAGGATGGCTCTGATGTCCCATCTCAGCGCAAAGTTCGTTCGTTCTTTGGTATGGTGGTGTATTACCAGCAGTTTATTGAGGGCTGTTCTACTATAGCCAAGCCACTGTTTCGACTCACGTCAGGGTCAAAAGGGCCTCGTGGAACTCATAGAAAGTGTCAGGTTCGTAAGAAACTTAGTGCTGGTGACTGGACTGAAGAATGTAGGTCGGCGTTCGTCAAACTAAAGCAAGCCCTATTAAACCAAGTCATTCTCGCGCACCCAAACTTTACTGACCCGTTTTTGCTTTCTGTCGACGCCTCTACAAACGGGTTGGGCGCCGTCTTGTCGCAAGTTCCTGCTGGTGGTACAACAGCCAGGCCGATTGCATTCGCTAGTAAGTCCCTCAGTTATGCTCAGTCAAAATATCCTGCGCACAGACTAGAGTTTTTCGCACGTAAGTGGGCGGTGTGCGATAAGTTCCATCACTGGTTGAGAGGTCATCAGTTCGCCGTGTGGATGGACAATAACCCGTTAACTTATATATTGTCCAAAGCTCGTTTAGATGCGTGTGAGCAGAGGTGGATTGCTAAACTTGCACCTTTCCAGTTCGATATCAAGCACATTCCAGGACCCAGAAATGTGGTTGCTGACGCTTTGAGCAGAGAGCCGTTTGTGCAGTCCAGTGCGTCTCATCGGTTGACCAGAGTGCCATATGTCAAGTTACTTGTGGAGGCTGCTGCTGTGGGCACCACTGGTGTTCAGGATGCTTTTCGGTGGTCTGCCAATCCACCTGATTTGACATCTGAGTGTGGCCAACCTGTCTTTACACAATGTGCAGCAGTAGTTGCATCTGGCTCCGTTTCATCTCAGGAAGTTGCTGCTGTGCTCAGACAATGTAAAGACAGTGACGCTGAGTTGGTTACACACGCATTGCTCTTGCCACAGTTCCCTCAGACAATCCTGGTACCTCCTGATATTGGCTCTGAGGTTCTCTCCCATGATGAGTTAAAAGAGAAACAGAGGAATGATTTGGATTTGAACAGAGTGATCTTCTATGTGGAAAGAGGACGGAGACCATCCAGGAGGGAACGTGCTAAGGAATCTGCTGAAGTGATCAAGTTGTTGAGGAACTGGGAGAAACTGACTATGAAAGATGGAGGGCTGTTCCGTGTGGCGAAGAATCCAGTAACTAAAAAGAAGACCTACCTGTTTGTTGTTCCTCTCTCGTTACGACGTAAAGTTTTGCATGGTGTTCACGATGAGGCTGGCCATCAGGGACAGCAAAGGACTCTCTATTTGGCGAGGCAGAGGTTTCATTGGTTGGGACTCTCTAAGGATGTGGCAGAGTATGTCAAGCACTGCAGGCGGTGCGTAGTTGGGAAGTCCCCTGAGCCGGAAGCTAGAGCACCTTTAGAAAACATTCGGACCTCTGAGCCTCTCGAACTCGTCAGCATTGACTTTTGGTCGGCTGAAGATTCAGCTAATAGGTCGTTGGATGTGCTTGTTGCCACAGACCATTTCACTAAAATGGCACATGCCTTCCTGTGTCCCAACCAATCGGCCAAAGCAGTCGCTCATCAGCTGTGGAACAACTATTTTTGCATTTATGGATTTTTCCGAAGCGGCTACATTCGGATCAGGGAGCCAACTTTGAGAGCGCTCTTATTGCGGAGTTGCTGAGCGTGGCTGGGGTGCAAAAGTCGCACACTACTCCCTATCACTCCATGGGTAATGGCTCGTGTGAAAGGATGAACCGTACGCTAGGTAACATGACTCGAGCACTGCCCCCCAGAGCAAAACACCGCTGGCCTGATGCCCTAAAGTCATTGACGTTTGCTTATAACTGCACTGTACACGAGACAACTGGCTATGCTCCATTTCTGCTCATGTTTGGTAGAGTGCCGCGTCTCCCGGTGGATGTAATGTTTGGTTCGGTTCTCAGTGATCCAGAGGTTGTGGACTATGATCGTTATGTTGAGTCCTTGCGAAAGGACTTGTGTGTGGCGATGTCCATAGCACAATCAATGACAACTAAACAACTTCAGCGCCACAGTGATCTGTACAACAAGAAAGTGTGTGGTGCTCCAGTGGAGGTGGATGATCGGGTGTTATTAGCCAACAAGGGAGAGCGCGGAAAACGGAAGCTTGCTGATCGTTGGGAAAACACAATCTATGTCGTGATCGAGAAAAACTATGAGAGCCACACTTTTAAGATTCAAAACCCCACGAGTGGCCAGATAAAAGTTGTTCATCGTAATCTGATAATGCCAGTGAATTTCCTGCCTCTGTCTGATTCAGATGATCATGTTCAGGAGCAGGATGTTGTGTCCCTTGCTTCAAGTTCGGTGGACCTTAGTGTTGACAAGTCAGCAGTCACTGATGTTTCCTCAGAGTCAGTTGAGTTCCGGACAAGGGTGTGGGTGTCTGACTTACCGTCTGCATCTGGAAGCGTTATGGATGCAGGAGATAGTGATCCGCTGGAGGCTGCAGCTGTTGAGAAATGCAGTTCTGCCCCTTGCCTAGACCCAGAGACTTTTGCTTCCCCTGACTCTGTCCTGCCTACTGACCCTGTGGTGACTGAAGTTGGCACTGTTCCCGACCGTAGATCCCGAGCTGGACGGTTACTGCGACCAGTGACTAGACTTATTGAAATGATGCGCTAGTGTCCTGTGTTGGTTTTTGAGTTATTGGGGTGGGTATACGGTTTTGTTTTGCATTTTGTTTTATGAAAGGTTTGCAACATTTTTGTAATGTTGTCATTTTGAGTTGTCGTTTGAAAATATGTGACATGGGTCTAGTCTATTCGGAGGTGTATTACAGCTGCATATGTGTGGAATATGTAAGTGGGCATGTTCTTTTTCTCTATGTGTGTAGATGGGATTTGGCCAGTCCTTTTCTCACGCTAATCTTTTTGATGGTTTTCGTAACTGGGTGTGTAGCTGTGATGGTATTCAAGTACTCCTCATCAGTATATAAGGAACGGTGGTGATTGGTTTCCTGTACTCGAGAATAGTGCCTAGTATTTTGTGTAATTCTAGGGGGGTGTATGTAACATGTTCATTATGTATAGTATAATTACACAAAATTGTTATTTTTATTTGTTATCGTACATATCTGGTTTTGTTTTGCTGTGCTGCTTTGGTCCTCCAGCCTTCTTCTGTATTTTTGTTTTATTTCTTCTTCGTGTGTCCCCGGGTGCACCTGTATAAATACGAGGGTCGCGACTTCCTCTTCCCTTTTGCAAATCCCGTGTTGGGAAGAGGTAAGTCATCATGTGTAATCCTCTGTTTTAAGTGTCTTTCTGTTATTATTTTATCCTAAATTATCATTACTACACTGTTATACTGCCATCTGATTTTATATTGAGCACCAATGTCGCTCCGTCATCGTACTTTATGGATTGGAAAAAGGTATGCGTGGAATGCTAACAATGTTAATTGTCTTCTCCTGTAGTTTTGGGCTGGACCGACACTTAAAGCACATGTTAATAATATCCCTATTATTGTCAACCAGGTATGTTGTTCCCTTTTGTAAATCCCGTGTTGGGAAGAGTTTTGGGCTGGACCGACACGTTAAGCACATGTTAATCATATCCCTATTATTGTCAACCAGATTAAACGGAGAGCGTCTCCAAACGTCCCACCCTCTTTATGCACCACACCGCAAAAAATCTACACAACGCAGAAGTACAACGGTTGCACGAGCGTGAGTGAAATGGATACAGCGTTTTTTCAAAATCAAATCAATGATTTCACTCTACAACAATTTACGAAATAATACGCTATAACCGGTTATACGGGGCACGTGTGATGGCACACACTGGTGTTACGTGGATCACGCATGTTGCTCCGTTCCCGTTGAGCCTCATCAGATCTGTTATTAGAGACCATCAGGAGGATAACAGCAGGAGCACTTGAGGCCAATGTGAGAACTCCACGACCATCGGATGGATTTGTTTTCTCAAGAACAGCTCGAGTTGTTCTTGTGAATTGAAAGGCAAGTATAGAAACACTGAGGCTTCACTTGTTTTCTCACTTTAGATATAATAAATCTAGATAACTCAACTAATTAAAAGTAGTAAAATGTTCAGTGGTAAAGTTGGATAACAGTTTAACTACAGTATAGAGTTTAAAATGTACTTTGGTGTCATGATTGTGAGTCAAAGAAATCTCACAGTTTCTGTCCGAATTGCTAGTTTCTCTATTTATATGAAATCAATCAATCAAATAACAATCAAAGAGAAATACAATTTCAGGATTACAATAACACAGTGATATTTAGTGACGTCAAAGCAAAATGCTAGAATTTACAAGCGTCCTTGAATGCACCATATCGGATGGACAGGTGCAGTGGAAATAGTAAGGTTCCATTCTAAACGGCCAAGAACACACGGATTAATCATATGAAAAAAGTGTCAGAAACTGGAGCTGGATACTACCTTTTTTCCCCAACTTCCAGAAAGTTCCACAGGAGGATCAATGATGATTGGCTGTGGAATGGGGAGATGTGATTGGCTGGGTGGTTGCTGGGCTGTTGCTGGGGCTCAGGTGTCCAATTAGTAAGATACAGTAGATATGAAACCCTGAACGTCGTCTGTGGCCTGAGTTCTGCTGCCTGCTGCCTTGGACACTCGGACCTGGGAGTAGACGGTCTCCTCTGGGTCTTCCCCGTGTTGGACCGGAGCAGCAGACTTGTTTGATGTAGACTTAGAAAACACCACTTCTCCATAAAGAACAGAGGCTTCTTCTTTGTGTGCCTCCACGTATGTCTCGGTCTGTAAGAAAAAAAGACGGTCACAAATGTATATTTGGACACAATGTAGTCTACTGTAGATGATGTCTCATCTATCTCATCTCATCTAATTTCAAAACAACCGTTTTGAAATGACACACCTGAAAAATATGAACTTTTTATTAAGGTTACCATGGAGCTTTTGAGTGCATGTAAACACAAAATCTGTTCTGAAGAGAATGAATCATCACCAAGTAACAAAATAAAAAAGTAGTTTGGGTAAGATTTTAATGTACTCTAGTCAATATAAACGCTCTTTACATGACGTAAGGAGCGCATCATATTAACCCTTTGCACGTGTCGTCATGACGGACGGCAGAAGCACTGTCTGTGCATCTAAAATTATGCAAACTGCAAAAAACTGGTCCATTAATCAGCAGATTTTATTGATTTTACAAGTAAAATGTTGATCTCCTGTTGTGTGGTTTGATGCACAAACAGGCAGGGAGTAAACTTAACTTAAACGTAACTTTTATCATTTACCTGTTGATGACGACAGAAGACAGAAATGATTAACAACTAAACAGCAAAATAACATAACATCTTGATTTTTGCCTCCAACCGTCTTTTCCATGGTGTGTATTGTCTCTCATGGCTCCCGTGGCTGCTCTCATAGTCGAGCATCTCTAGGATCACTGATGCTGAAGTGTATACCAGCTCATTGGTTTCAGTGATGGTCGTGGTAGGGATCGCACTCAATGCTGCATTCACATTGTAACACTAACTCATAATGAATGAGTTACCAAAAAGAAAAATTTATTTGAGTAAATGACTTCACTTATTTATGGCCTCTAATGTCCTGTGAATCTCAAGGCCAACAAAACAATGACAAAACCCTGTTTCAACTACAAATTATAATTTGTCCTTTGCCACAAACAAACATAAAAGTCCAAGAAAGTTCAACACATCCCCTTTAATGTCTCATAGTCCATTGTCCGCACGCCCGTCTCCCCCCGATGCCATGAACAGATTACTCCACCTGATGGCGCTTAACAGAAAATACATCGGGGCCAAGACGTGGACTCCACAAAAATCCAGAAAAGAAAAATAGCTTTTTAGATCTCAATCCCCAAACAAAGATCAAAGCGGGGCTGCTGTGAAGCGCGCTCCTGCACCGGCACCTCCGCACAAGGTAAAGTAAATGGAACGCCCTCACCGGACAAGAAGAGCTGGGTGCTGTCGGTCCATGAGTCGAGGTGCTCGGTCCCTGCTCCAAACCCGGTCCACAAACCATGTGTTAGGCCCGGTGACCGCACTCTTCCTCCGATCCAGCGCCAGCCGCTCTGCCGTGTGTGTGAGAGATCGGAGCTCGTGCACACCTGCCCCTTATATTGTATTAACAGACCGTCTCAGCTGACGGGACAAACAGCTGAGCAGGTAAATAACAACACAGCGTTTAACCGATTTGTACATCACAGACCACTTTACATAATATGTCACTGGTGCTACAACATCTTCTAGGAAACTTTCTGATGGTACTTTACTACGGGGAATGTGGGCATGTGGCAATGTTTTTAATGCACTGTAAAGCACTTTGTGTTATGTTTTTATGTATGAAAAGCACTTTATAAATTTGATTTGATTTGATTTGATTTGATAATCCTATCTTTCAGGTCAGTCGCTGCCTCACTCAGCATTATCATGGTTTTGGGGCTTCGTACCCAATATCTGGTTGGGGAGTTGATGTTATCCCCCTCTGACCTGGCGTCCTGGCTCCCCCTTGCCGTAGCATTTGTGTTGTACCTCGTCAATTTCAACTTGTGATAGAAGTTTCCATTTGTAGATGTTGGAATACTGAGCTACTAGTTGTTTCGCCGTGAGCCTTGATTGTGGGTTCCAAAGTAACTATTCATCCCACATCCTTTGCATGTAATCCCTCTGACTGGGGTTACTCAAGTAGTAGCATTCCAACAGAGCCTTGTTCTTGTGTCGTGTTCCAGTAGCCCATTTGTCATCAAAGTGCACTGGTTCACCTGCACCTGACACAGACCTTGTTTGGTCGAGCGATGTCTGAGCCGGCATCTCATGTGTTTCACTGTCACTCATCATGGTGTGAGGTGGGCAGTAGCATGAAGGGTCTTGCCTAAGGACCCACACTGGATGATGGAAATTGCTCATTCGACCATTCGCCCCCTGGGGATATTCTAACCCTGGTCCTGACTTACCCACTGAGCTATCCAGTCGCTTATATATAAATATATGTATATATGAATATACATAGAATAAATAATAAATATTAATCAAAAGCTAAGATAAAAAGATGGGTCTTAAGCTTTTTCTTAATAACCTGAACGTTCCCTGCGGCCCTGAGGTTTTTCCGGCAGGCCGTTCCACAGATGAGGGCCGTAGTACTGGAAAGACGTCTGGCCGTGAGTGTGTCCTGACTTTGGCGATGACTAGGAGCCGGCTGCCAGAGGAACACAGGGGCCGCGAGGGTTCATATGGTAAAATTAGCTCTGAAGGGTAAGAAGGTCCAAGACAGAAAGACATTTATCAACAATCCTGAAAAACACAGGGAGCCAAGGCAGTGATTTTTAAACCGGTGTAATGTGGTCCCGCCCCCTGGTCTTAGTAAGGACATGCTTTGCTGAATTTTGTAAGAATTACAACCTGAAATACTCTTTTTGGGAAGACCAGAGAGCAGGGCATTACAGTAGTCTATACGACTGGAGATAAAAGCGTGCATCAGCGTCTCTGTGTTGGCCCGAGAGGGAACAGGGTGGACTCTGGCTGTTCTTTGAGTGATAAAGGTCAGCTTAGAGTCAAAAATAATACCCATGTTTTTTACTTGTGGCGATGGATTAAAAGACTGTGCTTGTAGTTTGGATAAAAGTTTCTCTGATAGGAACGTTTTCTGCCATCCAGGATTTGATGTCTAAAATGCAGTTAAAAAGAGCATCCATTGGCCTGGTGTCATCAGGAGACATGGAGATGTAAAGCTGCGTATCATCAGTAGGACTGTTCACTCCATGTCTCCTGATGACACCAGCAGAGGGCGCAATGGACAGGTTAAAAAGTACAGGACCTAGAATGGAACCCTGGGGCACACCACGTGTGATTTTATGGACCCTGGAGGAGCAGGTATCTAAACTTACCATGAATGTTCTGTCTGTGAGGATGTAAACCATGCACAGTACCAGAGGCCCACCAGGTGCTTGAGTCTGTTTAAAAGAATAGTGTGGTCTACTGTATCGAAGGCAGCGCTTAGATCCAGTAGAACCAACACTGTCACCTGTTTAGAATCATAACTTAGTCTAAAATCGTTTAAAATCTTTGTCAAGGCTGTCTCTGTGGTTTACCCTAAAACCAGACTGATATTCCTCAAAAATGTTGTGTGTTTCAAAAATAATTAAGCTGAGTAAAAACAAGTTTTTCTAAAGTTTTGCTTAAAAATGGTAAGTTACATACCGGTCTGTGGTTGTTAAGATCATTAAAATCTACATTGCTCTTCTTCAGCAGGGGCCTCACCACCGCCGCTTTAAAGGCAGTGGGAAAGAGCCCTGTCTGAAGAGAGCAATTCATCATGTTTAAAAGCTCTTCTCTAAAAGATCCATAAAATGGTACATATAATTATTAAAATGTATGTTTAATTAATTCAGTGTACACGTTTAAGGAATTAATGGCATATATAATGAATTATGACTTTTACTTTTAATGAATGCCTTTTGGCACACTACATCCTCCATACTTTTGGAGCTGAAGTCCTGTTGACTGTTTGAACACAGTTAACTCAGTATTTTATTTAAACAGAGAAACCTGTTATTCTGTCAGAAACTGTGACGCTTTGACCCACAACTATGACATCAGGGTAAAACTATGTATATATAGTCAAATGCTCGAGTGTTGAGTTAAACATTATAAAATAGAATGTATTATTGCTAAAGTGTGAATAGCTAACACTTACCTTTAATACTAATAAAAGCTGCCAGTCTGTGCCATTTACTGAATGCATCGGTCCGAGTGGGACGAGATCCACAACAGGATTTGACGTACATCTGAACGCTCCGTGCATCTTCTTCATAACTTTGCACGACACACTTTTAGCTCCCGTCAAACATTCTAGTGTTTTTGTCACAGAAATAATCAGCGCGGGACAGTTTGGGGACAACATGAGTCAATAATTTGAAATCTGAAGATGTGTAGAGTGAAGAATCATTTATAAAGCATTTATCAGAACAGTGACAATTGTAATTAAATAAAGAATACAAAATAGATGTATGCTTTTTAACTTTAACAGAAACAGTCAAATCCACTCTAAACTGCTGCACATACAAATATATCTGTATATTTAACATAAACTGAACATGATGAAACAACAGCACTGAAACAATTACAGACGCAGATGCATTCCAAAAATCATTTCCACTTTTGTTGTAATAAATAATTTTCTACGAGGACAAAAAACCTTCTACGTCACTATTTTCTGTCCTTAAAAAGTAACAGTCAAAATAAAAAGGACTTGTATATAGACCCTTTTAAAATGTTATGTCATCAGAATGTTCAAAATTTCAGGAATTGAGGTAAAATGAAGTAGATCATGATATATTTTCAATGATTAATTGACATCAGATCAAAATGCAAATGGTACAACGACAATGATACAACTATCTGAGTGATTTCATTTCACAAAACCACCTTGACTTTTCATATTTTGTCATATTCTGAGGTTAATTCCACTTTGTCCATTGAAATCACGTTATTTTCTAATTTAGAATGTTTGTTTCCATATTTTTAAAGGGTCTATAATTCCTTGTATAATAGTCTATATAGTTGATCTGAACCTGCAGCTGGACAATGGTCCGAGTCGTCTTGACATGACACGACAACAAACTGGACCTCATCAATGCTCCACAGCTTTGTAGAAGTAAACTTTACCTGATGCCCACAGGTTCTGAACACGTCTGTCTTCTCACTGTGGTCCTCCGTGAAGTTTGTCTTTAACGTAAACTTGACTTTAATAATGTTTTGAATCATGTTACATCGATGTTCCCTCATTTAAACTTACTCACAGTTGTATTTCGATTGCGTGTTCAGACTCCGGGTCATTCACTCAACAATGTCACGTACCATTTTTCGACAACAAAATCAAATCAATGAAAATCTACAGCTTGTTACGGTGAAACGTTATCATGAAGAGGTGGGGCTTATCAGGTCTGAGCAGGAAGTCAATGGAACTGTTTCTAATCCAAGGCTCTTTCACACCAATGCGACCTCCCCGTCACTGAGTCAGGGCGACACCTTGGTCTCCTCACATGTCCTCACTCCTCTCCTGTGTAAAAGCTCTTTCCCGCTGCAGAGACACAATACCGTTCTACAACAGCAGGCGGCGCAAGTGCTCAAAAGTGTGTGGAGCCGACTAGTTCAAAAACACCTGCTTTACAATGTAGAGTTCAATAAACTCTAGTCCTGAGCACGTGGATCTCAAACATGGACCAAACGGACTGGATTATTACAGCTTTTGGCAAAAGAAGGAGGAGCTTATGTTTGGATTTACAGCAGGCTAAAATAAAGGTAAGCTAACTGCAGCGCACGACCATCACAGACAAAACATACAGCTTTGATTTAAACTTGGATAAAACCAACAAGAAGAGTTTTGTGAATAAGACTGAAACCACAACCTCCTCCTACTCCTCTGACCTCCTCCTACTGCAACCTCCTGCTCCTCTAACCTGCTGCTCCTCTGACCTGCTGCTCCTCTGACCTCCTCCTTCTCCTCTGACCTCCTCCTCTGACCTCCTCCTACTCCTCTGACCTCCTCCTACTGCAACCTCCTTTTCCTCTGACCTCCTCCTTCTCCTCTGACCTCCTCCTCCTCTGACCTCCTCCTACTCCTCTGGCCTCCTCCTCCTGCGACCTCCTCGCCGCGGTGTCACTCTTTCCTCGGTCAAGACACTGCAGCACAAATGAGATGATCTTTGTCATTATCTCGTCTCCTGATGAAATGTGTTTGACAAAGTCATGTGTCTCACCATTCAATGAAGAGCAGAGCGCAGCAGAGCACAACAACCCCACTTATCTTCAGTGTGGTGTAAGGGCCAATCCCAGCGCCTGGACAGTCAAACACATGAACTGAAGTTTAACACGAAAAGAAAAGAAATGTCACACAATAAAAAAAAAAAAAAGGCAAAACTGAATTTCCAGACATTCTATAAAAGTTAGAGTTTTTAGACAAATTATTATCTACTTTACCATGGCATTCTACAGAATGCTCATTGTTGTGGCATCATTCATTTTTGTTGTATTTGTATTTATAGTAGTAATACTAGTACTAGAAGTAGTAGTAGTAGTAGTGGGTAATATTGTATTGTGTGGAGCCGGGCAGGTAATACAAGAGGAAATGGACAGTCTCTGTCCATCACAAAGAAACACTGGTCCTACTTTCTCCGTAATGTATTTGCTGTTTTCTTTAAGACTTTTGGAGTAAGTTTTCAAATGAATGTGTTTTTGAATCGGTAAGAATGTATTTAAATGACTTTGTGTGTTTTGGCCTTCAGGGCCACCATATACTTGCCAACAGTCTATTTACACCACTCACTGACGGCAGATCATATAAAACCCACATAATATTGTTTATCTATTTACAATCAGAGGCTATAAGCCTCTATACAGGCTTAAAACATGATTTATTTATCACCAAACTAAGTAAAGCAGGAGCACATTCATCCTCCCATTAAATGTCATGTGATAATAATGATATTTAAAAAAAATAATGCCTCTAAAATAAGGCGAAGCATTGAATACAACTTTTGGTGTGTTCTCGTTCATTCCAGGAAATCTTACAATGTCATTGATCCTCGACTTTACCAAAGGCCTGGACATGAAACAACGCCAGAAAAAGTTGGAAATAAATCAGTATTGATTATTTCATACTTTGCCTGGCATTCTATAGAATTCATTATCAACCTCGCCTGTAACATAGACTTATATTTTCTGGGATCACATGCCTACCCTCAGTCTGCACTTCGATGGCTGTAGAGTTTTGGTCCCCGACTTGATTCTTGGCTTGACAGAAGTATTTTCCTTCTGTACTTTTGCTGAAACTGTAGACTTGTCCTTCATGGACTCTCTGTGGACCCTGTGAGGTGACCCTGAACCAGCTGAAGCTGTGGACTGGAGGCCAGGCTCTGCTGAGGCAGATCAGATTTACAGACTGTCCCACTGACAGTGAAGTGGTCGTACCAAGCCACAGGGATGTGTTTTGAGGAGAATCTGAGGAGACACACGTCATTAACATTTTTGAATGGGTTTAAATTTAATTGTTATTGTGACTATAGTACACATTTTAACAGTAATAAGATATGATCTAAAGAAGACATGTAATCCTGGCCTTCATCATAAACTATAACATACATCATCAGCTTTTATTACAGACTCATATTCCAGAGTTAAAACAGTACAACAGACACAAAGATCCTTATTTTACATTAATATTAAACTTCCTGTTAAAATCTGCAGAGCTGATGTGCCCCGCCTCTTCATGGTGGCATTTTCACTGAAGCAGCAGAACCCTACATTTATGACCCAGTGTCTGAAGTTTGAAATAATCACAACTTAGTACAAAGAAGTGAGCAGAGATGGAGCGGTTAAAAAGTGGTGAAAAAAGTTGGCAAAAAGTTTGAAATGTTCAAAACACTCAAAGATGTGCATCAACTCCAAGTAAACATGTATCAATTTTGTAAAATGATAAGGAAACACTGTTATAAAAAGGTTAAAAACTCATGAATGTCAATTTTACATAATGTCTCCTTTAAATATGACTTATACTCTACAAAATGAGATAATAGTCAACCTTTGTGTTTATAAAGTGGTCACATATGATATATACTGTATGTGAATGTTAAGTGGTTGATTTTGTTGATCATGGTTG
The DNA here is from genome assembly GCA_019453435.1 of Rhinogobius similis. Classification (NCBI taxonomy): domain Eukaryota; kingdom Metazoa; phylum Chordata; class Actinopteri; order Gobiiformes; family Gobiidae; genus Rhinogobius; species Rhinogobius similis. The sequence continues at coordinate 36,862,857 of CM033630.1, read as the reverse complement.
AAAAGGTCTCCAGGATGGTCCTCTGAAACACTGTCCAGACAACCATCCTTGAGACCTTTTCTACCATGGACCTTTCCTGGATGAATGTGATGACTTGCTGCACAACACATGACATCATGTGCACATTGGACTGGATTATTACAGAAATGTTCAGATGTGTTCAGTGAGGCTGCACACTTACACTCCACACTCAGAGAGACGGTTCCCTCTGCCCTCTTCTGTGCTCCTGTCACAGGATACACAGCAGAACAGTGCACCTCCAGTCCATGGTGCTGCTCAGATAAGGTCATCGTGTGTTGGATGGAGGTGTTGAAGGTTCCATCAGGGTTTTGGAGCATGTTCTGTGGAGGGTCTTGTTGGAGGTTCCATGTGAGTTCAGGAGGAGAGCGTGGACAGGGAGTGAGAGCTGAGCAGGTTATAGTCACTGTCTCCTGCTCCCTCTGTGACCCTGAGACCTGCACTGTGGGGCTCCAGGGAGACTCTGCACACAACACACTTCAGTTTAGTTCTTGCACTTGAGTTGTACGACGGCCTAGACCCCATGTGTTTCATGTGCTCTAACTGGAGATGCCCTTCATCCATTTATTCCATTTGTGTTGGGCTTTAAGTTTAATAATAAAAGATCACTCAACTACTTTCTTCTACTTTTATGTCAATAATAGTTAATGATTCAATAATTGTAAAACCCTGAGTGTCATGACCCAGTGGTGGGAAAGAAAACTATGTTCATTTCACTAGCAAGGACCACAACCTCAAGCTTGCATGCAGAAGTTTATTGGCGAACGAGAACGATAAAATGCATGAGAGTAGATGATAAATGCCGTTTTGGGGCTTCTAGCGGTGAGGGCAGCAGGCTCCCGGGCCTCGATACCCCCCGACTAAAGGATAAGACAGAATAATTAGAAGAGGGTGGGAGGGAGGGGCACGAAATAACGAACACTGGTGTGTGTGACCGGGAAGCTTAAATAGAGTAGTCACCGGAAGGGGCGTGGATGAGGTGTGGTCCTGCTCCCGAACTTCAGATAACGACTTATCTCCATTTCACTAGCAAGGACCACAACCTCAAGCTTGCATGCAGAAGTTTATTGGCGAACGAGAACGATAAAATGCATGAGAGTAGATGATAAATGCCGTTTTGGGGCTTCTAGCGGTGAGGGCAGCAGGCTCCCGGGCCTCGATACCCCCAAAAGAAGCCTTACTGGAGCCGTGCTGACTAGAGGTTGCAGAGGTTGCAGAGGTTGCAGAGGTTATGCGAGTGGCGGAATTCCTCAGCGGGAGGTGGAAGGATGCGAAAAATGACCAAAAGAAGTTGGGGCTGATGTTAGACCGGGTGAGAATAGACTTGAAATATGGAAGGAACCTGAACTTTGATACAGTCTGGCCTCGATGGTGGAGAGAACCCTTCAGGTAGGATAGGGGGTACAAGACGAATTCTTGGAGGGTTCCGAAGGGCTAGAACAGAGTTCGCTTGAGCACGAAGACTGTGGCCGAATTACCACTGCGGTTGTGTTGCTTTCTTGAGGCACTATGCTGAAGAGAGTAGGAAGGAATGGAAGCGGGACGTAGTGTCTTGTAGGCTGACGAGGTCCTATAGCTAGGCTGTGCAGGATGACGGGAGGAGGCCGGTCAGAGCGGGTCAAGATGCAGAACGTGGTAGATGTGCAATGAGGAACTGTGGTTGGCATTCGTTCTTCTTCGAGAGCCAATATCGTGAATGTCTGAAGTGAAACACAAGAGAATAAGCATGGAGTTATGGTTACCCAGGATGTACTTACTCTGATAATTGAAAAGATGAGTGGCTATCAGCCGGGTAAGGCGGTGAAAGGAGGGCATGACGGAGAGTGCGCTACTTCTGCCTTGTGGATAATGTCGATGATTGTAAGGTTATCGGATTGGATGGGGATCTACTCCTGGCCCCACGGTAGGGCAATCACGATGGATAATCATGAATATGGCAAAAGATGGGCTGAAGTGGAGCAACTTGGGCGTTTGATTATTTGCCCTTTACCCCAAAAAACGGCCGGTGGAGAGCCGGCTGTAAGAAGATGAATGTTGGCTGGATCGTCGGCGGCTGAGGGCATCTCGGTGCCCGGCGGCGGCGGCCAAGGGCATCTCGGTGCCCGCCAGCTGTGACACGGCAACTGTGGCGAGGGCATCTCGGTGCTCGGCGGTAGTACCGATCTGGTGCGAGGTTGAGAACAGGGGTCGCTTACTGGTTGATGGGGGTCGAACATAAGGCCTACATAAGGTAGCGTGGCTTGCTGGATGCTGAGCTGAGCTAATGGGAACGCTGAGATAAATGTGAGGTTGAGAAAGGAGGCTGGTGGAGCCGGCCGGCCTTAGTTAGGGCATGTGAAGGTGGACTGAATGCAGGGGAGGGCGTCCTGCTGGGTAGGGTCAGTAACTTTGTCAGTAAGGGTTGAGTTTGAGGTCAGCTGGAGAACAGGTATCGGGAGCAATGCGATGCTGCTAGGAGCAAGGACATTTGCAAGGGAACGAAGCATAGGAAAGCCACCTAGCGCTAGATGGCAACGCTGTGTTAGGGAGGTGAGTTGAACCTGGCAACGCAGTGCCCGAGAGATTAGTGGAACCTGGCAACACTGTGCTCGAGAGACGAGTGGAACCTGGCAACGAGATGTCGAGGAGAAAATGGTGGAAAATGGCAACACGGTACTTGAGGAGAAAATGGTGGAACATGGCAACACGGTACTCTGGGAGAAAACTGTGGAACATGGCGACACGGTGCTCGGGGAGAAAAGTGTGGAACATGGCAACACTGTGCTCGGGGAGAAAACTGTGGAACCTGGTGACAAGGTGCTCGGGGGGAGAAAACTGTGGAATCGGACGACGCGCAGTTCAGGGAGAAACAGGAACCTGGCAACATGCCGCTCGGGGAGAAAACTGTGGAATCTGGCAGCCCAGTGCCCAATGAGCGTGGAAACTGGCAACCCGGTGCCCAGGGAGGGAGAGATAAGATGAGTAAACGAAAGGGGAGTGAAATAGGGGAGGCAGGAGAGGGAGTAAAAGCGTGGCAACCCGGTGCCCGACGGGAAGCGTGAAACTGACAACCCGGTGCCCGACGAGAAGCGTGAAACTGGCAACTGGCAAAAAAAGAGAAAAGAAAAAAAAATAGAGAGAGGGAGGGAGAGAGAGAGAGAGAGAAAAAGAAAAAGAAAGAAAGAAAAGGGGTCAGGGCTGGGTAAAAAGGGGTGGGAAAGAGAGATTGACGGGTAGAAACGGCAAGCTGGGGAGAGGTTAGCGCTGAATGAATGTGTAATGACTCAAGAGGTTAGCAACTCGGTACCTGAGGGGTGGAGCAAAGGTCTTGCAATTGTCCTGAGAGGAAAGAGAGGTACGGGCCAGGTAATGTGGTGCTAGGGGAAGGGTAAGTTGAAACAGGAAGAGAGAAAGAGCGAGGCATAGAGAGACAGAGCGAGAAGATTTATTTTATTTTATGTTTTTCAGTTATTTAACGTTTAAGGAGCCTATCAAGTAACAGTGTTAAGATTTAGCTTTGATAAATGCGTGAATGAGATGCACGGAAGGATTGGCAACTTGGTGCCTGAGGGGAGGAGCGTAGGTCTGGCACCTGGTGCTCCGGCGTTCTAGTCCGGAAGAGAAATCGAACTTCATGAAGTATGGAAGGAAACTCACTGCTGTGAAGAGTGGGAACCGGAGTGGAAACGCGGGAGCGGGAACTAGAGCGGGAGCCGGAGCCCGGGAGCCAGCGAGCGGGAGCCGGGGCAGGAGCCGGAAGCAGGAACGGGGCGCGATATCCGGGAAACGGAGAGCGAGAGCCGGAGCAGGAGTCAGAGCGCAGGAGCCGGGAATCAGAGAACGGAACCAGCGCAGGAGCCGGGGCGCGGGAGCAGGGAAGCAGAGAACGAGAACCGGGGCGTGGGAGCAGGGAAGCAGAGAATGAGAACCGGAGCAGGGACGCGGGAGCCGGGAAGCGGAGAGCATAACCGGAGCTGGAGCCGGGGCGAGGGAGCCGAGAAGTAGAGCGCGGGAACTGGAGCATCAGCCGGGACGCGGTAGTTGGGAAGCAGGGAGCGGGAACGGAGCCGGGGTGAGGGTGCCGGGAAGCAGCGGGAACCGGAGCGGGGACGCGGGAGCCGGGAAGCAGAGCGGGAACCGGAGCGGGAACGGAGCAGGAGCCGGGGCGAAGGAGCCAGGAAGCAGAGAGTGGGAACGGAGCAGGGCGGGGGCACGGGAGCCTGGAAGCAGGAAATCGTAACAGGAGCCGGAGCGCGGGAGCGGGGAAACAGACAGCCGGGGTGCAGGAGCCAGAGCTAGGCCTTACCTCTTCTTCGGGGAGGAGTGCAGTGACGGAAGTCGGCGGGACGCGGAGAGCGGGAACAGGAGCGCAGGAGCCGGCAACCGGAACGCGGAAATCGGACCAGGAGTCGGGGCACGGGAGTCGGGACACAGAGAGTGGGAACTGAAGCAAGATCTGGGGCGCGGGAGCCGGGAAGCGGAGAGCAGGAACAGGAGCGCAGGAGCCGGCAAACGGAACGCGGAAATCGGAGCAGGAGTCGGGGCGCAGGAGTCGGGACACAGAGAGCGGGAACCGAAGCAGGATCCGGGGCGCGGGAGCCGGGAAGCGGAGAGCAGGAACAGGAGCGCAGGAGCCGGAGCGCGGGAATCGGAGCTGGAACGCGGGAGTGGGGAAACAGACAGCCGGAGAGCTGGAGCTAGGCCCCACCTCTTCTTCGGGGAGGAGTGCAGTGACGGAAGCGATCCGAGAGTGGAGCTCGGCGAGACCGCGGATTAACCTGGAAGTGTGGGAGAATCTGGAACCAACACATGAAGAGGGCGACCCTCGGCAGGACGTTGCTGTTTGGATCCATAGTTGGAGTAGAAGCGGGAGAAGGCGAAAATGGAAGGAAACGATTGTCTGTAATGGAGAGCTGCACGGACCGGCCCAGCGAAATACGACTGAACTAGGGCCTGGCGGGGCATAAGCTCTGCCTCCGGTGAGTGTGTGCACGAAATAACGAACACTGGTGTGTGTGACCGGGAAGCTTAAATAGAGTAGTCACCGGAAGGGGCGTGGATGAGGTGTGGTCCTGCTCCCGAACTTCAGATAACGACTTATCTCCATTTAACTACATTGACACTGATTTTATATTTGGCCATTTGCAGATTAATCTTAACAAAATGTAAAGATGTGATTAGATTTTGTACCGTGTTGTGAAGTATATGTATTTAGATAATACAGATTCACTTTTCTTTTTTAAACATGTGCTTTACGTTATCAAAATTGTGTGTTTTAATCAAACCAGAGAAATCACAAAGTGTTTTTAAATATACTGTAAGTGGCTTTGAGATGGAGTTTTATTATGAACAAATAACATTAATGAAGTGAACTGTTAATTCCATATATTTAATGCTTTGTTCTGTGAATTTGCAGATCCTTCATCAATAATGACTGAGAGTGGAATCAGGCAATGAAGAGCACGAGGAGGTTTGGAGCCCTTTAAGTTCATTTTTGGTCGTGAGGAAGTGGTGGATGGGACGGGCTTTATGGTTTTGTGAATGTCATGTAGAGGAATGAGTGTAGTGGGCTGTAATCCTTTAGCTGTTTAGTCGATTCATCGGTTAGTGATGTCTTAGTTGATCAATATTTTTATTCGTTTAGAGTTAGCTGTAGATTTTGGAGTGAATCATGATCTCTAACGTATAAATACACTGTTTCCAAGTACTTTTCTGTATAATTTCTTGTTTTTGTTTAAACTCCTGTGCAGCTGTGGACTTTTGAGAGCAGTTTAGGTTAGATACATGGAGATACTAAATATTTTTTATAACTTTTGCCACATACCCTTTTAGTCGATCGATTTCAAGATCTGATTTGATATATATGAACCTGTATTTGCTCTATTTTTAAAATTAAAAACAGTATATTTTAGTAAAGTAGGGTCTAATAAGACAATAAACTATTGAAATAACCAATAATAAACCTGATTTAACATGCTTTGACACTTAAAATTATTTTTCCTTTCCCTTTGGGGGGTCCCGTGTCAGTTGCCCCTGGTCTAATCCGTCGATAGTGCATGTCTTTAGTCGACCAAAAGTGTCATTAGTCGACTACAGCCCCAGATGCAGTCATGTAAAATGTTATCATGTAATCTAAAGTGTTTCAGTTTTTCAATTTTGTTTTTTGTATTCTGATTATAATGTTCAATATAGTGATTGGTTACAGGTTTGTGGAGCCAAAAACAAACAAACAAGTGAAAGAAATAATGAAAAAAAAGGTCACATTTTGAACTGGCAAAATTGTACAAAATGTCAATTAATAATAAAATGTCTTACTCTCAGCCACTGTTTTTACCATAATCTGACAATTTAATAATAAAGTTATGACAAAAATAAACAATGAAAAGTACCAGTCTCTTACCTTGGACGTTTATCTGAAGTGGGTTACAGACGTCTGTTGCTTTAAAGTTGTAGGTTTTTATTCTGAGGTAATACTTGTCAGAATGTTGTGTGTTTATATCAGAGAACAGAGTGGTGCAGTTTTTCTGTTTCAGGTCTCCAATCATTTCCATTGGAGACGTGTCACTGGACATAGAACTGTTAAAAAATACTGGATCTGTAGCTCTGCCTTCATTGGGATATGTCTTACTCCAAATGACCACAACAGGTTTAGTCAGGTCTACTTTATCTTCATGTTGAGCAGCAGGTTTGAATGTGCAGGGGATCAGCAAACAGGATCCACTCAGAGCCTCCAGCTTTGGTGCAGAGAGGAACAGAGCACGAGGAAATCCACATCCTGAAGCACCTGAAACATACATTTGCAAATCTAAATATTAAAAAAAACTGATTGTAATAGAAAATCTCAGCTTGTTAAGGTGACAGGCAAAACTTTTTAATTTTTTTTATTTTCTGATCAGTTTGCTCTTTTAACATACAGGCTTTCATGTGGAAACAACAAATGTGTCAAATCTGCTCCTGAAAAGGTTTTATTATTTCATTTAATCCACTTCATCCATAGATTTCTCTGGGACATTGTAACTTCAAAGTCATTTTCTTAAAATGCATTTTCTCCCACAGAGACATAAAGATCAGTCTTAAAGTAGCTCCTACACAACAAACTGTACAATCTGGGACCAAACAAGATTTTTACGAAACATATTGATTTATTAAAGTTCTAAGTTCTATTTTACTGAGAAACAAAATAAGAAATCCAAACCTGGTTCTGTCCATTTTTCAGATTGAATTTTAGCCGTTTTTCACATAAAATGCCTTATTTCTATATTATTTCCTGTCTTTGTGAACAAATAGTTTCAGACATTATCAGGGACGAGCAGCAGATAAGTCAGAGCAGTTCTACTGACTGAGAATGACTTTCAGATGGAAGTCTTGATTTTCAAAGCAGTGTCCAGATGACGACCTTTGAACCTTTTTCTACTGTGGACCACTCCTGGATGAATGAGGGATTACACTGACAAGTTTCTACAAGAAAACATTACATGATGAAAATCGTTTCTTACATTTATGTGAGTAAACTACAGGAGAGCTTTCAGTATATATCTTTATATCTTTAAATGTAAGATTTGTCCTATTCACCTGCAGTGTCTCACCTGAAAAGAAACAAAGCATTGATGACCCTCTGACTGGAATATTTATTAAGGCATAAAAATCAGAACGTTCAATGGGAATAATATATATATATATATATATATATAGAGAGAGAGAGAGAGCGAGAGAGAGAGAGAGAGAGAGAGAGAGAGAGAGAGAGAGAGAAGAGATACAGACCACAGATGTTAAGACACAAAAGCTCCTGACCATGCATGGAGGGTTCCATCCCAAATCCATCACCCTGAGACTGTACACTAGCCGTAAGGAAGGAGGCCGTGGACTAGTGAGCGTGAGAGCCACTATCCAGGATGAAACATCCAAGATCCACAAGTACATCAAGGATAAGGCACCAGATGATGACGTGCTCAGTGAATGTCTCAGGCAATGGGGAACAGAAGGTGAGGTGCCGGAGGAGGGACCATCATGGGAGGACAAGCCCCTACATGGGATGTACCACCGGAACATAACTGAAGTGGCTGATATCAAGAAATCCTACCAGTGGCTGGAGTGGGCCGGACTAAAGGAAAGCACAGAGGCTCATCATGGCTGCACAGGAACAGGCCCTGAGCACCAGAGCGATAGAGGCCCAGACCTACCACACCAGACAAGACCCACGGTGTAGGCTGTGCAAAGAAGCTCCTGAGACAGTCCAACACATAACTGCAGGGTGTAAGATTCTGGCAGGGAAAGCATACATGGAACGCCATAACCAAGTGGCTGGCATAGTGTACAGAAACATCTGTGCGGAGTACGGACTGGAAACCCCAAGGTCAAAGTGGGAAACACCTCCAAAGGTGGTAGAGAATGACCGAGCAAAGATCCTGTGGGACTTCCAGATACAGACTGACAGAATGGTAATGGCAAACCAACCAGACATCGTGGTGGTGGATAAAGAGCAGAGGAAGGCCGTTGTGGTTGATGTGGCGATACCAAGTGATGGCAACATCAGGAGAAAGGAACATGAGAAACTGGAGAAATACCAAGGGCTCAGAGAAGAGCTGGAGAACGCCTGGAAGGTGAAGGCCAAAGTGGTGCCCGTGGTGATCGGAGCACTTGGGGCAGTGACCCCCAAACTGGAGGAGTAGCTACAGCAGATCCCTGGAGGAACATCAGACATCTCAGTCCAGAAGAGCACAGTGCTAGGAACAGCTAAGATACTGCGCCAAACCCTCAAGCTCCCTGGCCTCTGGTAGAGGACCCGAGCTCAGAGATGGATGTGACCACCCGCGGAGGGTGAGAAGGGAATTTTTATTTTTTTATTTTATTTTTTTTTATGATATAAATGCATTAATTCTCTGAATTCAACCAAATATATTGAACATAAATGGGAAAGAGAAGGTCATTTTGTTTTGACGGATGAAGAATGGGGAAATATGTACTTCTCAATGGAGGATCACAATATGTTTGGAAAGAATTCTGCTGGAAAAATTTATCTTTTTTTTACAGCACCATGTCAAAGTGCTCACTATTCACAAGGAAACTGTGGTTGCCAAGTGGCCCATCATTATCTTGTTTTTTTGGAACTGTCCTGTTGCTCAGAAATATTGAATTTAAGATTAAGATTAACTAACCACTCCAGACGGAAATCACATTCTTACTTTGGAAATGGACAATTTAGACTCTGGACTAAATCAGAATCAGAATCATTTATTAAAGGCCACACAACAGAGTTGGTGGAATTTGTTTTCGGTACAGCAGTTAATGGGACTCGTTTAACTGTATGTGCTGCCATTTTATTTCGTTTTTATTTAATTTCAATGGATGTTTTTGGATCATTTGCTTTGTGTGTCATGTTATGGACCAGACCAATTTACTTTTTATAGATTCTAAATTATTAAAACTGAAAGATATTGTTGACATTACAAATTTTATTCAAGGCAAAAAAGACAATCTACCCAAATATATATATATATAAATCCTTAAAGGCAAAGGAAGTATAACTTAAGAGGAAGAATTACTCATAAAGTCATAAGGGCAAAAACTGAACTGAAATGTTTTGTGTTTCTATTCAGGGACTAAAACTGTGGAACAAACTAAAAGAACAGCTCAAGGAATGTCCAAGTATGAAGCGATTTAAGAAAGGATTAAAAGAAAAGGCTTAGAGTATGATCTATGGTTATTAATTAACTTTGTTGCTTCATTGTAAAGTTAATCAGATGAAATGTTTTGTCTGTGAGCTGCAGGATGAACACAGAGCAGGGTTTATGCAGGTTTCAGCAAATCAGATCTAATGCTCTTTAATGCCACATTTCAAGATTTCTAATGCCATAATCAACGTCAAAACTAAACATTTACACTTTTATCATGTCTAAACTACTGTCTCAGCCATCATTGGGCAGCAGAATGAAGAATATATAATAACCCTCCCACTATCTTCGGGTCCATTTGACCTCATCTAGATTTGTTGTTTTATATTTTATGTCATCGCTATGAAACTTTCATGGGTGGAAAAAGTGTTTTTTTCCTGATATGAAAACGTATATTGCTCTTTGACCAAATGTGCATTGCTCGAACAAACTACTTTATAATATTCAAAAAGCTAATTTACATGAAATATAAACCATGCAAATGTATGTTTTGAACCCTGTCTGTGACTTTTTAGAGGATTTGATCAAAGCTATTAACAACTAGATTCATAAATCCAGTACATCTGGGATTCAAAATATATTTTAATGTTACATTTGCAGCAGTATTTGCTCCTTTTTTTTTACATTTATATTTATTGTTCTGATAAATCTTTTTTGTCAAACTGTTTGTTTTTTTTAGATTTAATGCCTGTGGGGATTGAATTTAATGCTTTTTATCCATTTAATGACTTTGAATGCTTTTTAATGCCACATGGAAACCCTGTAGAAAGGAAGCACTATTAATGAATTAAGTTTAAATTAAATTAATTAATTCAATGTTTTTGTTCTGATACGTGTGATGAATGTTTGATCATGGTGACCATTGTAAATGTATATACTATTTGTGCTGCTCGAAGTAAACTACATTTGAAAAAGAAAAAATGCAAATAGATAATGACACTAGAGCTCACCTGAACACAGCAGAAGCACGAGGAGCAAACGTGCTTCCATATTCACTCTCACTGCAGCTCTGGATCAGGTAAAAACACAGACTTCAGGTTTGGTTGGATCCCGGTTTAGTCCTGGTGCAGATGTGGTTCTGGCCCGTTCTGTTCCTGGTTTAGTCGTGGTCGAGTGTGTTTTGGTGTGGTGGGTGTGTAAGTGTGAATGACATGACTTCTTGTCTCTGACAGAGTAACTTCCTTTCACCACAAGCCATCAGCTTCTCTCTTTTACTCAGTATCATGCTGCTCTCATCAAAATGTGTCTTTAGGGCGTTAAAAAGTTTGAGTAATTGATCTGAAGAGTCTGTGCACTTTGGGGGAAAAGTGCATCGAAACTCACAGCGTGGCTTGTGGTGATGTTTAGTTGGTCCGTTTGCCATTAAAAACACTGGACTTCATGCTGCAGTTTGCCTGTACAGGCTAAAGTGAAAATAATGAACTTGGGTGGATAGACATTTGTTTATGGGATTAAACTGATGCGCTCTGTGACTGCGATGAATGAGCTAAATGTCACTTCACAGTTCAATCCAGATCCTCTTTTACACAAACTAGCTCTCTGTATAATTAAAAGAACACCTTTGTTTCTTTTTTATTTCTTTATTAATAGAAGTGACAGTGCACATTAATGAACACATGACTTAGGGCTGTAGCCGACGAAAGAAATTCTTGGTCGACTTTAAAACTGTCTATCGACCGATTAATCGACTAAAATGGGGCAGCCACACCCCATTTTGATATCATATCAAAAATAAAAATCAACACATCAAAACTATGAAGCATCTCCATGTAACTGACTCAAACTGCACTCAAAAGACCACAACTGCTCAGGAGTTAATCCAAAAAAACAACAACCAGTGTATGTTAGAAATATGCAAATTAGATTCAACTCATGATTCACTCCAACATCTTCAGCTAACTCACTCCATGTCTTCTTGTTGCCAGATCAAAAATCCTTTTAATCTACACAAAATAATTACTCGAGTTATTAAAATCTTGGTCGACTTAGACACCATTGTCCGATGAATCAAATCAATTTATTTTTGGAAAGATCTTTTATGTATTTATGCTTCTGTGACTGCTTTGCTAAACTGCACATGCACACAAACCTAGGGCTTGACACAATAAACCAAGACGCAGAAACTGGTCTAGACTGGTTTCTCACACGACTGATGCACATTGGTGCGGCTCTTCCTGCATGAAGTAAGCCATAACATACCATATAAGGGCATGTTTAGGTTATAGTATAAAAGGCCCTGGGGGGAGGAGCCAGAGCTCTCTGGACGACTGGCAGCGCTGCATCTACAGTTTCTAGACTTTTGTTTTGTAGACATCTGTACAATATCTTGACTTAATTTAATCAGTGTTAAAGACAATTTAGAAAGTGGATAACTGTCCCAGAGCGCCCCCTGTCCTTGACCCTCCTGCTCGACAAGGTTTTCCGTGGATGCAGAGACAGTTCCTCCAGGCAAATGGGAACATCCAGATCTACAGGTCAGGGTCGTGAGATGGGGGGGTCATCACTGGAGCAGCTGCTGCAGTGTCTGAAACAGTCTCCACTCCCCGAGGGAAAAACATGTGAACAGCAATGAACAGACTACAGTTGAACTAAAATCTTGATTATTGCTGATGGGAAAGTAGAAGAACCAGAGGACTGTGTTCAGCTCCATACGGTTCTTCCTAGGACAGCATAGCTAAAACTGTAAATTTTTATTTCTGTTCCTAACTGGCCTGACCATAAGCGTTTTGAGCCTGGTCTTAAATGTAGAGACTGTGTGGCCTCTTTAACATGAACAGGAGCTGGTTCCATAACAGGAGCTTGGTAAACACTCAACCTCCTACTTTGCTTTTGGAGACTAACAATAGTCCAGCATTTTGAGAGTGAAGTGCTCTCTTCAGATGGTACTCTACTATGGCATTTTAGTGGTCAGATGGAGCCATATCATTTATGGTTTTATAAGTCAGGAGGAGGATTTAAAATTTGATTCTAAACTCAATGGGAGGCCAGTGAAGAGACTACAGCAACACCAGTGTAATGTGCTCTCTTTTTCTAGTACTTGTTATAATCTCGCTGCTGCATTTTGAACCAGCTGAAAGCTTTTTATAGAGCTTTTAGGACACACTGCAGGGCGTCACAGTCTAATCTGGATGTGACAAATGCATGGAGGAGTCACTTTTAGGCAAGATTTTTCTCACTTTGGCTATATTACACAGATGAAAGTAGACTGTTTTACAGGCTTGATTTATATGTGCTTTGATTGAGAGCTCTTGGTCAAACAGACTCTAAAGTTTCTTCCAGTAGAGCTGGAGGCTACAGTGATATTGTCCAGTGACACAATCTGGGCAGATACAAAGTCTCGCAGACGTTTACCCCGGGCTCACACCGCACACAGTCCAGTTGTGGTGCAGTGACCGCAGCCTTTCTGTGGCTTTAAAAGTAGGAGGAGCTCAGATCGCACACCGTACAGTGCTGCCATGCCAGTGGAGGTGCTGCGGCGCGCCGGATTGTTTCTGCTAGATTTCAGTTTATGTACTTATAATCTTAACTAATAACTTAGTTATCGCGTGAACTCCGAAACTGAGCGTGAACGCCTGTGAATTCATGTACTTGCGTTGTCAGCAGTCACTGCAACAGCACCTCAGTGCTGCGCGCTCCATGTGAGTGGCACACTGCAAACAGACTCAGCGGCCTAGCGCAATGGCCTCAGTTTTTTGTCAAACGCTGAGGTCCAACAGAACCAGGATTGAGACCTGTCCATCATCAGCAGCTAATAACAGATCATTTGTGACTTTAACTAGTACAGTTTCAGTGCTGTGGGGCGCACGGAACCCTGACTGAAAAACTTTAAATAAGTTATTGTCCTGTAGGTGGCGACAAAGCTGTTTAACTACAGTTGTTTCAAGGATTTAAAGACAAAGGGAAGATTTGAAATAGGTCTATTGTTTGCCAATGGTAAAGTGGTTTAATCACATCATATTAAAAAGATTGTGGAACATAACCACTTTCCAGTGAAGTGTGAAGTATATTAAGAATTTGATTTATAATCGGGGGAGCATTTCCTTAAGGAGTCTTCTTGGGATTGGGTCTAAAATACAAGTTGACGTTTTAGAGAACATAACGACTGAAGGTCTCTCAGCTTGATCAACAGCAGTGAACCTATCTAGCATTACTGAAGGATCTATATGGGACACTAGCTTTAGAGTTTGGGCTGAATCAACAGTCTAATGAGCGCAGGGAGAGCGGAAGATCGTTCTAAAATCTGGGAGTAACAGACAGGAAGGATCGGTCCGAAAACAAGTGCGAGGAACCATCAGCAGCCTCTGATCCACAGACCTCAGTGTGACCTCAGTGTGACCTCAGTGTGACCTCAGTGTGACCTCAGTGTGTGAGAGTGTAGGGCTGGATCAGATCGCTGATAAAGGAAGGGGCCTGACCATGCAGGACTCCGAAAGTCACTACCAAGATTTTAAAGTGTATCCAACAGGAGACGGGCAGCCAATGAAGAGCTTTAAGAACACAGGGAAATGTGAGCCGTGTTTGTGCGGGTCAAGATCCTCGCTGCAGAGTTCTGGACGAGCTGAAGACGAGACAGCTCCTTCTTAGACATGAAAACAAAGCAAAGAAAATGAAGAAAAAGCGGTATAAGTGCATGCCAAATTTCAACAAATACTAATGAAAACATGTGGAATATTATTTGATCAGCTCTAAACTAAAAAGAAAAACACTCTATAAACATTGCATTTTGGTGACGCAACGAGCAAAAGTCATTGTCTCTTTACAAGTGCAAGTTTATTGGAACATCACACCCCCTTTTTGCTTCTTTCTGCTACTAATCGACATGTCCGTTGTATTGACACTTCCTCTTTGGCAGTAAATGTTTTCTCAAGTGGTGAACAAGGGAAAAGTTTTGCTGCTAAAATAAAAAATATATAAAGTAGATTTACTTGTGTAAAATGTTTGCTGTTCATGTGATCAACAAGTCAACAGTGCACCAATTCTCTGTAAATGAGGTGTCGGGAAGGAGACCCAAACTTCGGACTGTATTCCAGGGCTAGTTCCCAGTGTTCCTTATCGCCCCAGGATGTCCAGCCAAAAGAGGAAGGACGAGGACCCCAGTGTACACTCCACTCTTTATTACATGATGTTCATGTGTGTGTTGAGAGCACGGTTTCTACAAAAACAGAAATAAATCAACATTAGGAATGAGTAAATGGAGTCAACATTATACAATGAATAATAAATAGCAACATTATAAACCATAAATATATACAACATATGAACATAAACATAAAAATGCAGAGAAATACAATTTCAGGATTATAATAACACAGTGATATTTAGTGACGTCAAGGCAAAATGCTGGAATTTACAAGCGTCCTTGAATGCACCATATCGGATGGACAGGTGCGGTGGAAATAGTAAGGTTCCATTCTAAAGGACCAAGAACACACGGATGAATCATATGAAAAAAGTGTCAGTAACTGGAGACATTATACTAGCTTTTTTCCCCAACATCCAGAAAGTTCCACAGGAGGGTCAATGATGATTGGCTGTGGAATGGGGAGATGTGATTGGCTGGGTGGTTGCTGGGCTGTTGCTGTGGCTCAGGTGTCCAATTAGTAAGATACAGTAGATATGAAACCCTGAACCCTAAACTAACTTAGAGTACATCAAATTAGACACAAACACATGTATGTACAATCCCAGACCCTTGGTAACACAGTCCGTGTAGAACTTCTTTGTTAATGAGATCGCCTGCCGAGTAAACTAATACAACCGGAAGGATGATTACAATGGCAGCGCCCATTGAAGCTTCCAGAATAAGGTGAATAGCGGCCGTACGATGAAACCTCAGCAGGACTGACGTAACAGTGAATCAGGAAAGTTCCACAGCACACCTGAGAACAATGTGAGAACTCCACGACCATCGGATGGCTTTGTTTTCTCAAGAACACCTCGAGTTGTTCTTGGGAATTGAAAGACAGATGTAGGAACACTGAGGCTTCACTTGTTTTCACACTTTAGCTATAATAAAACTAGATAACTAATTAAAAGTAGTACATTGTTCAGTGGGAAAGTTGGATAACAGATAACAGTTTCTCTATTTATATCAAATCAATCAGCGTTTATTTAAAGAGCCCTTTATAACACTGAAAGGTGACAAGTACAGAAAAATACAAATAAAAATTCATGAAACCATAATACAATACAATCACTATGCAAAAAAAAAAAAGAGTCTCTACACAACTGAGAGTTAAAAGCCAGTCTGAGTCAGGTTTTAATCCTTGATTTAAAAAGGCTAAAGTCTGTGATGGTTCACATATCGAGGGGCAGTTTGTTCCAGAGTCTGTGGCCCCAGTGTCTGGCTCTGGGGACTTCCAGCAGATGTTTTGTTGACCTTAAAGCCCGGCTTGGGTTCTGAACTGACAAGAACTTGTTTAAATAAGAAGGGGCAAGGCCATTAAGAGCTTTTAAAACAAATAGTCAAATGTTAAAATCAATTCTAAAAGAAACTGGAAGCCAATGGAGCACAAAAAGACCTGGGGTGATGTGTGACGTCTGGGTGTGCTGTGCTAGCTGTGTTCAACCGGTCAACAGGACTTCAGCTCAAGTAAGACTCATCTGTGTTGTACATTTTTAATAAAGTGTCATAAAGAGCACCCTTTTAGATTATAAATTTACTCTAAAATCCTGTGACTTTGAGAGTGTCGACGAGAGCTTCATGTGTGAAAATGGAAACACACTTGTTCCTTGTGTTACTGCTGAGTTTTGCTTCATTTTATTTAATATTGAATGGATACAAACTTGTTCATGTCTTCTTCATATTTATTGGCTGTATGTTTCAGGTGCTTCAGGATATGGATATGTAACACTCTAGTTACGGGTAGAAATACAAATTTAAACCAAATTTACTTATCTTAACTTAGATACTTTGGACCAGTAGGTTCGGCTACTGACAGGAGCAGTGATGTGAATGAGACTCAGACAAAGGCTTTAAGTTTTAAATGCCGGCTTGTATTAAAGATGGAAAAATGAAATGCAAAATTAAAAATTATCTCTTTGGTACCATTTAACCGTTTAACAATCACAGTAGTCACAAGTTCTTACCTGGGTGCACCCTACTTCACAATTCACGGTACCTTCAAAATAAATCTGGTTCAATCTTAAAATCCAATTAAATTGAATTACACAATTTAAATGCCATACAACACAAAACCCTTAGCTGGAGGAATTACTCTTCCCCACCCCAAGTCCACTTCCTGCTTGAGAAGATATGTGTAGTCCGCAAAGTCCTTAAAAGTTCCAGGTAAGTTTAATGTCCAAATGTTCCGGGGGAATGTGTGTGTGTGTGTGTGTGTGTGTGTGTGTGTGTGTGTGTGTGTGTGTGTGTGTGTGTGTGTGTGTGTGTGTGTGTGTGTGTGTGTGTGTGTGTGTGTGTGTGTGTGTGTGTGTGTGTGTGTGTGTGTGTGTGTAAGGGGGGCAGCAAGTGAAAAGGCGTGGAAGGAGCTTTCTGTTGCAGTGGGCCTACCACACTGTACCGTGCAGCAGAGGATCCAATCGACCAGTTTGTCCAAGGGGGTGGCTCGCCATCTACAGACGGGTCCGCCCAACAAAAAACCTGACCTATCAGACACAGTGTCATAAAATACTTTAAATGTACAATAAAATAGTTTTCACAATCGGTTTTGACTGTAACTTATTATTTTTATAACATTAATCATGTCTATAGTTGAAAATAAAACCATGAATTTTGTAATTATACTGTAATACTGTCTAATACAATCTTGAGGTATTATTCAGCTCTATACATACAATTATCAACATATTCTCAAATGAACACGAAACTGCAGTAAAAACACCAAAAATAAATGTTATTAGTCAAGTTCCCCTGATCCAGCAATTTTTACAGTGTAAACATAAATGTATGACATGTATCTTTCACATTTAGACCTTAAAACATGAATAACGAGATGCTCACCGATCTCACATAAAGGCAAAGGCTGGAGCTCAAAATGGCGCAGCCTCAAAGCCTTGTTCGTCTACAACCAAAAGTGCAGAGAGCAAAAATAATGAATTTCTTAAAGGTTGAATGGAGGATTTCTCGCCGATTTGAAAATCTGCGACTGTTAGTCCTTTTTTTGAAAAGGACTCCCCGTTTCTCCTGAGTGAACGCCTACCAAACCTCGTGCACGAGCACCAGCAGCACTTCTCCATATGCATTTGTTTACAAGACGATTGGTGTTGCTTTCTCACGACAACCTCCGCGAAGAAGATTAGTCCAGTTAGTCTACAATAATACATTCCACATACAATAAGCTAAAAAAAGAGTCAGATAAACAGTTACCTGTCCAGCAGAAACTTTGCAACGGAGGCATCAGTTGGAAGCCTGTTTTGCGCTTTCAATGCTTGCCAGCGCGTAAACGATTCCCCCAGAATAACACGCGTTTTGTTTCTTCCCTCTGCAGACTTTCGTCTCTTCTGTGAAAGCTCGAAAACGGTTTTTCTCTTTCGTCCCTCAGCCATTTCGGTACTTCGCGGATGAAAGTTTAGACCTACAATGACGGAACTCGCCGCTAACCTCCTGCTACATAAACACACTAGCATATCAACCACGCATGCTCCAGGGGAGCGAGCGTTTCCCCCCCTGGATGAGCCTGCGGGCGTGCACTAGCAGCCAGAGAATGATTGACACCTGAGCGGACCAGTTATTTGTGCTACCCACGAGGAAATTAGATTCTGATTTGTTGCCCGAAATCCTCCATTCAACCTTTAACTATCAAACAATGTTTTGTCGGATAAACACAGCGGAAATAATGTTTGGCAGCAGCAACTGATAGTTTAAATCATGTTTTTATGTGAAATAAGTACCTTTTATTTGAGTTTTCCGCGTCCGTGCTCGTGTGCTCATTTTGGAGGAAGAAGAGAGAGATTCGGGCGTCGGCAGCTCAGGTGCCTTTAGGGGGCGGGACAATGCGCCGTTTAACACAAGCTCATTGGTCAAGAGCTAAATGTCACTCATTCATTTGTGGGGTTAACTCTTTAGTTTCTGGCAATTAGTTTGAATTAAAATAAAAACGTTTTTGGGGCTTCTTTACACATTTTATTGGGAACCACCATTAAATATGGGTTACAGATATGTTTGTGATCTGTTCCTCTCTGCACCAAAGCCGGAGGCTCTGAGTGGATCCTGTTTGCTGATCCCCTGCACATTCAAACCTGCTGCTGTACATGAAGATAAATTAAACCTGACTAAGCTGTTGAAGCCATTTGGAGTAAAACATATCCTAGTGCTATGACCAGTGACACATCTCCAATGAAAATGATTGGAGACCTGCAACAGAAAAACTGCACCACTCTGTTCTCTGATATAAACACAAATCATTCTGATAAGTATTACTTCAGAATAGAAAACCACAAGTTTAAAGCAACAGACAATTGTGACCTGTTGTGTCATAATTTCTTCTGTATAACGCTCACATATTTGACACAGTGAAGAAAACAAATTAGAGGAAATTCAAGTCTTTATTGCCCACAAAAATCACTTTATCCTTGGTAAAATGTAAGATCTGGATGGTTCTTAAACCACTCCAAAAGCTCTTCTAAGCAGTGTCCCAGATCATGGCTCCAAACCCACAAAGATTCTCCCATGAAGAAAAAACCTCCAGAAGCACGAACAAAGAGAATGCAGCCCATTTTATAGCCTTTCATATATGAATATTAAAGACCATTACTCCCATAGCTTGGCTCTTCTCCTGAAGTTTAGTTTTTAGTTTTAGTTTTAGATCTCAGTTTATTTGTGTGTTAGAGTCACACCGGATCAACACAGAATTGGGGAAAAAAGCCTTTGCACAAAGAACAAAGACTTGTTAAATTAAATGAGTTGATACCATTAAATGAATTAAAATCACTGATCACTGCCAGTGATCTTGCTTTGCATGATTTATTCCATATCATTTGTTTTCAGTGTGTTTGTATGTCATTGTTTTTATTTTGACCGAGTACTCATGAAAAGGAGATTTAATCTCACTGAGTCTTCCCTGTATAAATAAACGATGAATAAAACTAGCTTGATAATAGCGTGTCACACAGTCTTTACAAACATAATTAAATTGTGTAAGCGCCATCTACTGGTTGCACACACTCAGTGAGTGTCAGGGCAGACAGCAGAGAAAAATGTTCATATACTGTATTTCATAATGAACTTCTTTTTGTTTCATAACATAAGATTGCCCCCTCCTTGAACCGCCACCTTAACATGGTGGAGGGGTTTAAGTACCCAAATGATCCTGGGAGCTTTGTTGTCCGGGCTTCACGCCCCTAGTAGGGTCACCCATGGCAAACAGGTCCTAGGTGACGGGTCAGACCAAGATTGGTTCATAAGCCCTTTATGAATAGCAAATAGTCACTTTGTCCGAATTGGCATTGCCGGGGCCCCACCCTGGAGCCAAGGCTGGGGTGGGTGCTCGACGGCGAGCACCTGGTATCCCCACGGGGCAGTCGAAGGCAGGTCCTCCGGATCTCTGGATCCGGAGGACCTGCCTGGACTGGCTGTAGGGACATGGAACATCACCTCGCTGGGGAGGAAGGAGCCTGAGCTCGTGCGGGAGGTCCAGCATTACCAGCTAGATATAGTCGGCCTCACCTCCACGCACAGCCTGGGCTCTGGAACTCGTCTCCACGAGAGGGGCTGGACGCTCCATTTTCTGGCGTTGCCCATGAGGAGAGGCGGTGGGCTGGTGTGGTCTTGCTCATAGCCCCACAGCTCAGCCGCCACGTGTTGGAGTTTACCCCGGTGAACGAGAGATCCGCATCGCTCCGCCTTCGGGTGGGGGACAGGTCTCTCACCGTTGTGTCTCACCGTTGTGTCACCATTGAGGGGGACAGGTCTCTCACCGGGACGAACAGCAGTGTAGAGTACCAGGCCTTCTTGGAGTCCCTGGGGTACTTTTCTCCTGTAGGACACTACTCCTCCCAAGCTACTTATTCTGGGGTTTTCCCAGTCAACCAGATGAATTACCAACATATAACTCCTCCCAGTTAAGCCCTTTTTTTTAATATAATCGTACGGTAGGACGCTGTCCAGTTTTACTGTCATTAAAGATGATTTTGTCATTTTTGCTCAGTTCTCTTGGCCGAGCCCCTTGGTCTTATATTATATATATTACCTCATCCTACAAGCTCAGTACATTTCTTTAGCATTCATTTCATTGACCTAGAAATGTTCTAGTTTGCTTTGATCCCAGGTCTAAAATCACTGCCCCCTACAGGCCCAGTACCATGTCCTGACCTTAGCTTCAACTCTTGCTACAGGTTCCTCACAGTTGTAGTTCTTGCTTCTTCAAAGGTCTTTTCAAAAAATGCATTTTTCTCCCACAGAGACATTAAGATCAGCCTTAAAGTAGATCCTACACAAACTTGCACTTAACAAGATTTTTTTGTAAAACATATGGATTTGTTGATATCTAATTCTAAGCCTGATTTATTGAAGCATTATGTTAAAAAAAAAAAAAAGAAAGAAAGAAAAAAAATTAAGGAAATCTTTACTCATACCTAGTTTACTTGAAAACAAGAAATCCAAAATCCTCTTTGCACAATAGTTTATAAATCATATGTGTACAAAATGAACCAAAAATTTAAACCTGGTTCTGTCAAATCGGTGCAATTTTTGCAGTTTTTACAGAAAAAAATACTTTTATTTTATTTCTACATGAAAACATTATATGTTTTGCTCCCATTTCTCTTCCATTTATGTGCGTAAACTACAGTTTGAGTTTGATATCTTTATATACACAGACATATATTCTGCTACATTGACTTTTGTTGGGTTTTTAACCCTGTTCTAACAATGTTCCGTCATCAAAAACATACACCCAAAACAAGAAACAAAAACACAGCTCAGCCACCACGTGTTGGAGTTTACCCCGGTGTACGAGAGAGCGCATCGCTCCGCCTTCGGGTGGGGGACAGGTCTCTCACCGTTGTGTCTCACCGTTGTGTCAACGTTGAGGGGGACAGGTCTCTCACCAGGACGAACAGTAGTGTAGAGTACCAGGCCTTCTTGGAGTCCCTGGGGTACTGGACAGTGCACCACCTGGGGACTCCATTGTTCTACTGGGGGACTTCAACGTCCAAATGGGCAACGGCAGGAACGGCCCCCCTGATCTGAACCCGAGCGGTGATCAGTTATTGGACTTCTGTGCTAGTCACAGTTTGTTCATAACGAACACCATGTTCGAGCACAAGGGTGTCCATCAGTGCACATGGCACCAGGACACCCTAGGCTGGAGGTTGATGATGAACTTTGTTGTCGTATCATCTGACCTTCAGCCGTGTGTCTTGGACACTCGGGTAAAGAAAGGGGTGGAGCTGTCAACCGATCACCACCTGGTGGTGATTTGGATCTGCTGGCAGGGGAGGAAGCCGGACAGACTTGGCAGGCCCCAGCGTATCGCGAGGGTCTGGGAACATCTGGCAGAGCCCTCTGTCAGCAGGGTCTTCAACTCACACCTCCGGGAGAACTTCTCCCAGATCCCGGGGGAGGCTGAAGACATTGAGTCCGAGTGGACCATGTTCTCCACCTCCATTGTCGATGCGGCGGCTCGTAGCTGTGGTCGCAAGGTCTCTGGTGCCTGTCACAGCAGCAATCCCCAAACTCGGTGGTGAACGCTGTAAGTAAGGGATACCGTCAGGCTGAAGAAGGAGTCCTATCGGGCTATCCTTACTGGCTTGTGGGACTCCCGAGGCAGCTGACAGGTACCGGCAGGCCAAGCGTATCGCAGCCCGTGCCATCACAAAGGTAAAAACTCAGGATTGGGAGAGGTTCGGAGAGGCCATGGAGGAAGACTATCGGTCGTCCTCAAAGAAATTCTCGCAAACCGTCCAACGCCTCAGGAGGGGAAGCACTGCCTCGCCAACACTGTCTGCGGTGCTGGTGGAGAGATGTTGGTGGTCGGATGGTGGAAGGAATACTTTGAGGATCTCCTTAATCCCACTGTCCCGTCTTCCGAGGAAGCAGAGACTGAGATCTCGGAGGTGGACTCATCCATCACCCTGGCTGAAGTCACTGAGGTTGTTGGCAAGCTCCTGGATGGCAAGGCTCCGGAGGTGGATGAGATCCACCCTGAGTGTCTTAAGTCTCTGGATGTTGAACTGTCTTGGCTGACACATCTCTGCAACATCGCTCGGTGGTCTGGGATAGTGCCTCTGGACTGGCAGACCGGGGTGGTGGTCCCTCTGTATAAGAAGGGGGACCGGAGGGTGTGTTTCAATCACAGGGGGATCACACTTTGTTTTGCTGTTTTTGTATATGATTCATTATGTGTAAAGATCATCTTATGTTGTCCTGGGTTTGGCATCTGATCGTTATTAATTCAATTTGAAAGTATTAGTTCCCTTCTTTTGGACAAAATGGCGGTACATATATATGACAGTCCACATTCAGAGAGGGGAGAGGATTTTATAACCAACATTCCTCAAAATAGCAAAAATGCAACTCCAGCTACGTTTCGATGAAGGAACATTGTTAGAACATGGTTAAATGCTCAATAATGTCACTGTAGCAGAATGTGTGTCCTTTAATGCTTTATAACACTCTGAGGTGAACCCATCGCTCTCCAGAGATGTTTTAGTCATTAGTTTAGCATTTGATTAATATTTTGTTAGAATTTATAATTGATTAATTTATTATTTAGGTTCCAAGTCTTTACTTTAAAGCTAGCTCTTAGTTTTTACGCATATCTGTACTAACCCTAATCCTAATCTTTTGATCCATTTTAGGCTCTCCAGTGTTTCCTCTGAGGGGCCATCTATCAGGAGCGGTGGTCTACTGTAGCTGCTGGGGCCTGGCACGCGTGGAGGTTTGTTGGGCCTCTTTTTGTGTCCTGTGTCTGTGGGCGGCTCTCTGCTCCTGATGTAGACGGCTCCTCTGATGGTGCTTTCTCAGCTGGTTCACCTGTACTCAGCCTTATGCCCAGCGTGTGGCAGGTGCACACAGGGTGTTGAAGGTTAATGTGGGCATGGTGGGGTCAGGGTAATTGGGTGGGTTCTTGGGATTGTTTTTAAAATGTAACTTGTAAAGCAGTTTGTGTTACAAATGTTGAAAATGAATGAAAAGCGCTTTATAAATAAAGTTTATTCATAATTTCACAGAGCTGCTGTGGCCCGATTGTCCAGTTTGTGACTCTTGGATGTTGGGTCTCAAACAGCAGCATCAAATGGCTTCATAATACTGTTTGCATCTCCTGTAAGGCCGCTATGATTTCCGGGTCTAACATGCTTCTAGTTTCTTTAGCCTCGGGAGGTAAGGCAACAAGACAAAGGCTCAAATGTCAAAAAGTTTTATTGGCTGTCAACAAAAAGACCCATAAAAGAGGTCAACCAAATATAACGTCACCAAAATATAATGTCAAAATAATGATAACTAACAGAAATAATCTGACCTCCCTAAATAAGACACAAGGAAACTTATATAATACATGGGCTAAACCAAATAATATCAACCAAATACATGGGAGGAAATTAATTCAAACCCAAAGTCAAACAAAGCGCTCCACACCTTGGCCCTCCCTCTCCTTGATGGTCTGGTCCTTTGCCTTTCCCCATCCAGCTCCACCCCTTGCCACACCTTCTCAGTTCTTAAAGAGTTCTTGCCAGGGCTGATTCAGTTCTTTATTAAATGTGTGGCATGGCCATCACAGGAGGGCAGCGTGTGAATCGGGTGAGGTGGCGGAGCAGCAGCCTGTAGACAGGGCCCGTGGCCCGCCAGAGAGCAGCGATCTTAGGTCTAGGAATTTTAGCAAAATAGTTGTCCAAGCTCATTATACATCATTATCCTCATTATACGCAGTAACACTACGTTTACCCAGATGAACATGTACTATAGGTGGATATTTAAAGGAGTTTCTCCATACCACAGTGGAACAGGTGCTCAATCAAATCAAATCAAATCAATTTATTTTTATAATGCCCAAAATCACAACAACAGTTGCCTCGATGGGCCACAGGTAAAAGCAGTTCAGATAACTGTCCCAGAATGCCCCTGTCCTTTGACCCTCCTTTGCGGCGAGGAAAAACTACAAAAAACCCCATGGGAAAAAGTAGAAACCTCGGGGAGAACCACAGTGAAGGAGAGATCCTACTCCCACGGACGGACAGGCTGCAGATGAACTAGGACTGACGCATCCACTTGGACTGTGGAGCCAGGACCACTCAAGAGGGAGGTGGCTTTAAAGAGTTCCTCCAGGAGGACGAGGAGAAGTCCACCCAGTGTAGAGAGATCCTCCAGCAGGAGATGAGGAACAGTTCATCTAAGTAGATGGAGTTCGTCCAGGCAGACGAGGTATGGCTAATCCAGCTGTCCAGGCGGATGGCGCATAGATCCTCCAGTGTAGAGATCGATCCTCCAGACAGATGGCGGCGGGGGGGTCGTCACTGGAGCAGCCGCCGCAGTGTCTGAAACAGTCTCCACTCCCCGGGAGAAGTGGAGAGAAAAAGAAACATGTGAACAGCAATGAACAGACTACAGTTGAAGTAATATTAAATATTGTTGATAGGTAAAGTAGGAAGAACCAGAGGATAGTGTTCAAGCTGCCATACTTCCCCCAGCATAGTTGCTCCAAGGGCAGCATAGCTAAAACTGTAGGTTTTTATTTCTGTTCCGAACTGGCCTGACCATAAGCTATTTCAAAGAGGAACGTTTTGAGCCTGGTCTTAAATATAGAGACTGTGTCGGCCTCTTTTACATGAACAGGGAGCTGGTTCCATAACATAGGAGCTTGGTAGCTAAATGCTCGACCTCCTACTGTGCTTTTAGAGACTCTGGGGACTAACAATAGTCCAGCTCACTAGTGATATTATTATTGCTCAGGTGCAGAACCTACATGTTGTCACCAGTTTACAACATTCTTATCTAATCTTAAAACTCCTGCTGTCCTGAACATCGACTAATGCAAAGGAGAACAAAAATGTGGACTGTGAATAGCTCAAAAACAATTGTAGCAGTAATATTTTGTATATTTGTTAGTACAAATGCTTTATACACCCCATCACTAAAAGACTATAAGACTAAAATGATTATACTTAATATTTTACGAAATGTTAAGCCTGTTTGTCTCTAGCTTGACAGGTTTTGTAACATTTATAATGTTACTTCCTGGTTGGACATGGGAAATAAATATGACATAGTTAGAGGTATTTCTACAACTGTTACCTAGCAACCATTTTGAAAACAAAGGCAAAAATCCAAAGAAATTACACTATAGTTACGATTTGAAAAATA
Organism: Rhinogobius similis; assembly: GCA_019453435.1. Lineage (NCBI taxonomy): Eukaryota > Metazoa > Chordata > Actinopteri > Gobiiformes > Gobiidae > Rhinogobius > Rhinogobius similis. The sequence goes on along the minus strand of CM033630.1, from coordinate 36,836,931 downwards.
ATAATACTTGATAACACAATTATTTTGTTGAACGACTGTTTAAACTGTCAGAAAATGTGTCAATTGTCTGTAAATTATTTAAAATGGCAAGTCGTATATTTCTGTAATTCTAAACTTTTATTTTTTGAACTTTCTTCAACAAATGTAAAACTATACTAAATGCTGTATTTACCACAGATGCCCTCCCACCAAACTAAGTCACAATCATGAGAACCTGTCTCATATGGATACTTGGTGTAGTGCTTTTGATGTTGTTGTTTTTTTTAAATGCAGCATATGACGCAAAATTCTGAACACAAACTACAGCTCTTTTTCCACTAATCCAACAATTCCTGACTTACATGTTGGATGTTGGATGAATGTTAGTCTTTAGTCAGGACTCATACAAAGACCTCTGAAGGCTCACAAACATGAACTCTTCTCATTATTATCATTTTCGTACATTGCCAGAAATAATAATGCATATACAGTAAGTGAAAAGCACATTTTAATGCAGTAGCTCTAGTTCCTTTTTTTGCCCGAAGGCTTTAGTTGCAGTGCAAAAGGAGAAGACACAAGGCTCAGACAGCAACCACACATGTGCACCACCTCTGACCACTGCACCACCAGCAAAGCACAATGTTCTGTTGAGCACATAAACCACCAAGGCCAGCATATTTTATTTTTTTTGGGGGGGGGTGTAGAAACTAAAGAGGAAGAAAATGCACATCCAAAATACTTGATCAGCGTGCTGGGCTCCAACAAGTGATAAACATGAGAAAAAGAGAAAAAAGTCCGCACTGCTGTTGTAGCTCCCAAGTTACTTGTTTATTTGCACACCGAGTGACGTTTCAGGCATTAGCCCTTCATCAGACATGAAGTGACACAGACCCCTGCATCTTTTATAGTAACCAGTAAGTGTCACGTGATCCTTTTTGCCAATATTTTACATTTTCTTCAAAGTGTCAAGTTTTACATACAATACACATATTTACAAAAATAAAAACAACTTATATATATATATATATATATATATATATATATATATATATATATATATATATATATATATACACATAAATTGCAGTTAAACCTCAGGGTGTGACCCGTCAAAGTATTGCATTTAAATATGTCTAAGCTGTATCTCAAAAGTGTATAAACTCCATGCAACAAACGTGGTTTTTCAGCTACGAAAAACTAAGAGAGCACTAAGAGGAAACTCTACATATCACAGTCGCAACTATCCCCACGATTCCACCACTGATTTTGACTCTGAATTAAGTACTTATCCTCAATCATGCAGCTCTTTTTTTGACGCGGACAAGACGAAACCAAAAGACGACAAACTTCGCAATCAAGAAGAAATGCAGGAGGGGGAGGGGGACACACCACAAGGGAACCTTATCAAACCTGCAGGACACAGACCAGGTAAAATGTTATAAATGTGTCCTGCAAGGACTCTGGTCTTGTGGTGGATTTTCATACATTTTACTGTACTTTAAGACTTACATAATTTTTGAGCAATAATAAGTGTGTATCTTCTGTTTCTGAAGAACCTGAATCACACGGAAACACCCCAGAACACCTGGACACCCACACAGACGGACCCAACATCGACCCACCAGAAACTGGTCCTCGAACGCCTTTTCGAGGTAAAAACACATTCATTCCACCACAAAAAAGGAATGCATCCATTGATACATATTGCAGATTAGTGGAAAAAGATATTTCACAGCTGCAACACAAAAAACAGTACAAAATTGTGGATAACCAGACAAAGGAAGAGAGACTGGAGCTAGAAGCACTCAAAGAGGATATGTCTATAGTTATCAAAAGTGCAGATAATTGCATTTCTGCAACTTCAAGAGCAGTACGGCCTATCCGGAACACTCGTTTTCAGATATCTTCAAATTTGAATTTTTTTGCACTCAATACCTGAATACAAAGCAAAAAAAGATTAGTCAGACATACCACAACATAATCAACTTGAGTAAAACTAATACCAAAAGCAGTAAGCTATCATGGGGACAAGATCTAAACATGGTTATCACAGATCAGCAGTGCAATACAATCCTGTTGAATAGCAAAGACATAGGCAAACCTTATATAACCCATAAAATACAATTTAAAATATTACATAAGCTGCAAACAACTCCATGTATAAGGAGCAAATACAATAAAGAGTGTTCTGGATTATGTTTTAAGTGTAAGTGAAAGAAGTAGGCAACCACACTTGAAATGGCAATGTCCTAAAACACACTCATTTTGGTTGGAAATATCTGATGCTATTTCAACCATTCTAAAACATCCTATCGAAACATCTCACCATCGATTCACTGATGACAAGCTCACATGCAACAGCTCTATTTCCTTCTTTAGCTCCACATCGATTGTGTTTAACTTAAAAGCTGCATCATACGATGCAAACTGACTATTCCAAACACAATCAAACTAGTGTATTCCTCCCCGTACTATCTCTTTCACCGGTCTGTCAAACTCTTGCGCTTCCTGCGAGAGCGCCCCTAGAGGCCATTCCCGTAAAAATACATACATTAGCCGCATCGCTGTATAAACCGCAGGTTTGAAATCATGAGAAAAAAGAAGTGGCTTATAGTCCGAATTTCATGGTAAGTAACACAACTTTCTACAGAAGATTAGATCACAATCCAACTCAGGAATTTAACATAAAGGACTCCATGGAATTTTTAAAGATGCTACACTTTATTGCAATACATAATGAGTGTTTACTTGGAACCATGGACATGGAGGTGTAGGACCCATAAGGCAAACTTTTGCTGACCTCAAGAAATAGTGCCCATGCAACACAAGACAGGATGCTCTGGGTCATGACATTATCACCCCTCCCCCCTTTCTGGACACCCTGGTCATCCACATTCCAAGCTTTGCTGAATAGTAGAAAAAATTCTACTTTGGAAACTGGATTAAACTTTGCAAAAAGAATTGTTTTCTATTTGAGAATGGATTAAAATGAACTCTAATAAGCCATTAAATATTTTTTTGGAGAAAAGACTCGAACATCTTATTCATGAACTGACTCTTACAGGATGAATTTACAATGTTGTGTTATTTTGTGAATGTTCTTTTGTGGATTCAAATGTTTTGTGAATCATATTGTGAATATTTCAGTGCCATAATATGCATTTCAACAAACAATGAAAATTGCCTCTAACTTGGTTAATGGTCACACACACACACACACACACACACACACACACACACACACACACACACACACACACACACACACACACACACACACACACACACACACACACACACACACTCGAGTCAGGACATTCAAGACCCTGATTGGCTGGAAGTTAGCGCCAAAGCCTGAGATGCTAACTAGCTAAAAACCCCATAAACCAATCAAGGGAGATGTCTTCTTCGAGTAGTTCTTTTTCGGAGCAAGCTGAGAGAAAGCAACAGAGTTCCAAGCAGCCAGGCCCGGCCAGGCCCGGCCTTGACCCAGTACGAGTACAAGCCGCACATGGCGGTTCCACAGGAGAGAACCATCCAAACCCTCCTACAACCAAGGAACAGAGGAGACAGAGTTTGAGAGCACCTCGTCTTATCAGCTCAGCTATTGGGATCAAAGGCCCAAGGGGCTGACTCCCTTCTTCTCCAAGATTGGCAACCTTTGTTTGACGTGATTTTGACTGCACACTGCATTTTCAAGCAAAGGACCTTTTGTGATTCTTCAGTCTACAACAACAACCTTCGGGTTTTAATCTGTGACCATTTGCTGCTGGACCCAGTCGGTCAACAGAGAAGCGTCCCCCTCTTCCTCTTTTCTTTAATCAGTAAATCTCCATAAAACACTTTTGGTAAAGACCAACGTTTAATTATTAATAATTATCAATGTACAACAGTTTATTGATAATTATTATTTTTGTATTTTTGATATTTGATTTGGAAATAGGTAATTTGCTCAAAAAGAGCTATTGCCCCTAATAACAAATAAATACAAGAATTAAATTAACTTAACCACACACTCACCGGGGGCTGTGTGACATGCTTTAAGTTCAATCGAATTCCTTAATCAGTCTCACTATTTCCTCTCATCCCCCTCATGGTGGGAGGGCATGATAGCACCGCATGTTTGGTGTGAGGAGATAATCAAACTAATATTTATATACTACTACAGAGTCTTTATATACCAACGTTCCAATTGAAGGTGGCCTAAGAGCTACAGAGTTCTTCCTTAACCAACGTGCCCATTGTACGCCCAACAGTAATTGCATAGTAGATCTGTTAGAACAAGAACTGACATCTTATTTTTTCCTGTTTCAATCTTCCTTTTACCTCCAGATCTTGGGTACATGCATGGGCTCAAAAATGCCCCCCAGCTTTGCTTCTCTCTGCGTGGGTTACTTTGAACAAGAGAATATCTTCAGTGAGACACACAACCCCCACTTGCCAAGTATATCTAACTGGAAGAGATCCATCAATGACATATTCTTCATTTGGGGAGGAACTGAAAGACAACTCAAAAAGTTCCATGAGCTAATTAACACAAATATCTGTCAACTAAAATTTATAATGGAATATGACTCACATAAAATGAACTTCCTATAAATGCACTCTAAATAACATTGTCAACCACCCCAGAACTGGGAGACCATACAAAATTAAGGGAATTATCAGTTGCTATTGACCTTATTATCCATACTCTTGTAGTAAACGGACTAAAAGCTTCTCTCCTTAGAAGTAGCGAATTTGTGTCCCACCTCGCCTCGCTGGTTTTACTTTTTCAATGCCCCAATATCTCAGTGTACTGACTCCATGTTGTACTTGAGTGAAATGAACGGCTTTTGCTGTCAAGATTTCAAATGTTCGATTGATGTTCCGAGATCATGATTTTCAAGGGTTGCGTGGTTTTTCCGATGTATGCTAGTCCACAGGGACATTTTAGCATATAAACAACATTGTGGGTATTCACCTTATTCCGGAAGTTGCCGTGGGCTCCGCCATCATTTCTGTTGTATTAGCTTCCATGAGGCAGACGAGGTCAACAGAAAATAAGTTCTACGTGGACTAAAAAGCAGTTTTCAGGCTGCCCAGGAAATTGGTGCATTGCTGACTTGTTTTTGCACGTGTGCATTAAACATTTTACACAAATCAATCTACTTTATATGTTTTAGTGAGAGACTTTTGCCTTGTTTGCCACTTGAGTGAACTCGAGTCAAACTGGAAGGATTTATACAATGGACACATTGAGCCCAAAAGGACTAAATGAGGATTTTGATTTAAAGACCCCATTCTGTGACTGTGATTATTTACTTGTGAATGGGATTGTGACTCTGATTATGTTGACAACAGCACTAGTATTTGTATCTCATCTCTAAGTACAATAACTTAATGTGTTTCTCTTTCAAGTTTTGGCCACAGTATTTGTACACTTTTATCCAGCTTAGACACATTTGACACCCTGAGGTTTAACTAGAATTTATGGATATATGTAAAGATGTTTTTATTGTTGTAAATATGTATATCATATGTAAAAACTTGACACTTTGAAGAAAATGTCAACAATCACGTAAAATATTGGCAAAACAATGACACTTAGTGATTACTATAAAAGATGCAGGTGTCTATGTTACTTTATGTCTGATGTAGTGTAGAAACTACACTACACATCAACTGCACTATTAAAAAACCAACACTGTGCAGTTTCCCAAGACAAGGTGCACAAGTTAACTCATGATAATAGAATAACCTCACTGGCAATGTTCAATTTATGTATATTACTATTTTGATTGCAACCATATAGTAGGTCATATGTTTGCAGTTCATTGTCCAAGTGCAGCTTAGCAGGAGGATTTGTAAGGTAGGGTTAGTAGATCATGTGTTAGGGCAGTTTGAGGTATCAGCCAAAGGAAAAAAAAAAGTCCTTAAATTACACATTTTTCACCAGAAGAACGTGACTGTGACAGGTGTAATTAGGACAAATCACCTTCCTCCTCTAGAGGAGGTGACAGCTTCAAGAGCTGCTGCTGAGCACCTCGTGCCTATGAAACACCAGCGTTATCCTTTTAAACAATTTCTAACAATGTTCTGACATCAAAACATACCTGGAGTTGCGTTTAGCTTCATTCACTTTATTTTGAGGAATGCCGCTTAGAAAATCCTCCCCTGTCTGATTTTCAAAAACACTTCCTGCTGAACTCCTTCTATTGTTTTTTTCAATTTTACACGTCACTGCAAACGGGAGTTTGCAAAAGCAAACTCCCGTTTGCTTTTGCAAACTCCCCCTGCACCCTGCTCCCGAACAGAGAGCAGGGTGCCTCCCCCGCCCAACCCGCGCACCTCCCCCGCCCAACCCGCGCGTCTCCCCCTCCCAACCCGCGACGAAGCCTAGAGCGGAGATGTGCGCATGCGCCGTGTGCTCCGGTAAACAGCGATACACAAACACGGGAATAAACGTTTTATCCGTCCTGACGTTGCGTCGTGCTGAGTCCTACATCCTGGATCTGACCTGGAGTTTGACGTGGAAGCAGTACCGCAACGACAGACGCTGCCGTTTGGTGAATAACAAGCTAACTCTTCTATCTGTCGTATCCATCGTGTAATTACTGTGTAGCATTAGCATTAGCTGTTTTTATTATTGCGGCTGCGCGCTTCCCGGAGGCGTGGCTTAAACACCGCGTCATCCTTGTGAAGCGCGTCATCCTTGTGAGGAGCCCCCGTCTGCCTGCTCACCCGAGGGGAACGGAAAAGACAGTTCTCTAGCGAAAACATGCGGGAATCAATCAAAAAAACACTTTGGGCACAACATACGAGGCCCAAATAGCACTGTAGGAAGGTTAAAACCTCTGAAAAGTCCATTTTGCATGTTATGGGACCTTTAATGTTCAATGTTGGACTATCATAAAGTGCCCCAATATTTTTTAGTCATCGAAAATGTGCATAGTACTTCAAATTAGACAGCTTTGTTTGGCTGGTTTTGTAAATGGTTCATTATAAGATTGCCTAATGTTGTATTGGGTTTCTTGTTTGTTTATCAATTCTGTTGTGAATTAAAATGTGAAACTGATTACGCAGCAGCCATCAATATCATCAAAATTACAAAAAAGTTTAAGGTGTAAATTATTTGAGTTCACATACACCATGTTGGTGTTTCTAGCTACAGTATGTTTTGCTGCTACTCTGCTCCTTCTTTCTCTGTGTTCTGTATTTTTTGAGAAGCACTTTTGCTTCCGTTGGTGTTTTAAGTATGTGTTTTTAACTTCGTGCGTCATCTGGCTGGAAAGGCAAGGCCTAGTCGTCTATTCTTGACTTTCTCACAAATATAGTGATACTCCGCCCGCTGTTGATGGAATTCATCAGCCAGTTCCAGGGTGAGTTCCTCTCTTGTCGCCGAAGTGGATGTTTCCTTTAATACTTGCAGTTCATACCCGCTCCTTGCCTCCATGGCTCCTTCAGGGCTCTTGGGGTTGTGGAATCTTGTGTTGTATTTCGACTTTGTTTCAGGTTTTATTGACACCATCTCAACCCTGAGCGCACTGCCCATTAAAAGCAGTACAGCCATTGTGTGGGCTTTCAATGTTTCAATTTAGGCCTGTAAAAAATAGTCAGTTTAACCAGCAGAAAGTTAGAGAATGTTCACAAGAAATGGATAACTGTCCCAGAGCAACCCCTGTCCTAGAGTGACCCTCAAGTTATACAATGTGAAGTATTAGATGGTGTTCTACAAAAATACAGGAACAGTAATTACTAATTCTAACCTCATTCACGTGCATTAAAGGCCGAAACATGTAATGTATTTTTACTTTTTTTCAGATGTCCACTTTGGGATTGGTCCTCACACCGTCTTGAAGATGGCTGGGATTGTTGTGCTGTGCAGCGCTCTGCTCCTCATTCAGTGGTGAGAATTAGTTGCCTGGTTAAGCAGTCGATCTTACGCTCTGTTTGAATGTAGGAGGGTCTGTAGTAGCTGTCAAATTCGGACTATAAGAAGCTACTTTTTTCACATGATTTCAACCCTAGCCATGCGGCTAATTTATGTATTTTTACGGGAACAGCCTCTAGAGGCACTCTAGCAGGAAGTACAAGAGTTTGACAGACTGGTTAAAGAGACTGCGGAGGCTAGTTTGATTGTGTTTTGAACAGTCAGTTTGCATCGTATGATGCATATGATGCAGCTTTTAAGTTAAAAGCAATCGATGTGGAGCCAAAGAAGGAAATAGAGCTGCTGCACATGAGCTTATCATCAATGAATCAATGGTGAGACGTCGGAGGCGCCGAGTGAAGAGTGGACTCAGTGCGCTGCCGTGTTACAGGTGCTGTTTGGAAAAAGGCATGTGTTCAATTAAAACTTTGCGTGTTCCATCCTCCTGTGTAAATGTCTCATGATAAACGTGGACACCTGCGGCTTATAGACAGGTGCAGCCTGTATATGTACAAAGTTGTTGTACATATGTACATATTGTAAATATGGCTGGTACGGCTTATACTCTGGTGCACTCAACAGTCCGAATCTATCTATTGATTCTGCAGAAATCTGCTCTGTTTCTCAGTCCTCAGTGTTATTTTTGTCTTTAATTTTTAGTTGTAAATAGCCATGTCTTTATGACACATCTAGGGCTCCTAGGCAGTAGAATTACCATCTTTGTCAGTGATAATTCATGATAATTTGCCTTGTGTTACAGCTTGGTTAAGCGAAGTGCGACCATACGCCGACAGGTAATTTATTGTTTGTATTGTTTTCAGATTCTGTGATAATTCTCCTCTGTGATGAGGTCAGGAGACACTTTTTGTTATAGAATGTATGAGGAATTATACTTAAAGGAGAGCTGATATGCAAAATCAGTTTTAAATCAGGAGTCAGGAGTTTTAACCATAATATATTTGTTACTTTCTCTCAAAGTCAGAGAATTTACTAAAATGGAAGAAAAAGAGCAATAGACACAAAAACAAACATGGATTCACCTATGGCAGATTTAAGATCACAATAAAAGAGTCAAGAGTAGCCATGCTACTGACCCACCAGGGGCGTAGCACCAAATTCTGGGCCCCTAATAATAATAATAATTTTGTAGATGATTTATTTATCCCAGCAAATTAGGCCATAGTCATGTTTTTATTCACTATTGCTAAATTATATACCCTATGGTTTCAGCATATACCTGTTTATATAATGTATAGGAATCTTGTGTATCTACCGGATTATATTATGATACAGTGCTGTTTTTTGCAATAACTACCAGACCAACTTTACAAACTTACTAGTACAATAAGAAAATACACTAACTGCAAATTAAAATAAGAAATGCAAACTAACTGTAATTATTAACAACATGCGCACAACGATGGGGGAACACATAACTGTATCCACGATATGTTCTTCTTAAAGGCAAACTAAATAGGAGATGTATTTACCTTGTTGACATGTTTGGGCTGCTTAACCGCGAGCCATCTTCAGAACTGCCCCCGGCGTTGGTGACGTGTCACTCATCAGCTGATGTTACTTTCTGATCCATGGTCAGCCTGATGGACCTGGCAGGTCGCTCAGACTGACCACACCTCCTGCCGCCAGGTGGTCTCTGGAGTAGCACATGAGAAAAAAACCAACAGCTTTTGAGGGCCCTTCCCTGCCCTGGGCCCCGGATAAATCTGTACCCTTTACCCCCCCAATCCAACGCCCCTGGTCAGCACGTGTACTACTGTGAGAAGACAGAATAACAGAGAGGACAGACACATCATGCATCATACATTTCCAAGAACTTAAAGTAGCCTTTAAAGGTCCCATATTCTGCTATTTCCCCTTTACACAGTCTATTCTAAGGGCTTTGTTGATAAAATTTTGCGTTGTGCAATATCCATAACATAACAGTTTCCAAAAAACACCCATCTCTTGGACTGGCCCCCCTCCTTGCAAAAGCAAACGGCTCACTCTGAGATCTGACCCCCCCCGAACAAAGAGCAGCCTGCCTCCCCCACCCAACCCGCGCGCCTCCCCCGCCCAACCTGCGCGGCTCTCCCTCCCAACCCGCGCGGCTCTCCCTCCCAACACGCGACGAAGCCTAGAGCGGAGATGGTGCGCCGTGTGCTCCGGTAAACAGCGATACACAAACACAGGAATAAACATTTTATCCGTCATGACGTTGCGTCGTGCTGAGTCCTACGTCCTGGATCTGACCTGGAGTTTGACGTGGACGTGAGCGCCGCGTCATCCTAGTGAATCCGCGTCATCCTGGTGAGGAGCCCCCGTCTGCCTGATCAGCCGAGGGGGACGAAAAAGACAGTTCTCTAGCGAAAGCATGCAGGAATCAATCAAAAAACCACTTTGGGCACAACATACGAGGCCCAAATAGCACTGGAGGAAGGTTAAAACCTCTGAAAAGTCCATTTTGCATGTTATGGGACCTTTAAAGTGAACAGGGTTATAGTTATATATACCATACCATACCATACCAACTTTATTTATAAGGCACTTAAAAAACTTTTTACAGTCGGCCAAAGTGCCGTACACAAAACAAACAAAATCACATAGTATTAAAAGCTAGTGAAAAAAGGTGCGTTTTTAGAAGTGATTTAAAAACAGACAGAGATTGAGCCTGCCTAATCTCTAAAGGCAGCTGATTCCACAGTCGCGGAGCAGCAACTGAAAAAGCACGGTCCCCATGAAGCTTGCGTTTTGTTTTTGGGACAACAAGCTGCAGCTGATCTGCTGACCTGAGGGCTCGAGAGGGGGCATAAGGGTGGATCAGATCAGAGAGGTACGAGGGGGCAAGGCCATTCAAACATTTATAAGTAAACAAAAGAATCTTAAAATCTACTCTAAAATTCACTGGGAGCCAATGAAGTGAGGATAAAACAGGTGAAATATGATCATATTTCCGAGTTCCAGTTAAAAGCCGTGCAGCAGCATTTATCAGTGAATGGATCTTAAATCTCACTATATTTGATCAACTACACCTCAGTTTAAACTTGCAGGCCAACAGCACTTCTGAAACCCAGATATTTATTATCCGGAATAGTTGGAGGTCTTAATATGCATCTTTTTTTCTTTTCCACAGAGGACAGACGAGGCAGACAGTGTCAACTGTGAGGATGAAAGTCAAATCTAACCATACGTTGTGGTCATTTGGTTGTGTTTACTTTAGACCAACATCACAACAGCAGCCGCCTCTCAGAGCTTTGCAACGACTGGATAATACTCTGGAACTCTCTGTTCTTTTGGTGTTTTTGTGGTCATTCCTCTTCAGGTGAGACACTACAGGTGAACAGGAAAAAACAAATACATTCAATGATATAAATTTGAAACTTCTGCTGTAGTGGACTCACATAAATGTAAGAGAAACATGTATTACAAGTTTTTCATTGTGTAATGTTTTTATGTCGAAATATGAAATTGTATGTGTAAAAAAAAAAACGTCCAAAAATGCACAATTTAAATCTAAGAAATGGACAGAACCAGGTCTAATTATTTTTGGTTGATTTTGTACACATATTAGTTTTAAATGTTTGAATTTTGGATTTCTTATTTAGTATTTGAGTAAACTAGATCTAACAGAAAAATCAAATTTCACTCATTCAAACTTTTCATTTTTAAATTCTTAAAACTTTAATAAATCAGGCTTGGAATTAGATATCAACAAATCCCCTTGTACGCTAAAATGTTGTTATGTACAATACTGTACAGTTTGGTGTGTGTGCACTGCCTTCCATATTATTATGCAAATTATATTTTTGTCTGATTTTGCCAAATAGTCAATATCCTATTTTTTAAGTCATCAACCTTTAGAGTACAATTCAAATGTTACTGAATAAACCCCCCAATGATAACAGTATTTTTTTCAAAAATAAAAACTTAAAATACATTGTTCCGAAATGATTATGTACAATAGAGTTTCAAATCATGTTATTGTTGTAAAGAATTCAAAACGGTCATTTGTTAAATTAGAAGCATTTGCAGGTCATTTTTACTGAAATCAAAAGCTCTTTCAATCCAAACATCTGAACAGGTCAAGTTACATTTGAACGTAGGACCTTATTTGATGGAGCTTCACAATTCTACATCCATTGAACTTGTGAGTTTGTGGAGAGTTTCTGCTTGAATTTCTTTGCAGGATCAGAGCCTCCAGAGCTGCTGTTTGGATGTGACCTGCCTCCTGCCCTCACAGATCTTTGGCTCAAAGGTTCTCTATAGGGTTGAGGTCAGGGCAGGATGGGGCCACACCATGAGCTTCTCTTCTTTTATGCCCAGAGCAGCCAGTGATGCAGAGGTGTTCCTGCAGCAGGAGGTGTGCACTGTCTGCATGATTTTGTTACAGAAAGCACAGTTCTTCTTTTTGCATCATGGAAGAAAGTGGTCAGTCAAAACCTCCACATACTTTACAAAGGTCATTTTCACACCTTCAGGGACCCTAAAGGGGCCCACCAGCTCTCTCCCCATGATTCTGGCCCAAACATGACTCCGCCCCCTCCTTGCTGATGCCGCAGCCTTGTTGGGACATGGCAGCCGTCCATCCACCACTCCATCCATCTGGACCGTCCAGGGCTCATCAGGTAACAAGACTGTTTGAAATGAGTCTTCGTGTATTTCTGGGCCACTGGGCCGTTTCTGCTTGTGAGCACTGGTTAAGGGCGGCCCAGTAGAAGGTTTATGCATAACTGCAGCCTCTGGAGGATCCTACACCTTGATGTTCTGGACTCCAGAGGCACCAGCTTCAAATACCTGTTTGCTGTTTGTAATGGTTTTTTAGCAGCTGCTCTCTTAATCCGATGTATTCGTCCAACAGAGACCTTCGTCATTGTGCCTTTATTTGCTCAGATCCATGTGTGCTCTGAATCATCTACAAATCTCTTAATTTAAGCGTGATCATCGTACTATTTTTGTGAAATATCTAAGGTTTTTTATACCTTGTCCAAGGCATTCAACTGTTTCACGCTTTTCAGCACTAGAGAGATCCTTTTTCTTTCCCATATGTCTTGAAATATGGAACGTCCTTAAGTATTTTTTCCTTTAATTGGACTTATCTGGCAAACTAAGTGTCTGAGATTGATTTCACTGACCCAGAGAGCCATCCATGAGTTTCAATGGAGAACAAAAAAAATTACCGTTATGACACGTAAACACAATTTGCGTGATTTGAAGCGTGTAGGAGCAGGAAAGAAGACAGGGGAGGCAAAGGGATCTATTGTCCTGGACCACAGGGTCTTAGGGGCCCAGAATTGGACCCACTTCCTATAAATTTATATTAGATTTCTATAATATTATATTATATGTATATTATATATTATGTATATATATAGTATATTAAATTTTCTGTCAACGGGCCTGTGTAGGAGCTACTTTAAGGCTGATCTTTATGTTTCTGTGAGAGAAAAATGCATTTTAAGAAAACTGGCTTTGAAGTTACAATGTCCCAGAGAAATCTATGGATGAAGTGGATTAAATGAAATAATGAAACATATATCATATATATCATGAGCAGATTGGACAAGTTTGTTGTTCCACATGAAAGCCAACATGTTGAGAGAGCAAACTGAACAAAAAACAAAACATTGAAAAAAATCATGTTTTTCCTGTAGTGTCTCGCCTCAACACTGTGTCTTGTGTGGTGTGTGTCTTGTTCCTGATGTTGGAGCTCACAGACCTCTTTCACCAAACCACATGTTGTCGTGGGCTGACTTGTGTTCAGACTCTGACTTGTGTTCAGACTCTGACTTGTGTTCAGACTCTGACTTGTGTTCAGACTCTGACTTGTGTTCAGACTCTGACTTGTGTTCAGACTCTGACTTGTGTTCAGACTCTGACTTGTGTTCACTTCTCTCGTTCATCTAATGACCAGACTGTCCTGCGCTGATTATTTCAACGATAAAAACATTGCACTTTGATATGAGCTAAAAGTGTGTCATACAAAGTTATGTGGAGAGGAGGCGTGGAGCGCTCGGATCTCCGTCAAATCCTGCTCAACAAGGCTTTCTTTGTCGGGTGTCTTATAGTGAATCGACTTAATGGACATTCAGCAGCTGTGATAGTTCTATAGATACAGAGACTGTACACAGAAGCAGCATGTTGTGTCCTTTGAGTCACCAACATGCTGAACGTCACATCACATTTTTAATATTTTGTGTGCACTGCCAGCTTTTCTTAATTCCTTTTTAGTGAGAACTAGAGTTAACGTTGTAATCACTCATTATTATATTATGCATTCTATATTCTTACTAGCCTTTATACATGCTCTTGAGTACTTTTAGTTTGGCCTCATCGTGTTTTGTGTCTGTAATCTGTATCTCTGCTTTTTTCCATGCCACTTAATGAGTTTGCCGCCATCTACTGGCTGCAGTGGAAATTACATAGGTTTTAAAAAAAGTAAGGCTGTTTTTTCTAGCTTTCCTGTGAAATTTCACTGTTTGAATTATCATGTTTAGATAAGTCGATGACTGAATGAAGCTAAATGCAACTCCAGATATGTTTTCGATGACACATTATATCTATCACCTTGTCTAACCAAAATTCTTGTCAAAACTTTAAAGCAACTTTGAAGCAAAAGATCTAATTACAAATGACTTTTGATCTTACAATCATGTTATTGTTGCTGACAAACCTCAGGCAGTAACAGTAGGAATGCTTGTCTCCCTGGAGTATATGTGTCAGGAATGTTCCACAGTTTGGCATTGAACTTACCTATTTTTAATTTTCTCATTTTCATACCGTGAAGAAACATACATCCTTGTGAGCGACTTGCCTCTCCACAGACCTGACCTCTAACTTGACATGGTGGTGCCGCATGCTTGTTTCCATAGCGATAGATGCATTTATTTCCCATACAGTGGAACATTCAGCGGTGGACTTGGGAGCCCAAGGCAAAATGAATTACAGGCCCCTCCTCATCAAGTGTGATTTTCTATAACTTTTCTGTCGTGTCTTGAATTGTTCTTGGATCGGAAGCTTGTTTTTTAAACTATTATTTTTTAAACTAACCCTAAACACCTTTAAACAGGGGGATTTGGACGTCCTTTCCCCAAAGAATATTTAAAGTGCCTCTGACAGGTTGGACTACTCATTTAACTAAAATGCAGTTAAGATAAATATATTTCAAATTCTGCTAAAATCTTTACTAATTTCACCCCAGTTTAGCCTTTTTTTTTTTTTTCACGTCCTGGTAGTAAATGATGGCATCACATTAGGAAATTACCATAGCAACCACACTGTACACTGGGCCAAAACTCATCTGATGTCACGGATTTTTTTTTTATTTGACAAAAAAACAACAACCATATTTTATTTTGTTGAATCAATGTTTAAAGGGTCCTTTTGTGTAAATTATGCACAACCTTTGTCTCCCTGTGTGACGTCATCAAGTTTTTTTATTTCCTGTAATTTTCAGCAGATTTTTCAACAGTTCTCCACAAACAGTGACCAGACTGGTGTAAAGCTATCGTTTATATTTACAACAGGTATTAATGCACTGAATAAAGTCAAAATTTGTAAATCATAAAAACCTGTCAGACACATCAGCTGATGATATTTATTATTTGAAATGTTATATTTGATCTAATATTTAACTTTATTGAGAACATTCCAGGCAAAGCAAAAGCAGAGCATCTCCATCACCCTAAGCCAGGGGTCAGCAGCCTTTACTATCAAAAGGGCCCCTTTCCCCTAAATAAAATTCATCTGGAGCTGCAAAACCTATTTGACCCTTAAAAATGACGATAACACAGTGTACAAAGTTTTATATATAGTATACTATATTCAGAGGGATTTGACTCTATCCAAAAGCTTATTTCTAGTATGTTTGACAAGTTTTTAATGCAAAAGGAGATCATACAACATACTAATTACATTTTTGTTTCCATTTTTTTTGTCATCCACTGTAAAAGTATTTTAGTTTGTTGCATTTATGAAATTATAGAATGACAAAAAATAAACTGTTGACAATTTATTGCTGTTTTTTACCTGTTATAACAAAGGATTGGACTTATTGGGCTGAGACTGAACTAAAACCGGACCTTTTTCAGCGCGCCTCGCTGCCTCCGATGTGTGCTGCAGTCAGTAAAGTAACATAACGCAGTAAAGCGGGACAATAGTCAAACATCTACATTCACGTATCTAAGTTCATTCAAGAACATCTGTGATGTTGTTCCATCAAATGCACGAGGAACAGCAGAGGAGGAGACAGCGGCACGTGCATGTGTCGTGCACGTTAATAGTGCATGTGTCGCGGCACGTGTCGTTGCACGTGTCGCGGCACGTGTCGTGCGTGTCGCGGCATGTGTCGCGTGGCACGTGTCGGTGCTGCAGATACGCACAGAAAGCGCTTCTGGACGTACAGACGCCTGTTACTGAGCTACAACCACGGAGTCTTAAGGAGGAAATACAGATACATTTTTGCATCTGCAACAAAGAAATATAACTTTATACTAAGAGAGGGTTTATTATTATTGCCTTTAAAAGCCCCAGACGCCCCGTATATTATTTCAAAGCTCCAGGGAGCCACTGCAGAGGGGCTTAAGAGCCGCGGGTTTCCAACCTTTGGACTAAACAGACGCTCTACAGTAGAGACATGTTTGAGGTCTTCTGTCTTTTTCACAGAGGACAGAGGAGGCTGACTATGTCAACTGTGTGGAGGAAAACCAACACTAAAGAAGACATAGTACACTTTAGGATCACTTTGATCCCTATAACACACGTTCATCTTTATTTTACACTTGTACACTTACACACTTACTGTAAACTGGAACATGGGTCTGAAGGCTCTATCACGCTGTAGGATTCTCCACAGTCCAAACTCGTCAGGCAAGTTTTGGTGACAGGTGTCCTACGTCTTTTTAGTGTGAATGATGCTGTCGGAGCTCAGAGGAGCAGGAGGAGGTCAGAGGAGGAAGAGGAGGAGGTCAGAGGAGCAACAGGAGGAAGAGGAGGAGGTCAGAGGAACAGCAGGAGGTTATAGGAGCAGCAGGAGGTTAGAGGAGCAGCAGGAGGTCAGAGGAGCAGCAGAAGGTTAGAGGAGCAGCAGGAGGTCAGAGGAGCAGCAGAAGGTTAGATGAGCAGCAGGAGATTAGAGGAGAAGGAGGAGGCCAGAGGAACAGCAGGAGGTTAGAGGAGCAGCAGGAGGAAGAGGAGCAGGAGGAGGTCAGAGGAGCAACAGGAGGAAGAGGAGGAGGTCAGAGGAGCAGCAGGAGGTCAGAGGAGCAGCTGTAGGTTAGAGGAGCAGCAGGAGGTCAGAGGAGGAGGTCAGAGGAGCAGGAGGTCAGAGGAGGAGGTCAGAGGAGGAGGAGGAGGTCAGAGGAGCAGGACTAGTTGGTCAGAGGAGGAGGAGCTCAGATGCAGATAATTGTATTGTATAAAGTGTGACTGAGGCAGTGAAACTCATGGTGCAGAGTGAGGACAGGACAGAAGTGCAGAGGTGTGAGGAGGGAGAGAAGGTCCCGCACAAGGAACCAGCGCTGAGTCAAGTGTCCAAAGCCATGACTCGTCCCAAACCCGAGGCAGACGTGTGATAGAGCGGGGGACAGAGTCAGGGGCTCCGCTCCTCGGCTGTTTTCTCGTGGCTTATTTAGAGATTAACCCCGTGTTAACTGTTGCTGAAAACACGTCCTAACTCATGTGTAATGTGCTCACATTTCATCAATCATTTATAAAAAATCAAATGTTAACAAACTAAACAGACCCAAGACCAGTCCGAGAACTGTTTCCTCGAATAAGTGACAAGACCGAGACCAAATGCACTCGAGTCCGCTGGCACCATCTACCGGTTACTCCCAGTAATGTTCAATTAGATCCAGACAGTGGACTGCAGTCTCATTTTGATTCTTAAAAGCTGCTTTTACAATATATCAGTACCAGATTTTATTTTTGTTACATGAAAAGCCTCAGGGACAGAACATCTTTACCCTTTAACATACACTGTACAAAACCAAAGAAACAAATAAGAAAATGAAAATGTATTTGATCGTCACAATAAAAGTGGGAATATTTTAATCTTTATACAAAATGAATTGTTAAGCTGCTGATGCAAACCCAAAAGACACAAGATATTATTTGAAGCGGGTCAGATTACACCAGTTGCAACAGGCCTCAAGACAACGTCTAATATCAGAGTTTAAAAAAGAATAAAACGATGAATGATGATATTATGAAACACTGCTGACTCATCTCTTCTTCACCGTGGCATAAACGTCGTCTGTGGCCTGAGTTCTGCTGCCTGCTGCCTTGGACACTTGGACCTGGGAGTAGACGGTCTCCCCTGGGTCTTCCACGTGTTGGACCGGAGCAGCAGACTTGTTGGATGTAGACTTAGAAAACAACACTTGTCCATAAAGAACAGAGGCTTCTTCTTTGTGTGCCTGTAAGTAAAAAAAGCTAAAGTCACAAATGTATGTTTGGACACAATGTAGTCTACTGTAGATGATGTCTCACCTCTGCTTCCTTTGGCCCGTGACGTTTTGAAATGAAACACCTGAAAAATAACTTTTTATTAAGGTTACCATAGAGCTTTTGAGTGCATGTAAACACAAAATCTGTTCTGAAGAGAATGAATCATCACCATGTAACAAAATACAAAAGTATTTTGGGTTAGATTTTAATGTACTCTAGTCAAGATAAACGCTCTTTACGTCATGCATCATATTAACCCTTTGCACGTGTCGTCGTGCTCTTCTGAGGAACCCACCCCACCATGACGGACGGCAGAAGCACTGTCTGTGCATCTAAAATGATGGAAACTCTGCAGAAAACTGGCCCATTTATCAGCAGATTTGATTGAGTTTACAAGTAAAATGTTGATCTTGAACTGAAATGTAACTTTTATCGCTTAGCTGTCAGAAACGATTAACAACGATACAGCAAAATAACTAGAAGCACAGGCCCATTAATCAGCAGATTTGATTGAAGTATGTTGATCTTGAACGTAAATGTTGAACTTGAACTGAAATGTAACTTTTTATCGTTTACCTGTTGATGAAGACATAAACGATTAACAACTAAACTGCAAAATAACTAGAAGCACTCAGAGTACTCACAGATTCACATTCAGCACTTTTCACAAGGAAAGTCAATGCAAATGTTACATAACGATCATGAATATCTGAAATGATTGCGTTACATGGCGTAAATGAAAATCAACTTGGATGAATGTATGTACAATCCAACATGCAGCTAATGCATTATAGCTATATTCACAAACGACTTGCACAGAATGTGCT
This sequence comes from Rhinogobius similis, assembly GCA_019453435.1. Classification (NCBI taxonomy): domain Eukaryota; kingdom Metazoa; phylum Chordata; class Actinopteri; order Gobiiformes; family Gobiidae; genus Rhinogobius; species Rhinogobius similis. The sequence continues at coordinate 36,817,770 of CM033630.1, read as the reverse complement.
TTATTCTTCAGACAAACTCAAGAGAAAAGTATTATTTATTTGTAAAATTGTGCCAGTAGTAGTAGTAGTAGTAGTAGTCCACCCCTGTGGTTTACTTTTAATCAAGCTCATTGATCATCTAACATTTAGAATCATCCAAATCAAACTTTTCTCACCTCAGATTATAAGAGTTTTGTACTTCGCTCAAGCTTCTAAGCGTGCAATCTTTGTTTTCTCCAAAAAAATTGCTTTTTGAGGATATAAAATATGTTCCACTGACCTGAACATGTATTAGAAGTAGCCATGGCTTAATTGAATAAAAGACTGCAATCAGTGTGAGTTTTTTTGTCTGTTTTGCGCCCTGCAATGTTAAGTGCTCACAGTTATCTCCCGTCCAATACTTATATAATATATAAGTTATCAATTCAGTCACTTCCTCTAACCAAAAACCAGCACAATTCTTAATCAAGATCTCTACATTTGAGACCATAAAAGTACCTTTTTAACTGTTTTTTTACCTTTTAGTTACAGTGGCTGTACCTGAGTTTTCATTATTCTGGTTGAGATAAATGCTTTTTACATCAGGCTGCATTTGGTGAAAGCATAATATAATAATTGATGCATTTCGAAAAGCATTCTTTCAGGGATTAACTAACACAGAAGCTACTGACAGGGTCTCCTCTTTTCGTCCAATCAGGCCCCGGTCTTTAAACATGGCCGCTGCGGTGAGTCCATGGTGGAGCCATGGATGTATTAAATGAACTGGATAAGGCACGCCCCCTCTGTCCATGAACCAGATTGATTAGTGGCCGTGCAAGGTATTGCAGCCTCTTGGGCCCAGCCTTTTTCAATAATTGCACAATTAAATTTAATTAACCATTCCTAAAATCACCAGAATTAACCCTTTTAATTTTAAGTGACGTCACTGTGTGAGCCACGTGAACGAGCCACATGTAGGAGCCGTGTGAGCGACCTCGTCGAGACGATACAAACAGAAGCAAGTGGACTTGGCTAGACTAGCGATACTTGTAAGTTGTATTTTAATTCATTTCAGACATTTTCACATTTGATCTAATATGAAGAATACAATTACAATCACACAAGCTAAAGTTCACACAAAAACTTGCAAGCTGCTTGACTGCTAACGTTGCTCAAAGCATCATGGGGGATTGTCGTCATGCCCCTAAAGCAAAGATGGCAGCCTCCATATCAGGAAGTAATGCAGAAGTAAAAAACATTTATGGGGTCATGTGCCAATAAGCACATGGCATAGGACAAATAGGGCGCCATTTTGAGTTCATCTTCCTGTTTTAATTATACTTTTATAATGGAGTGCGTGGAGCTGATTACATGTTGCCTGTTTTTAGCCTTCCAGGTTCATCTGGTGTCTGTCTGTCCACTGAACATGTGCAGCAGTGCTCTTCTCCCACCGCTCTGACCAATCAGAACACAAGCTGCTAGAGGAGAGGAGGGAGCTGAAGCTGAAGCTTCAAAACCAATTTTTAAGAAAACTGAAGGATTTTGAACTGAATAAAAGCGTATGATATGATTATAGGCAAAGATCACAACAGATACTGACCTTTTTGCAAACTATTGGTTCCTTGTCATCTCAATACAGTTTGTTTTTACATTGCGATCTAAGGGGAAATTTATTTTTGGGCTGGTCACTAGTTACAAATGGTGACAGGTTTCAGCAAGCAATATCCAATCCATGTATTTTAATAGAACCATAAAGCAGACACATCCAAACAAAATACCATTAAAAAAGGTTGTGGGAGACGGGGCCTTTCTCTGTGAAGTTTGCATGTTTCTCTTGTGTCTGGGTGGGTTTCCGCCGGGTGCTCCGGTTTCCCCCATCAACCCACAACATGCACGTTTGGCAAAAATCATCCTGTGAAGACAGGCCCTTCCCTGCCTGGCACAAACATCTGGAGGCTGCATCCCTGAGCACTGCACAGTGACCTCTGCTCCTGAGGAGATGCCCCAACGGCATTAAAGGATGGGTCAAATACAGAGGACAAATTTCCCTCCAGCAACAATAAAGTGTACCTCAACCTTAATCACAGCCTCCCACCACCTGAACTGAGGAGACTTAAGGAAGACCCTCATTTGAAACTTTGTCAGGTGGGAGGGTATGTACTAAAAGCCGACAATTGTAAGAAGTTTCTAGGAAAAAAGACATGGACACATGGATAAGACGGATTGGTTCTCACCAAATAAAAACAGCAATGCAGACGAGTATCAGGAGACCAATCCCCCCTCCAACAATAAGCGTCCATGGTAGCTGTGGCACGGTCCCTGCATAAAACAATAAAGGCTTAGATTAAAAATATCAAGTCACAGAAATGGGTAGTGAACTGAACTGTATACCATGCACTTCGATGGCTGTAGAGTTTTGGTCCCCGACTTGATTCTTGGCTTGACAGAAGTATTTTCCTTCTGTGCTTTTGCTGAAGATGAAGCTGTAGACTTGTCCTTCATGGACTCTCTGTGGACCCTGTGAGGTGACCCTGAACCAGCTGAAGCTGTGGACTGGAGGCCAGGCTCTGCTGGAGCAGCTCAGATTTACAGACTGTCCCACTGACAGTGAAGTGTTCGTACCAAGCCACAGTGATGTGTTTTTAGGAGAATCTGAGGAGACACACGTCATTAATATTTCTGAATGACTTGGGTTTAAATGTAATTGTTATTGTGACTATAGTACACATTTTAACAGTAATAAGATATGATCTAAAGAAGACATGTAATGCTAATCCTGGTACTTCATCATAAACTATAACATACATCATCAGCTTTTATTACAGACTCGTAGTCCAGAGTTAAAACAGTACAACAGACACAAAGATCCTTATTTTACATTAATATTAAACTTCCTGTTAAAAGCTGCAGAGCTGATGTGCCCCGCCTCTTCATGGTGGCATTTTCACTGAAGCAGGAGAACCCTACATTTATGACCCAGTGTCTGAAGTTTGAAATAATCACAACAAAGAAGTGAGCAGAGATGGAGCGGTTAAAAAGTGGTGAACAAAGTTGGCAAGAAGTTTGAAATGTTCAAAACACTCAAACATGTGCATCAACTCCAAGTAAACATGTAACAATTTAGTAAGATGATAAGGAAACACTATTATAAAAAGGTTAAAAACTCATGAATGTCAATTTTTCATAATGTGTCTCCTTTAAATATGACTTACACTCTACAAAATGAGATAATAGTCAACCTTTGTGTTTATAAAGTGGTCACATGTGATATATACTGTATGTGAATGTGAAGTGGTTGGTTTTGTTGATCGTGGCTGAAAAGGTCTCCAGGATGGTCCTCTGAAACACTGTCCAGACGACCATCCTTGAGACCTTTTCTACCTGGACCTTTCCTGGATGAATGTGATGATATCACTTGCTGCACAACACATGACATCATGTGCACATTGGACTGGATTATTACAGAAATGTTCAAATGTGTTCAGTGAGGCTGCACACTTACACTCCACACTCAGAGAGACGGTTCCCTCTGCCCTCTTCTGTGCTCCTGTCACAGGATACACAGCAGAACAGTGCACCTCCAGTCCATGGTGCTGCTCAGATAAGGTCATCGTGTGTTGGATGGAGGTGTTGAAGGTTCCATCAGGGTTTTGGAGCATGTTCTGTGGAGGGTCTTGTTGGAGGTTCCATGTGAGTTCAGGAGGAGAGCGTGGACAGGGAGTGAGAGCTGAGCAGGTTATAGTCACTGTCTCCTGCTCCCTCTGTGACCCTGAGACCTGCACTGTGGGGCTCCAGGGAGACTCTGCACACAACACACTTCAGTTTAGTTCTTGCACTTGAGTTGTACGACGGCCTAGACCCCATGTGTTTCATGTGCTCTAACTGGAGATGCTCTTTATCCATTTATTCCATTTGTGTTGGGCTTTAAGTTTAATAATAAAAGATCACTCAACTACTTTCTTCTACTTTTATGTCAATAATAGTTAATGATTCAATAATTGTAAAACCCTGAGTGTCATGACCCAGTGGTGGGAAAGAAAACTATGTTCATTTAACTACGTAGACACTGATTTTAGATTTGGCCATTTGCAGATTAATCTTAACAAAATGTAATGATGTGATTAGAGTTTGTACCGTGTTGTGAAGTATATGTATTTAGATAATACAGATTCACTTTTCTTTTTTAAACATGTGCCTTACGTTATCATAATTGTGTGTTTTAATCAAACCAGAGAAATCACAAAGTGTTTTTAAATATACTGTAAGTGGCTTTTTTATTTTATTATGATTAAGTGAACTGTTAATTCCATATATTTAATGCTTTGTTCTGTGAATTTGCAGATCCTTCATCAATAATGACTGAGAGTGGAATCAGGCAATGAAGAGCACGAGGAGGTTTGGAGCCCTTTAAGTTCATTTTTGGTCGTGAGGAAGTGGTGGATGGGACGGGCTTTATGGTTTTGTGAATGTCATGTAGAGGAATGAGTGTAGTGGGCTGTAATCCTTTAGCTGTTTAGTCGATTCATCGGTTAGTGATGTCTTAGTTGATCAATATTTTTATTCGTTTAGAGTTAGCTGTAGATTTTGGAGTGAATCATGATCTCTAACGTATAAATACACTGTTTCCAAGTACTTTTCTGTATCATTTCTTGTTTTTGTTTAAACTCCTGTGCAGTTGTGGACTTTTGAGAGCAGTTTAGGTTAGATACACAGAGATAATAAATATTTTTAATAACTTTTGCCACATACCCTTTTAGTCGACTAATCCAGTGGTTCCCAAAGTGGGGGTTGGGACCCCAGGAGGGGCCACGAGGAGTGAGCTGGGGGTCGTGAGATGATTTCAAGATCTGATTTGATATATATGAACCTGTATTTGCTCTATTTTTTAAATTAAAAACAGTATATTTTAGTGGAAAAAGTGTCTAATCAGACAATAAACTATTGAAATAACCAATAATAAACCTGATTTAACATGCTTTGACACTTAAAATTATTTTTCCTTTCCCTTTGGGGGGTCCCGTGTCAGTTGCTCCTGGTCTAATCGGTGGATAGAGCATGTCTTTAGTCGACCAAAAGTGTCATTAGTCGACTACAGCCCCAGATGCAGTCATGTAAAATGTTATCATGTAATCTAAAGTATTTCAGTTTTTCAATTTTGTTTTTTGAATTCTGATTATAATGTTCAATATAGTGATTTGTCGTACAGGTTTGTGGAGCCAAAACCAAACAAATAAAGACATGGTTCAACATTTGTGGATCAGAAATTTGGGAGATTTACTGTAAATGAAACATATTATTATATTATTATATTTTGAACTGTCAAAATTGTCCAAAACGGTTACAATTAAGTCAATTAATAATAAAATGTCTTAATCTCAGCCATTGTTTTTACCATAATCTGACAATTCAACAGTAAAGTTATGGCAACAACAATAAAACAACAATAACAACAAAAAAAGAACCCGTCTCTTACCTTGGACCTTTATCTGAAGTGGGTCACAGAAGTCTGTTGCTTTAAAGTTGTGGTTTTCTATTCTGAAGTAATACTTGTCAGAATGTTGTGTGTTTATATCAGAGAACAGAGTGGTGCAGTTTTTCTGTTTCAGGTCTCCAATCATTTCCATTGGAGACGTGTCACTGGACATAGAACTGTTAAAAAATATTTGATCTGTAGGTCTGTAGCTGGGATGTGTTTTACTCCAAATGGCTACAACAGGTTTAGTCAGGTCTAATTTATCTTCATGTTCAGCAGCAGGTTTGAATGTGCAGGGGATCAGCAAACAGGATCCACTCAGAGCCTCCAGCTTTGGTGCAGAGAGGAACAGAGCACGAGTTAATCCACATCCTGAAGCACCTGAAACATACATTTGCAAATCTAAATACAAAAAAAAAATTCAGATTGTAAAAGAGAATCAATGAGAAGCTTGTTAAGGCGAGACACGACAGGCAAAACATTTTTTTAATGTTCTGATCAGTTTGCTCTTTTAACATACAGGCTTTCATGTGGAAACAACAAATGTGTCAAATCTGCTCCTGAAAAGGTTTTATTATTTCATTTAATCCACTTCATCCATAGATTTCTCTGGGACATTGTAACTTCAAAGGTCGTTTTCTTAAAATGCATTTTCTCCCACAGAGACATAAAGATCAGTCTTAAAGTAGCTCCTACACAACAAACTGTACAATCTGGGACCGAACAAGATTTTTACGAAACATATTGATTTATTAAAGTTCTAAGTTCTATTTTACTGAGAAACAAAATAAGAAATCCAATTCTGTCCATTTTTCAGATTGAATTTGAGCCGTTTTTCACATAAAATGCCTTATTTCTATATTATTTCCTGTCTGAACTTTCAAAGGGAATAATATCTTTTTTTTTTTTTTATGATATAAATGCATTAACGCTCTGAATTCAACCAAATATATTGAACATAAATGGGAAAGAGAAGGTCATTTTGTTTTGACGGATGAAGAATGGGGAAATATGTACTTCTCAATGGAGGATCACAATATGTTTGGAAAGAATTCTGCTGGAAAAATGTATCTTTTTTTTTTACAGCACCATGTCAAAGTGCTCACTATTCACAAGGAAACTCTGACTGTGGGAGAAACTGTGGTTGCCAAGTGGCCCATCATTATCTTTTTTTGGAACTGTTCTGTTGCTCAGAAATATTGAATTTAAGATGAAGATTAACTAAACACTCCAGACGGAAATGGAAAAAATCACATTCTTACTTTGGAAATGGACAGTTTAGACTCTGGACTAAATGGGACTCGTTTAACTGTATTTGCTGTCATTTTATTTCGTTTTTATTTCATTTCAATGGATGTTTTTGGACCATTTGCTTTGTGTGTCATGTTATGGACCACACCAATTTACTTTTTATAGATTCTACATTATTAAAACTGAAAGAAATTGTTCATATAGTGACATTACAAATTTTATTCAAGGCAAAAAATACAATCTACCCAAATATATATAACTTCTTAAAAGGCAAGGGAAGTATAACTTAAGAGGAAGGATTTATCATGAAGTCATGAGGGCGAAAACTGAACTGAAATGTTTTGTGTTTCTATTCAGGGACTAAAACTGTGGAACAAACTAAAAGAACAGCTCAAGGAATGTCCAAGTATGAAGCAATTTAAGAAAGGATTAAAAGAAAAGGCTTAGAGTATGATCTATGGTTATTAATTAACTTTGTTGCTTCATTGTAAAGTTAATCAGATGAAATGTTTTGTCTGTGAGCTGCAGGATGAACACACAGCAGGGTTTATGCAGGTTTCAGCAAATCAAGTTTAATGCTCTTTAATGCCACATTTCAAGATTTCTAATGCCATAATCAACGTCAAAACTAAACATTTACACTTTTATCATGTCTAAACTACTGTCTCAGCCATCATTGGGCAGCAGAATGAAGAATATATAATAACCCTCCCCCTGTCCTCGGGTCCATTTGACCTCATCTTGATTTGTTGTTTTGTTCTTTATGTCATCGCTATGAAACTGAAAAAGTGTTTTTTTCCTGATATGAAAACGTATATTGCTCTTTGACCAAATGTGCATTGCTCGAATGAACTACTTTATAATATTCAAAAAGCTAATTTACATGAAATATAAACCATGCAACATCAACATCAAACATAAAAAATGATCAAACATCAAAAATGATCTCTCTGGTGGAGTCTGCATGTCCTCCCCGTGTTACCGTGGGTTCTCTCCGGGTTCTCTCCAGGTTCTCCGGCTTCCTCCCACCGTCCAAAGACAGGACTGTGTTCAGGTTAATTGGAAACTCTAAATTGCCCGTAGTGAATGAATGTGAGAGTGAATGGTTGTCTGTCTCTGTCTCTGTGTTTGCTGCGATGAGTTGGCCACTGTCCAGGGTGTACCCCGCCTAAGGCCCAAAGTCACTGGGATAGGCTCCAGTCACCCACCACCCCGGGAACGGGAATAAGCGGAAGAAAATGAATGAAAGAATGAATAAACCATGCAAATGTAGGTTTTGAACCCTGTCTGTGACTTTTTAGAGGATTTGATCAAAGCTATTAACAACTAGATTCATAAATCCAGTACATCTGGGATTCAAAATATATTTTAATGTTACATTTGCAGCAGTATTTGCTTTTTTTTTTTTTTTTTACATTTATATGTATTGTTTAATTTAATGCTTTTTATCCATTTAATGACTTTCAGTGACTTTTTAATGCCGCGTGGAAACCCTGTAGAAAGGAAGCACTATTAATTAATTAAGTTTAATAGAAAGTAATAAAGGATGAAGATAATAAGTAATACTTTGTCTAACTCCTTTTTGAGGTAAATTAAATGTTTTGTTCTGATACATGTGATGAATGTTTGATCATGGTGACCATTGTAAATGTATATACTATTTGTGATGCTCGAAAAAAATGAATTTGAAAAAAAAAAAAAAAAAAAGCAAATAGATAATGACACGAGAGCTCACCTGAACACAGCAGAAGCACGAGGAGCAAACGTGCTTCCATATTCACTCTCACTGCAGCTCTGGATCAGGTAAAAACACAGACTTCAGGTTTGGTTGGATCCCGGTTTAGTCCTGGTGCAGATGTGGTTCTGGCCCGTTCTGTTCCTGGTTTAGTCGTGGTCGAGTGTGTTTTGGTGTGGTGGGTGTGTAAGAGTGAATGACACGACTTCTTGTTACTGACAGAGTAACTTCCTTTCACCACAAGCCATCAGCTTCTCTCTTTTACTCAGTATCATGCTGCTCTCATCAACATGTGTCTTTAGGGCGTTAAAAAGTTTGAGTAATTGGTCTGGAGAGTCTGTGCACTTTGGGGGAAAAGTGCATCGAAACTCACAGCGTGGCTTGTGGTGACGATTAGTTGGTCCGTTTGCCATTAAAAACACTGGACTTCATGCTGCAGTTTGCCTGTACAGGCTAAAGTGAAAATAATGAACCTGGATGGATAGACATTTGTTTATGGGATTAAACTGATGCGCTCTGTGACTGCGATGAATGAGCTCAATGTCACTTCACAGTTCAATCCAGATCCTCTTTTACACAAACTAGCTCTCTGTATGATTAAAAGAACCCCTTTGTTTCTTTTTTATTCTTTATAGAAGTGACAGTGCATATTAATGAACACATGACTTAGGGCTGTAGCCGACGAAAGAAATTCTTGGTCGACTTTAAAACTGTCTATCGACCGATTAATCGACTAAAATGGTGCTGCCACACCCCATTTTGATATCATATCAAAAATAAAAATCAACACATCAAAACTATGAAGCATCTCCATGTAACTGACTCAAACTGCACTCAAAAGACCACAACTGCTCAGGAGTTAATGCAAAAAACAAACTATTTGTACAAAGAGGGGTAAAGAGCCCCCTACCGGCCCGGCGGGAGAGATTCACTCTGCGATTCACTCTGCGATTCACTCTGTGATTAACTCTGCAATTCTCTCAGATTCAATGGGCTCCTAGGCTCGACGCCTGCTCCTTCAGCTCACCATCAAAAGTTCAAGAAACCTGGCCTGCACAACAGGACCAAACTTCAGTAAATTAAAATGTAACAACCCATAAACCCTATGGTAGGTAGGATAACGTTATATCAATAACTACAATATCTAATAAATAAATGTAAAGCACATAGAGGTTTTTTATGTAGCCTTTCACCACAAACAACTGTAGACAGTGTACTGTAAGACAATGGCAATTATAAGAGACAGTTTAGTTTGATTTAGCTTCACTGTAGCCCATTTGGCTCAACTTTGATCTGAGCCTATTTTGAGCCCTGGCACACTTCTCTGCACTCCCTGTCCACTTACAGATGTGCACGTTTAACAGCCTCCTTTAATCACAAGAGTCGGAGAGGATTTTAGGTGCAGGATACGTCCGTAGGAGCGGACGGCACTGGCACAATTTAACTCCAGCAAGTAAACCACTGTAGGACTTCATAAGACAAACTATTGCTGACTTCAAGAAATCTTGCCCATGTTGGACAAGATGCCCTGCAGGCAAACCAGAGTTTATGGGCTTTGTCCCGAACTCCCACAGTACAACTGGGGTCAGGTAAAAGACTTATCTGTTTGACTGAATAACTTGAACATCAAATTCATGAAGTGACTCTTGTATGATGAATTTACAATGTTGTGTTATTTTGTGAATGTTTGTTGTTGTTGTTGATTCAAATGTTTTCTTGTGGACATTTCAGTGTCGTAGTATGCATTTCAATGGACAATGAAAATCGCCTCTAACTTGGTTAATGGTCACACAGTGGAGGTCTGTTTAATGTCCAACCCTGACCCTTAGGTCATAGATTTTGCCACACTCACACACACGCACGCACACGCACACGCACACGCACACGCACACGCACACGCACACGCACACGCACACGCACACGCACACGCACACACACACACACACACACACACACACACACACACTTGTGTCAGGACTATCAAGTCCCTGATTGGCTGGAAGTTAGCGTCAAAGCCTGAGGTGCTGACTGATGAAAAACTTGAAGCTTCAGCCGGGCCCAGTCTCGTCCCAGTATGAGTCCCAAAGGAGGAACTGCACATGGCGGTTCCAAAGGATAGAACCATCAAGTCTTCTTAAAACCAAGGAACAGAGTAGGCAGAGTCTGGGGAACAAAGGCCCAAGGAGCTGACTCCCCTCTTCTCCAAGATCTGCGCCCGTCTTTTGACGTGATTTTGACTGCACACATGCATTTTCAAGCAAAGAACCTTTCGCAATTCTTCAGTCTACAACAACAACCTTCGGGTTTTAATCTGTGACCATTTGCTGTCGGACCCAGATGCTCAACATAGCGTCCCCCTCTTCCTCCTTTCTTCACAGGAGGCATCTTCAGGGAAACTCTTTAGCCGCAGCCGTGTCCCTCTCAGCCCCAGATCTGACGCTCTGCATCTGACCCTCAGGTCACGACATGGGACACAAGGCTGGGGAAACTCTTGGGTCGTAAGCGCACAGATTTCACAGACATAAACTGACTTTAATACATTTTAATTGTTAAATTGAACTCCAACACATAACTAGACAGATTGAGAACAACCTTGTCTAGTTTTACACCTTTTAATGACTAATATTTAATCACTATATTTATCTATTTGTATGTTAATCAATAAATCTCCATAAAACACAGTTGGTACAGTGTTATTTTATTCCAGAAAAGAAGTCAATTCTTACAACCTTCAGATTGATCAACGTTTAATTATTAGTAATAATCAATGTACAATTGTTTATTGATAATGATTTATATATTTGTATAAAATATATAAAAACAAATACAAATCAATTAAATGAACTAACCACAGTCTCACCAAGAGCTGTGTGACATGCGTTCAATCCAACTCCTTAATCGGTCTCACCATTTCCTCTCATCCCCCTCATGTTGGGAGGGCATGATAACCCCATGTGTTTGGTGTGAGGAGATAATCAAACCATACATATAATTCACTGCACCACACACAGCCAGCGTGAACACACAACAGTGTGCGTCTCATCGATACCATGTAATAAGTCTACAAGTGATTTTAAACAGCGATTATCACTCACCTCACTCCAGTTTTTACCTTTTGTCCTTATCTCAAGAAATGTAAACCTGGTTCTGTCAATTTTTCAGATTTAAATGTCCCAAATGTGTATAATTTGACACATAAAATGCCTTATTTCTATATGAAAACTTCACATGATGAAAAAACATGTAATATATTTTTTTGTTACATTTAAGAGAGTAAACTACAGGAGAAGTTTACAATTGATATCTTTACATTTAAGATTTTTTCCTATTCATCTGTATTCACCTATTCACCATGGATCTATCATTAGAGCCTCTGTAAAAATAAAGCTTTGTATCAGTACTCGGTACTGGCAAGTACTGAAAATCATACAAAATACAGAAAAATAACACACGCTTACAGTAGGCAATACATACAACAATATAACTGTAAAATGAGTCCCTAAATCTGCTGTAATTAACGCTTGAGCTAAAAAAAAACGTTTTGCGTTTAATGAGCGCAGGCAGAGCAGAAAATCATTCTAAAGTCTGAGGGCCACAGACCGGAAGGATTGGTCTCCTCTGGTCTGAAAACAAGTGCAAGGAACAATCAGCAGCTTCTGATCCACAGACTTCAGTGTGACCTCAGTGTGACCTCAGTGTGACCTCAGTGAGACCTCAGTAAGACCTCAGGTGACGTCAGTGTGACCTCAGTGTGACCTCAGTGTGACCTCAGTGTGACCTCAGTGCGACCTCAGTAAGACCTCAGGTGACGTCAGTGTGACCTCAGTGTGACCTCAGTGTGACCTCAGTGTGACCTCTGTGCGACCTCAGTAAGACCTCAGTAAGACCTCAGGTGACGTCAGTGTGACCTCAGTGTGACCTCAGTGTGACCTCAGTGTGACCTCAGTGTGACCTCAGTGCGACCTCAGTAAGACCTCAGGTGACGTCAGTGTGACCTCAGTGTGACCTCAGTGTGACCTCAGTGTGACCTCAGTGTGACCTCAGTGCGACCTCAGTAAGACCTCAGTAAGACCTCAGGTGACGTCAGTGTGACCTCAGTGTGACCTCAGTGTGACCTCAGTGTGACCTCAGTGTGACCTCAGTGTGACCTCAGTGAGACCTCAGTGTGACCTCAGTGTGACCTCAGTGTGACCTCAGTGTGACCTCAGTGTGACCTCAGTGCGACCTCTGTGAGACCTCATTGTGACCCAATGTGTGACCTCTCTGTGACCTGAGTGTGACCTCAGTGTGACCTCTGTGAGTGACCTTTGTGACCTCAGTGTGACATCAGTGCGACCTCAGTGCGACCTCAATATAACCTCTGTGAGACTTAATTGTGACCTCAGTGTGTCCTCTCATTGTGACCTCATTGTGACATCAGTGTGGCATCAGTGTGGCCTCAGTTCGACCTCAGTGCGATCTCAGTGCGACCTCAGTGCAACCTCACTGTAGCCTCAGTGTGGCCTCTCAGTGTGACCTCAGTGCGACAGAAGACAGGGCTAATGTGTTGTACATTTTTCATAAAGAGCACCCTGTCAGATTATAATTTCACTCTAAAATCTATACAGAAAATGGGTCTTCTATAAAATACAGAATATAGAAATCAGCTGCAGTTGATGATGTTGTTTTATCTCTCAGATCAAACATTGTTGGTTTGAAAAACAGAAGTTGACCTTAACCTTCACTCCCCCTTAAAGAGGAAGACCTAAAAAAAAACAGCCATTATGTTCAAGTAAACCTGATGTGCCTCTAGCCTTTACTTCCTGTGACTTTGAGAGCGTCTACGAGAGCTTCATGTGTGAAAATGGAAACACATGTGTTCCTTGTTTTACTGCTGTGTTCAGGTGAGTTTTGATTCATTTTATTTAATATTGAATGGATACAAACTTGTTCATGTCTTCTACATATTTATTGGTTGTATGTTTCAGGTGCTTCAGGATGTGGATTTCCTCATGCTCTGTTCCTCTCTGCACCAAAGCTGGAGGCTCTGAGTGGATCCTGTTTGCTGATCCCCTGCACATTCAAACCTGCTGCTGAACATGAAGATAAAGTTGACCTGACTAAACCTGTTGTAGCCATTTGGAGTAAAACATATCCCAAAACACTCAGAGATATAGATCCAAATGTTTTTAACAGTGCTATGACCAGTGACACATCTCCAATGGAAATGATTGGAGACCAACAACAGAAAAACTGCACCACTCTGTTCTCTGATATTAGTTCCCTTCTTTTGGACAAAACGGTCAACATGAGGCACAGTCCAGTTGATCTTTCCCTTCTTTAGGTATTAGAGATATAATGGCTTCTTTCCAACACAGAGGAATTTGAGGGACCAGTTAAAATAGAACCATCTTTACATATATACATAAATGTGTGTCAAATGTGTCTAAGCTGGATAAAAGTGTACAAATACTGTGGCCACAGCTTGAAAGAGAAACACATTAACACCAAAACTGCAGTTATTGTACTTAGAGATGAGATACAAATACTCTAGTGCTGTTGTCAACATAATCAGAGTCACAATCCCATTCACAAGTAAATAATCACAGTCACAGAAAAGGTCTTAAATCAAAATCCTCATTTAGTCCTTTTGGGCTCAATGTGTCCATTGTATAAATCCTTCCAGTTTGGCTCGGTGTTCACACGAGTGGCGAACGAGGGAAGTCTTTCACTAAAACATTATATAAAGTAGATTGATTTGTGTAAAACGTTTAATGCACACGTGCAAAAACAAGTCAGCAATGCACCGATTTCCAGGGCGGCCTGAAAACAGCTTTTTAGTCCATGTAGAACTTATTTTCTGTTGACCTCGTCTGCCTCATGGAAGCTAATACAACGGAAAAGATGGCGAAGCCCACGGCAACTTCCGGAATAAGGTTAATACCCACAATGTTATTTATATGCTAAAATGTCCCTGTGGACTAGCATACATCAGAAAAACCATGCGACCCTTGAAAATCATGATCTCAGAACATTGATCGGACAATTGAAATCTTGACAGCAAAAGCCCAGTGGCCATTCATTTCACTCAAGTACAACATGGAGTCAGTACACTGAGATATTGGGGCATTGAAAAAGTAAAACCAGTGAGGCGAGGTGGGACACAAATTCGCTACTTCTAAGGAGAGAAGCTTTTAGTCCGTTTACTACAAGAGTATGGATCATAAGGTCAATAGCAACTGATAATTCCCTTAATTTTGTATGGTCTCCCAGTTCTGGGGTGGTTGACAATGTTATTTAGAGTGCATTTATAGGAAGTTCATTTTATGTGAGTCATATTCCATTGTTACTTTTAGTTATATATTTTATATTTGTGTTAATTAGCTCATGGAACTTTTTGAGTTGTTTTTCAGTTCCTCCCCAAATGAAGAATATGTCATCGATGGATCTCTTCCAGTTAGATATATTTGGCAAGTGGGGGTTGTGTGTCTCATTGAAGATATTCTCTTGTTCAAAGTAACCCACGCAGAGAGAAGCAAAGCTGGGGGGCATTTTTGAGCCCATGCTTGTACCCGAGATCTGGAGGTAAAAGGAAGATTGAAACAGGAAAAAATAAGATGTCAGTTCTTGTTCTAACAGATCTACTATGCAATTAGTGTTGGGTGTACAATGGGCGCGTTGGTTAAGGAAGAACTCTGTAGCTCTTAGGCCACCTTCAATTGGAACGTTGGTATATAAAGACTCTGTAGTAGTATATAAATATTAGTTTGATTATCTCCTCACACCAAACATGCGGTGCTATCATGCCCTCCCAACATGTGGGGGATGAGAGGAAATAGTGAGACTGATTAAGGAATTGGATTGAACTTAAAGCATGTCACACAGCCCCCGGTGAGTGTGTGGTTAAGTTAATTTAATTCTTGTATTTATTTGTTATCAGCGGCAATAGCTCTTTTTGAGCAAATTACCAATTTCCAAATCAAATATCACAAATACAAAAATAATAATTATCAATAAACTGTTGTACATTGATAATTATTAATAATTAAACGTTGGTCAATCTGAAGGTTGTAAGCACATAACCGTGACATTGACTTCTTTTCTGGAAATAAAATAACACTTTACCAAAAGTGTTTTATGGAGATTTATTGATTAACATACAAACAGATAAATATGGTGATTAAATATGTAACTAAACATACAGTACAGATAGATACTAGAATGATTAACTAGTGAGAATTTTATAAATTAAAGAGATGTAAAACTAGACAAGGTTGTTTTGGATCTATCTACTTATGTGTTGGAGTTCAATTTAACAATTAAATTGTATTAAAGTCAGTTTATGTCTGTGAAATCTGTGCGCTTGTGACCCAAGAGTTTCTCCAGCCTTGTGTCCCATGTCGTGACCTCAGGGTCAGATGCAGAGTGTCAGATCTGGGGCTGAGAGGGACACGGCTGTGGCTGAAGAGTTTCCCTGAAGATGCCTCCTGTGAAGAAAGGAGGAAGAGCGGGACGCTTCTCTGTTGAGCAACTGGGTCCAGCAGCAAATGGTCACAGATTAAAACCCGAATGTTGTTGTTGTAGAGTGAAGAATCACAAAAGGTCCTTTGCTTGAAAATGCAGTGTGCAGTCAAAATCACGTCAAACAAAGGTTGCCGATCTTGGAGAAGAAGGGAGTCAGCCCCTTGGGCCTTTGATCCCAATAGCTGAGCTGATAAGACGAGGTGCTCTCAGACTCTGTCTCCTCTGTTCCTTGGTTGTAGGAGGGTTTGGATGGTTCTCTCCTGTGGAACCGCCCTGTGCAGTTGGGACTCGTACTGGGTCAAGGCTGGGCCTGGCCGGGCCTGGCTGCGCCCGGCGGGAGCTCCAAGTTGCTTGGAACTCTGTTGCTTTCTCTCAGCTTGCTCCAAAAAAGAACTACTCGAAGAAGACATCTCCCTTGCTTGGTGTATGGGGTTTTTAGCTAGTTAGCATCTCAGGCTTTGGCGCTAACTTCCAGCCAATCAGGGTGTTACAACCCAGCTCTGCTAGGGTAGGGGAAGTAACAAAAAACCAAAGATGGGAAAAGGTTTTAAATAAAGATGCAATTTAATAAACAGGGGTGTAAGGGTAAAATAACAGAACTAAAACAAAATACAGAAAACAAACAAGGTATGCCAGTCCCAAAATGCACGGGTCACACAGGCCTAGCAAAACAAAGGCCCATAAACAGAATCAGGTGACAACTTAAAAGAGACATGACATAAACCAAATGAAACAAAACACACGTGCCTCAAACCACACAGAACACAGGCGCTGCCACTGCAGCCCTGACAACAGAGGCACAATATGGCATACTGGCCACACACAGGCCAGCAGCCCCGAACAGGTGTGGAGCGAGTCCTTAAATACTGGGCGGGACCACAGGTGGACTGATTGGCCCTCCAATCAGTGGGCCAGGAGGCAGCAGCCAATCTCGTTCAGTTTGAGCTTGCCTCCTCTCTCCAGCAGGAACTCCACCAAGAAATAAAGACAATATACAAAAACACAAAAGGAGGCGGGAACAGTAGGCACGGGGCCGTAACACAGGGACTTGAATGTCCTGACTCGAGTGTGTGTGTGTGTGTGTGTGTGTGTGTGTGTGTGTGTGTGTGTGTGTGTGTGTGTGTGTGTGTGTGTGTGTGTGTGTGTGTGTGTGTGTGTGTGTGTGTGTGTGTGTGTGTGTGTGTGTGTGTGTGTGTGTGTGTGTGTGTGTGTGTGTGTGTGTCAGAATCTATGACCTAAGGGTCAGGGTTGGACATTAAATGGACCTCCACTGTGTGACCATTAACCAAGTTAGAGGCAATTTTCATTGTTTGTTGAAATGTATATTATGGCACTGAAATATTCACAATATGATTCACAAAACATTTGAATCCACAAAAGAACATTCACAAAATAACACAACATTGTAAATTCATCCTGTAAGAGTCAGTTCATGAATAAGATGTTCGAGTCTTTTCTCCAAAAAAATATTTAATGGCTTATTAGAGTTCATTTTAATCCATTCTCAAATAGAAAACAATTATTTTTGCAAAGTTTAATCCAGCTTCCAAAGTAGATTTTTTTTTCTACTATTCAGCAAAGCTTGGAATGTGTTTATGTTAAATTCCTGAGTTGGATTGTGATCTAATCTTCTGTAGAAAGTTTTGTTACTTACCATGAAATTCGGACTATAAGCCACTTCTTTTTTCTCATGATTTCAAACCTGCGGTTTATACAGCGATGCGGCTAATGTATGTATTTTTACAGGAATGGCCTCTAGGGGCGCTCTCGCAGGAAGCGCAAGAGTTTGACAGACCGGTGAAAGAGATAGTACGGGGAGGAATACACTAGTTTGATTGTGTTTGGAACAGTCAGTTTGCATCGTATGAAGCAGCTTTTAAGTTAAACACAATCGATGTGGAGCCAAAGAAGGAAATAGAGCT
The DNA here is from genome assembly GCA_019453435.1 of Rhinogobius similis. Classification (NCBI taxonomy): domain Eukaryota; kingdom Metazoa; phylum Chordata; class Actinopteri; order Gobiiformes; family Gobiidae; genus Rhinogobius; species Rhinogobius similis. The sequence goes on along the minus strand of CM033630.1, from coordinate 36,799,928 downwards.
TGCATGTGAGCATGTGACACACGCATTTGGGTATGTTCACACGCTCACACGCCACACTTCATATTTCTCACGCTCAAAACTAAAGACGCCATAAAATAAAATAAGGCCATGCTCCGTGTTGAAATATGTGAAATGGATGTGCAGGCATATTTTGTACACGGAACTGTTACTGTAATGAACGCACACTGTCCAATCAGGTCAATCCATCTCTCTCTCTCGCTCGCGCGTTACGCTAGTCACACTCCAGCTCCTCTAAATGTAAACACTGGCCAGTGAATTTAAAGCGCAAAATTCACGCGCACAACTCTCAAACAAATAACTGCCAAAACTTTCTGCAGTGATATGGACACACAATAACTACGGTAAGTAAGGCAAGACTTTTGATTACTCCAAAATGGTAATAATTGTGGTCTTTCAGGGCCCAGAATTGGACCCACTTCCTATAAATTTATATTAGATTTCGTATATAATATTATATTATATGTATATTATATATTATGTATATATATATTATATTAAATTTTCTGTCAACGGGCCTGTGTAGGAGCTACTTTAAGGCTGATCTTTATGTTTCTGTGAGAGAAAAATGCATTTTAAGAAAACGTCCTTTGAAGTTACAATGTCCCAGAGAAATCTATGGATGAAGTGGATTAAATGAAAGAATAAAACATATATCATATATATCATGAGCAGATTGGATAAGTTTGTTGTTCCACATGAAAGCCAACATGTTGAGAGAGCAAACTGACCAAAAAACAAAACATTGAAAAAGATAATGTTTTTTCCTGTAGTGTCTCGCCTCAACACTGTGTCTTGTGTGGTGTGTGTCTTGTTCCTGATGTTGGGGCTCACAGACCTCTTTCACCAAACCACATGTTGTCGTGGGCTGACTTGTGTTCAGACTCTGACTTGTGTTCAGACTCTGACTTGTGTTCAGACTCTGACTTGTGTTCAGACTCTGACTTGTGTTCAGACTCTGACTTGTGTTCAGACTTCCCTCATTCATCTGATGACCAGACTGTCCCGCGCTGATTATTTCAACGATAAAAACATAGCACTTTGATATGAGCTAAAAGTGTGTCATACAAAGTTATGTGGAGAGGAGGCGTGGAGCGCTCGGATCTACGTCAAATCCTGCTCAACAAGGCTTTCTTTGTCGGGTGTCTTATAGTGAATCGACTTAATGGACATTCAGCAGCTGTGATAGTTCTATAGATACAGAGACTGTACACAGAAGCAGCATGTTGTGTCCTTTGAGTCACCAACATGCTTAACGTCACATCACATTTTTAATATTTTGTGTGCACTGCCAGCTTTTCTTAATTCCTTTTTAGTGAGAACTAGAGTTAACGTTGTAATCACTCATTATTATATTATGCATTCTATATTCTTACTAGCCTTTATACATGCTCTTGAGTACTTTTAGTTTGGCCTCATCGTGTTTTGTGTCTGTAATCTGTATCTCTGCTTTTTTCCATGCCACTTAATGAGTTTGCCGCCATCTACTGGCTGCAGTGGAAATGACATAAGTTTTTAAAAAGTAAGGCTGTTTTTTCTAGCTTTCCTGTGAAATTTCACTGTTTGAATTATCATGTTTAGATAAGTCGATGACTGAATGAAGCTAAATGCAACTCCAGATATGTTTTCGATGACACATTATATCTATCACCTTGTCTAACCAAAATTCTTGTCAAAACTTTAAAGCAACTTTGAAGCAAAAGCTCTAATTACAAATGACTTTTGATCTTACAATCATGTTATTGTTGCTGACAAACCTCAGGCAGTAACAGTAGGAATGCTTGTCTCCCTGGAGTATATGTGTCAGGAATGTTCCACAGTTTGGCATTGAACTTACCTATTTTTAATTTTCTCATTTTCATACCGTGAAGAAACATACATCCTTGTGAGCGACTTGCCTCTCCACAGACCTGACCTCTAACTTGACATGGTGGTGCCGCATGCTTGTTTCCATAGCGATAGATGCATTTATTTCCCATACAGTGGAACATTCAGCGGTGGACTTGGGAGCCCAAGGCAAAATGAATTACAGGCCCCTCCTCATCAAGTGTGATTTTCTATAACTTTTCTGTCGTGTCTTGAATTGTTCTTGATCGGAAGCTTGTTTTTTAAACTATTATTTTTTAAACTAACCCTAAACACCTTTAAACAGGGGGATTTGGACGTCCTTTCCCCAAAGAATATTTAAAGTGCCTCTGACAGGTTGGACTACTCATTTAACTAAAATGCAGTTAAGATAAATATATTTCAAATTCTGCTAAAATCTTTACTAATTTCACCCCAGTTTAGCCTTTTTTTTTTTTTCACGTCCTGGTAGTAAATGATGGCATCACATTAGGAAATTACCATAGCAACCACACTGTACACTGGGCCAAAACTCATCTGATGTCACGGATTTTTTTTTTATTTGACAAAAAAACAACACACATATTTTATTTTGTTGAATCAATGTTTAAAGGGTCCTTTTGTGTAAATTATGCACAACCTTTGTCTCCCTGTGTGACGTCATCAAGTTTTTTTATTTCCTGTAATTTTCAGCAGATTTTTCAACAGTTCTCCACAAACAGTGACCAGACTGGTGTAAAGCTATCGTTTATATTTACAACAGGTATTAATGCACTGAATAAAGTCAAAATTTGTAAATCATAAAAACCTGTCGTATGCACTGTAAGAAATCAGACACATCAGCTGATGATATTTATTTATTATTTGAAATGTTATATTTGATCTAATATTTAACTTTATTGAGAACATTCCAGGCAAAGCAAAAGCAGAGCATCTCCATCACCCTAAGCCAGGGGTCAGCAGCCTTTACTATCAAAAGGGCCCCTTTCCCCTAAATAAAATTCATCTGGAGCTGCAAAACCTATTTGACGCTTAAAATGACGATAACACAGTGTACAAAGTTTTATATATAGTATACTATATTCAGAGGGATTTGACTCTATCCAAAAGCTTATTTCTAGTATGTTTGACAAGTTTTTAATGCAAAAGGAGATCATACAACATACTAATTACATTTTTGTTTCCATTTTTTTTTTGTCATCCACTGTAAAAGTATTTTAGTTTGTTGCATTTATGAAATTATAGAATGACAAAAATTAAACTGTTGACAATTTATTGCTGTTTTTTACCTGTTATAACAAAGGATTGGACTTATTGGGCTGAGACTGAACTAAAACCGGACCTTTTTCAGCGCGCCTCGCTGCCTCCGATGTGTGCTGCAGTCAGTAAAGTAACATAACGCAGTAAAGCGGGACAATAGTCAAACATCTACATTCACGTATCTAAGTTCATTCAAGAACATCTGTGATGTTGTTCCATCAAATGCACGAGGAACAGCAGAGGAGGAGACAGCGGCACGTGCATGTGTCGTGCACGTGTCGTGCATGTGTCGTGCACGTGTCGTGCACGTGTCGTGCACGTGTCGTGCATGTGTCGTGCACGTGTCGGTGCTGCAGATACGCACAGAAACGCTCTGACGTACAGACGCCTGTTACTGAGCTACAACCACGGAGTCTTAAGGAGGAAATACAGATACATTCTTGCATCTGCAACAAAGAAATATAACTTTATACTAAGAGAGGGTTTATTATTATTGCCCTTAAAAGCCCCAGACGCTCCGTATATTATTTCAAAGCTCCAGGGAGCCACTGCAGAGGGGCTTAAGAGCCGCGGGTTTCCAACCTTTGGACTAAACAGACGCTCTACAGTAGAGACATGTTTGAGGTCTTCTGTCTTTTTCACAGAGGACAGAGGAGGCTGACTATGTCAACTGTGTGGAGGAAAACCAACACTAAAGAAGACATAGTACACTTTAGGATCACTTTGATCCCTATAACACACGTTCATCTTTATTTTACACTTGTACACTTACACACTTACTGTAAACTGGAACATGGGTCTGAAGGCTCTATCACGCTGTAGGATTCTCCACAGTCCAAACTCGTCAGGCAAGTTTTGGTGACAGGTGTCCTACGTCTTTTTAGTGTGAATGATGCTGTCGGAGCTCAGAGGAGCAGGAGGAGGTCAGAGGAGGAAGAGGAGGAGGTCAGAGGAGCAACAGGAGGAAGAGGAGGAGGTCAGAGGAACAGCAGGAGGTTATAGGAGCAGCAGGAGGTTAGAGGAGCAGCAGGAGGTCAGAGGAGCAGCAGAAGGTTAGAGGAGCAGCAGGAGGTCAGAGGAGCAGCAGAAGGTTAGATGAGCAGCAGGAGATTAGAGGAGAAGGAGGAGGCCAGAGGAACAGCAGGAGGTTAGAGGAGCAGCAGGAGGAAGAGGAGCAGGAGGAGGTCAGAGGAGCAACAGGAGGAAGAGGAGGAGGTCAGAGGAGCAGCAGGAGGTCAGAGGAGCAGCTGTAGGTTAGAGGAGCAGCAGGAGGTCAGAGGAGGAGGTCAGAGGAGCAGGAGGTCAGAGGAGGAGGTCAGAGGAGGAGGAGGAGGTCAGAGGAGCAGGACTAGTTGGTCAGAGGAGGAGGAGCTCAGATGCAGATAATTGTATTGTATAAAGTGTGACTGAGGCAATGAAACTCATGGTGCAGAGCGAGGACAGGACAGAAGTGCAGAGGTGTGAGGAGGGAGAGAAGGTCCCGCACAAGGAACCAGCGCTGAGTCCAAAGCTATGACTCGTCCCAAACCCGAGGCAGATGTGTGATAGAGCGGGGGACAGAGTCAGGGGCTCCGCTCCTCGGCTGTTTTCTCGTGGCTTATTTAGAGATTAACCCCGTGTTAACTGTTGCTGAAAGCACGTCCTAACTCATGTGTAATGTGCTCACATTTCATCAATCATTTATAAAAAATCAAATGTTAACAAACTAAACAGACCCAAGACCAGTCCGAGAACTGTTTCCTCGAATAAGTGACAAGACCGAGACCGTGTCCAAATGCACTCGAGTCCGCTGGCGCCATCTTCCAAGTCCATATTGCTACAATTAGATTCAGACAGTGGACTGCAGTCTCATTTTGATTCTTAAAAGCTGCTTTTACAATATATCAGTACCAGATTTTATTTTGTTACATGAAAAACCTCAGGGGACAGAACATCTTTACCCTTTAACATGCACTCTACAAACCAAAGAAACAAATAAGAAATGAAAATGTATTTGATCGTCACAATAAAAGTGGGACTATTTTAATCTTTATACAAAATGAATTGTTAGGCTGCCGATGCAAACCCAAAAGACACAAGATATTATTTGAAGCGGGTCAGATTACACCAGTTGCAACAGGCCTCAAGACAACGTCTAATTTCAGAGTTTAAAAATAGAATAGAATGCAACGATGATCGATGATATTATGAAACACTGCTGACTCATCTCTTCTTCACCGTGGCATAAACGTCGTCTGTGGCCTGAGTTCTGCTGCCTGCTGCCTTGGACACTCGGACCTGGGAGTAGACGGTCTCCTCTGGGTCTTCCCCGTGTTGGACCGGAGCAGCAGACTTGTTGGATGTAGACTTAGGAAACAACACTTCTCCATAAAGAACAGAGGCTTCTTCTTTTTGTGCCTGTAAGTAAAAAAAAGCTAAAGTCACAAATGTATGTTTGGACACAATGTAGTCTACTGTAGATGATGTCTCACCTCTGCTTCCTTTGGCCCGTGACATTTTGAAATGAAACACCTGAAAAATATGAACTTTTTATTAAGGTTACCATGGAGCTTTTGACTAAACACAAAATCTGTTCTGAAGAGAATGAATCATCACAGAGTAACAAAATACAAAAGTATTTTGGATTAGATTTTAATGTACTCTAGTCAAGATAAACGCTCTTTACGTCATGCATCATATTAACCCTTTGCACGTGTCGTCGTGCTCTTCTGAGGAACCCACCCCACCATGACGGACTGTCTGTGCATCTAAAATGATGGAAACTCTGCAGAAAACTGGCCCATTGATCAGCAGATTTGATTGATTTTACAAGTAAAATATTGATCTTGAACTGAAATGTAACTTTTATCGTTTAGCTGTCAGAAACGATTAACAACGATACAGCAAAATAACTAGAAGCACAGGCCCATTAATCAGCAGATTTTATTGAAGTATGTTGATCTTGAACGTAAATGTTGAACTTGAACTGAAATGTAACTTTTATCGTTTACCTGTTGATGAAGACAGAAACGATTAACAACGAAACAGCAAAATAACTAGAAGCACTCAGAGTACTCACAGATTCACATTCAGCACTTTTCACAAGGAAAGTCAATGCAAATGTTACATAACGATCATGAATATCTGAAATGATTGCGTTACATGGCGTAAATGAAAATCAACTTGGATGAATGTATGTACAATCCAACTTGCAGCTAATGCATTATACATATATTCACAAACTACTTGCACAGAATGTGTTTTATTATTCAGACAAACTCAAGAGAAAAGTATTATTTATTTGTAAAATTGTGCCAGTAGTAGTAGTAGTAGTAGTAGTCCACCCCTGTGGTTTACTTTAACGAAGCTCATTGATCATCTAACATTTAGAATCATCCAAATCAAACTTTTCTCACCTCAGATTATAAGAGTTTTGTACTTCGCTCAAGCTTCTAAGCGTGCAATCTTTGTTTTCTCCAAAAAAATTGCTTTTTGAGGACATAAAATATGTTCCACTGACCTGAACATGTATTAGAAGTAGCCATGGCTTAATTGAATAAAAGACTGCAATCAGTGTGAGTTTTTTTGTCTGTTTTGCGCCCTGCAATGTTGCGTTCACAGTTTTCTGCCGTCCAATACTTATATAATATATAAGTTATCAATTCAGTCACTTCCTCTAACCAAAAACCAGCACAATTCTTAATCAAGATCTCTACATTTGAGACCATAAAAGTACCTTTTTAACTGTTTTTTTACCTTTTAGTTACAGTGGCTGTACCTGAGTTTTCATTATTCTGGTTGAGATAAATGCTTTTTACATCAGGCTGCATTTGGTGAAAGCATAATATAATAAGTGATGCATTTTAAAAAGCATTCTGTCGGGGATTAACTAACACAGAAGCTACTGACAGGGTCTCCTCTTTTCGTCCAATCAGGCCCCGGTCTTTAAACATGGCCGCTGCGGTGAGTCCATGGTGGAGCCATGGATGTATTAAATGAACTGGATAAGGCACGCCCCCTCTGTCCATGAACCAGATTGATTAGTGGCCGTGCAAGGTATTGCAGCCTCTTGGGCCCAGCCTTTTTCAATAATTGCACAATTAAATTTAATTAACCATTCCTAAAATCACCAGAATTAACCCTTTTAATTTTAAGTGACGTCACTGTGTGAGCCACGTGAACGAGCCACATGTAGGAGCCGTGTGAACGACCTCGTCGGACGATACAAACAGAAGCAAGTGGACTTGGCTAGACTAGCGATACTTGTAAGTTGTATTTTAATTCATTTCAGACATTTTCACATTTGATCTAATATGAAGAATACAATTACAATCACACAAGCTAAAGTTCACACAAAAACTTGCAAGCTGCTTGACTGCTAACGTTGCTCAAAGCATCATGGGGGATTGTCGTCATGCCCCTAAAGCAAAGATGGCAGCCTCCATATCAGGAAGTAATGCAGAAGTAAAAAACATTTATGGGGTCATGTGCCAATAAGCACATGGCATAGGACAAATAGGGCGCCATTTTGAGTTCATCTTCCTGTTTTAATTATACTTTTATAATGGAGTGCGTGGAGCTGATTGGCGCATGTTGCCTGTTTAGCCTTCAGGTTCATCTGGTGTCTGTCTGTCCACTGAACATGTGCAGCAGTGCTCTTCTCCCACCGCTCTGACCAATCAGAACACAAGCTGCTAGAGGAGAGGAGGGAGCTGAAGCTGAAGCTTCAAAACCCATTTTTAAGAAAACTGAAGGATTTTGAACTGGATAAAAGCGTATGATATGATTATAGGCAAAGATCACAACAGATACTGACCTTTTTGCAAACTATTGGTGCCTTGTCATCTCAATACTGTTTTTACATTGCGATCTAAGGGGAAATGTATTTTTGGGCTGGTCACTAGTGACAAATGGTGACAGGTTTCAGCAAGCAATATCCAATCCACGTATTTTAATAGAACCATAAAGCAGACACATCAAAACAAAATACCATAAAAAAGGTTGTAGGAGACGGGGCCTTTCTCTGTGAAGTTTGCATGTTTCTCTTGTGTCTGGGTGGGTTTTCGCCGGATGCTCCGGTTAACCCCCATCAACCCACAACATGCACGTTTGGCAAAAATCGTCCTATGAAGACAGGCCCTTCCCAGCCTGGCACAAACATCTGGAGGCTGCATCCCTGAGCACTGCACAGTGACCTCTGCTCCTGAGGAGATGCCCCAACGGCATTAAAGGATGGGTCAAATACAGAGGACAAATTTCCCTCCAGGAACAATAAAGTGTACCTCAACCTTAATCACAGGGAGGGTATGTACTAAAAGCCAACAATTGTAAGAAGTTTCTAGGCAAAAAGACATGGACACATGGATAAGACGGATTGGTTCTCACCAAATAAAAACAGCAATGCAGACGAGTATCAGGAGACCAATGCCCCCTCCAACAATAAGCGTCCATGGTAGCTGTGACATGGTCCCTGCATAAAACAATAAAGGCTTAGATTAAAAATATCAATTCACAGAAATGGGTAGTGAACTGAACTGTATACCATGCACTTCGATGGCTGTAGAGTTTTGGTCCCCGACTTGATTCTTGGCTTGACAGAAGTATTTTCCTTGTGTACTTTTGCTGAAGATGAAGCTGTAGACTTGTCCTTCATGGACTCTCTGTGGACCCTGTGAGGTGACCCTGAACCAGCTGAAGCTGTGGACTGGAGGCCGGGCTCTGCTGGAGCAGCTCAGATTTACAGACTGTCCCACTGACAGTGAAGTGTTCGTACCAAGCCACAGTGATGTGTTTTTAGGAGAATCTGAGGAGACACACGTCATTAACATTTCTGAATGACTTGGGTTTAAATGTAATTGTTATTGTGACTATAGTACACATTTTAATAGTAATAAGATATGATCTAAAGAAGACATGTAATGCTAATCCTGGTACTTCATCATAAACTATAACATACATCATCAGCTTTTATTACAGACTCGTAGTCCAGAGTTAAAACAGTACAACAGACACAAAGATCCTTATTTTACATTAATATTAAACTTCCTGTTAAAAGCTGCAGAGCTGATGTGCCCCGCCTCTTCATGGTGGCATTTTCACTGAAGCAGGAGAACCCTACATTTATGACCCAGTGTCTGAAGTTTGAAATAATCACAACAAAGAAGTGAGCAGAGATGGAGTGGTTAAAAAGTGGTGAACAAAGTTGGCAAAAAGTTTGAAATGTTCAAAACACTCAAACATGTGCATCAACTCCAAGTAAACATGTAACAATTTAGTAAGATGATAAGGAAACACTGTTATAAAAAGGTTGAAAAGTCATGAATGTCAATTTTACATAATGTCTCCTTTAAATATGACTTACACTCTACAAAATAAGATAATAGTCAACCTTTGTGTTTATAAAGTGGTCACATATGATATATACTGTATGTGAATGTTAAGTGGTTGGTTTTTTTGATCGTGGCTGAAAAGGTCTCCAGGATGGTCCTCTGAAACACTGTCCAGACGACCATCCTTGAGACCTTTTCTACCTGGACCTTTCCTGGATGAATGTGATGATATCACTTGCTGCACAACACATGACATCATGTGCACATTGGACAGGATTATTACAGAAATGTTCAGATGTGTTCAGTGAGGCTGCACACTTACACTCCACACTCAGAGAGACGGTTCCCTCTGCCCTCTTCTGTGCTCCTGTCACAGGATACACAGCAGAACAGTGCACCTCCAGTCCATGGTGCTGCTCAGATAAGGTCATCGTGTGTTGGATGGAGGTGTTGAAGGTTCCATTAGGGTTTTGGAGCATGTTCTGTGGAGGGTCTTGTTGGAGGTTCCACGTGAGTTCAGGAGGAGAGCGTGGACAGGGAGTGAGAGCTGAGCAGGTTATAGTCACTGTCTCCTGCTCCCTCTGTGACCCTGAGACCTGCACTGTGGGGCTCCAGGGAGACTCTGCACACAACACACTTCAGTTTAGTTCTTGCACTTGAGTTGTACGACGGCCTAGACCCCATGTGTTTCATGTGCTCTAACTGGAGATGCCCTTCATCCATTTATTCCATTTGTGTTGGGCTTTAAGTTTAATAATAAAAGATCACTCAACTACTTTCTTCTACTTTTATGTCAATAATAGTTAGTGATTCAATAATTGTAAAACCCTGAATGTAATGACCCAGTGGTGGAAAAGGAAACTATGTTCATTTAACTACGTAGACACTGATTTTATATTCAGCTATTTGCATATTAATCTTAACAAAATGTAATGATGTGATTAGTATTTGTACCGTGTTGTGAAGTATATGTATTTAGATAATACAGATTCACTTTTCTTTTTTAAACATGTGCCTTACGTTATCATAATTGTGTGTTTTAATCAAACCAGAGAAATCACAAAGTGTTTTTAAATATACTGTAAGTGGCTTTTTTATTTTATTATGATTAAGTGAACTGTTAATTCCATATATTTAATGCTTTGTTCTGTGAATTATCAGATCCTTCATCAATAATGACTGAGAGTAGAATCAGGCAATGAAGAGCACGAGGAGGTTTGGAGCCCTTTAAGTTCATTTTTGGTCGTGAGGAAGTGGTGGATGGGACGGGCTTTATGGTTTTGTGAATGTCATGTAGAGGAATGAGTGTAGTGGGCTGTAATCCTTTAGCTGTTTAGTCGATTCATCGGTTAATGATGTCTTAGTCGATCAATATTTTTATTCGTTTAGAGTTAGCTGTAGATTTTGGAGTGAATCATGATCTCTAACGTATAAATACACTGTTTCCAAGTACTTTTCTGTATCATTTCTTGTTTTTGTTTAAACTCCTGTGCAGTTGTGGACTTTTGAGAGCAGTTTAGGTTAGATACACAAAGATAATAAATAGTTTTTATAACTTTTGCCACATACCCTTTTAGTCGACTAACCCAGTGGTTCCCAAAGTGGGGGTTGGGACCCCAGGAGGGGCCAGGAGGGGTGAGCTGAGGGTCGTGAGATGATTTCAAGATCTGATTTGATATATATGAACCTGTATTTGCTCTATTTTTAAAATTAAAAACAGTATATTTTAGTGGAAAAAAGTGTCTAATAAGACAATAAACTATTGAAATAACCAATAATAAACCTGATTTAACATGCTTTGACACTTAAAATTATTTTTCCTTTCCCTTTGGGGGGTCCCGTGTCAGTTGCCCCTGGTCTAATCCGTCGATAGTGCATGTCTTTAGTCGACCAAAAGTGTCATTAGTCGACTACAGCCCCAGATGCAGTCATGTAAAATGTGATCATGTAATCTAAAGTGTTTCAGTTTTTCAATTTTGTTTTTTGAATTCTGATTATAATGTTCAATATAGTGATTTGTCGTACAGGTTTGTGGAGCCAACCAAACAAATAAAGATATGGTTCAACATTATAATATATAATATTATATTATTATATTTTTGAACTGACAAAATTGTCCAAAACGGTTACAATTAAATCAAATAATAATAAAATGTCTTACTCTCAGCCACTGTTTTTACCATAATCTGACAATTCAACAGTAAAGTTATGGCAAAAAAACAAACAAAAAAAGAACCAGTCTCTTACCTTGGACTTTTATCTGAAGTGGGTCACAGAAGTCTGTTGTTTTAAACTTGTGGTTTTCTATTCTGAAGTAATACTTGTCAGAATGTTGTGTGTTTATATCAGAGAACAGAGTGGTGCAGTTTTTCTGTTTCAGGTCTTCAATCATTTCCATTGGAGACGTGTCACTGGACATAGAACTGTTAAAAAATATTTGATCTGTAGCGCTGTAGCTGGGATATGTCTGACTCCAAATGGCTACAACAGGTTTAGTCAGGTCTAATTTATCTTTATGTTCAGCAGCAGGTTTGAATGTGCAGGGGATCAGCAAACAGGATCCACTCAGAGCCTCCAGCTTTGGTGCAGAGAGGAACAGAGCACGAGTTAATCCACATCCTGAAGCACCTGAAACATACATTTACAAATCTAAATGTTAAAAAAAAATTCAGATTGTAAAAGAGAATCAATGAGAAGCTTGTTAAGGCGAGACACGACAGGCAAAACATGTTTTTTTAATTTTCTGATCAGTTTGCTCTTTTAACATACAGGCTTTCATGTGGAAACAACAAATGTGTCAAATCTGCTCCTGAAAAGGTTTTATTCTTTCATTTAATCCTCTTCATCCATAGATTTCTCTGGGACATTGTAACTTCAAACGTTTTCTTAAATGCATTTTCTCCCACAGAGACATAAAGATCAGTCTTAAAGTAGCTCCTACACAACAAACTGTACAATCTGGGACCGAACAAGATTTTTACGAAACATATTGATTTATTAAAGTTCTAAGTTCTATTTTACTGAGAAACAAAATAAGAAATCCAATTCTGTCCATTTTTCAGATTGAATTTTAGCCGTTTTTCACATAAAATGCCTTATTTCTATATTATTTCCTATCTGAACTTTCAAAGGGAATAATATATATATTTTAATGATATAAATGCATTAACGCTCTGAATTCAACCAAATATATTGAACATAAAGAAAAGAGAAGGTCATTTTGTTTTGACGGATGAAGAATGGGGAAATATGTACTTCTCAATGGAGGATCACAATATGTTTGGAAAGAATTCTGCTGGAAAAATGTATCTTTTTTTTACAGCACCATGTCAAAGTGCTCACTATTCACAAGGAAACTCTGACTGTGGTTGCCAAGTGGCCCATCATTATCTTGTTTTTTTGGAACTGTCTTTTTATATATTATATATCTTAAATTTATGTTGAATTTAAGATGAAGATTAACTAAACACTCCAGACGGAAATGGAAAAAATCACATTCTTACTTTGGAAATGGACAGTTTAGACTCTGGACTAAATGGGACTCGTTTAACTGTATGTGCTGTCATTTTATTTTGTTTTTATTTCATTTCAATGGATGTTTTTGGATCATTTGCTTTGTGTGTCATGTTATGGACCACACCAATTTACTTTTTATAGATTCTAAATTATTAAAACTGAAAGATATTGTTGATATAGTGACATTACAAATTTTATTCAAGGCAAAAAATACAATCTACTCAATATATATATATATATATATATATATATATATATATATATATATATATATATATATATATATATATATAACTTCCTAAAAGGCAAGGGAAGTATAACTTAAGAGGAAGGGTTAATTATAAAGTCATGAGGGTGAAAACTAAACAGAAATGTTTTGTGTTTTGTTTGTCTATTCAGGGACTAAAACTGTGGAACAAACTAAAAGAACAGCTCAAGGAATGTCCAAGTATGAAGAGATTTAAGAAAGGATTAAAAGAAAAGGCTTAGAGTATGATCTATGGTTATTAATTAACTTTGTTGCTTCATTGTAAAGTTAATCAGATGAAATGTTTTGTCTGTGAGCTGCAGGATGAACACACAGCAGGGTTTATGCAGGTTTCAGCAAATCAGATCTAATGCTCTTTAATGCCACATTTCAAGATTTCTAATGCCATAATCAACGTCAAAACTAAACATTTACACTTTTATCATGTCTAAACTACTGTCTCAGCCATCATTGGGCAGCAGAATGAAGAATATATAATAACCCTCCCCCTGTCCTCGGGTCCATTTGACCTCATCTTGATTTGTTGTTTTGTTTTTTATGTCATCGCTATGAAACTGAAAAAGTATTTTTTTTCTGATATGAAAACGTATGTTGCTCTTTGACCAAATGTGCATTGCTCGAACAAACTACTTTATAATATTCAAAAAGCTAATTTACATGAAATATAAACCATGCAACATCAACATCAAACATAAAAAATGATCAAACATCAAAAATGATCTCTCTGGTGGAGTCTGCATGTCCTCCCCGTGTTACCGTGGGTTCTCTCCGGGTTCTCTCCAGGTTCTCCGGCTTCCTCCCACCGTCCAAAGACAGGACTGTGTTCAGGTTAATTGGAAACTCTAAATTGCCCGTAGTGAATGAATGTGAGAGTGAATGGTTGTCTGTCTCTGTCTCTGTGTTTGCTGCGATGAGTTGGCCACTGTCCAGGGTGTACCCCGCCTAAGGCCCAAAGTCACTGGGATAGGCAGTCACCCCGCGACCCCAGGAACGGGAATAAGCGGAAGAAAATGAATGAAAGAATGAATAAACCATGCAAATGTATGTTTTGAACCCTGTCTGTGACTTTTTAGAGGATTTGATCAAAGCTATTAACAACTAGATTCATAAATCCAGTACATCTGGGATTCAAAATATATTTTAATGTTACATTTGGATAAATCTTTTGTCAAACTGTTGTTTTTTGTTTTTGTTTTTTAAGATTTAATGCCTGTGGGGATTGAATTTAATGCTTTTTATCCATTTAATGACTTTCAATGACTTTTTAATGCTGCGTGGAAACCCTGTAGAAGGGAAGCGCTATTAATTAATTAAGTTTAATAAAAGTAATAAAGGATGAAGATAATAAGTAATACTTTGTCTAACTCCTTTTTGAGCTAAATTAAATGTTTTTGTTCTGTTACATGTGATGAATGTTTGATCATGGTGACCATTGTAAATGTATATACTATTTGTGATGCTCGAAGTAAAATAAATTTGAAAAAAAAAAAATGCAAATAGATAATGACACTAGAGCTCACCTGAACACAGCAGAAGCACGAGGAGCAAACGTGCTTCCATATTCACTCTCACTGCAGCTCTGGATCAGGTAAAAACACAGACTTCAGGTTTGGTTGGATCCCGGTTTAGTCCTGGTGCAGATGTGGTTCTGGCCCGTTCTGTTCCTGGTTTAGTCGTGGTCGAGTGTGTTTTGGTGTGGTGGGTGTGTAAGTGTGAATGCAGACTTGGACATGACTTCTTGTCACTGACAGAGCAACTTCTTTTCACCACAAGCCATCAGCTTCTCTCTTTTACTCAGTATCTTGCTGCTCTCATCAACATGTGTCTTTAGGGCATTAAAAAGTTTGAGTAATTGGTCTGGAGAGTGTTGTGGAAATTTGTGTAATAAGTCCAAGGAAAAAGGAGCACTGTCTCTCTCAAAAAGGTGGATTCTTTATTCTTAGATGCATCGAAGAATACCCAAACAGACTCAACTACACGGGTGACCAACGGAGCAACGATGCGGGCCACACAATGGGAAACACAGCAATATATAGAGTTACAGTAGGCCGGCCCATAAATGCCACCGGGAGAACATGTTTGTCAGGCAGTCACAGGGTAGGGGGTACATTACAATACACATTAAAATGGTTGCATGCAGGGGGGGTCTGGGTGATCAAATTAGAATGTCTCTGGAGGTGTCCCTTTGAGTGAGGAGACTGGTTAACCATAGGGGGTCCAGGTGGTTAAATAAGAATGTAAATGGTGCTTCCTGGATTGGAGAGGCCAAATGGGAGCTTTTGACACTGCTGACCAATGGTCACGTGTAAATACAATACATCAAATGACATTTTTCTTTTACAATTCCTCTCTTCTGATAATGAAGAAAACTCTGTTTTCTTTATTAATCACATCAACAGGAAAATGTCAGCTTTCTCTAATAAAATCAGTCGAATTAATAAGAAGTAGAGAAGAAATAGAGAAGAAGGAATAAGAAGAATAACAAAAAATTAAAAAATCATAAAACATAGGAAATTAGCAGTAGAGAACTTTCAAAGGAGGAACATGTCATTTTGAGTATCGTCCCCTGGACCTTTTAATCATAATGTGGATCGTAAAAAGGAGAAAAAGAATGATCAAAAGAATATAAAAATGAGAAAATAAAAACAAATGAGCAATTGTTGAGCTATAGTTAAGGGTTAGGGGAAGGAGTCAAGTCTGTATTAATAAGTTGTGCTCGATTAATTTGGTATCATTAGAGGAGAATCTTATTCAAGATAAGGAGGCATATCTTTTTGAAAGTCCGACCTCTGTCAGACGTCTGAGTCGCTCACATATTCTGCGTCAGGGATTGGAGCAGCGGTTTGGGCGCATTCAGTCGTATGGAGGCAAATTGGGTAGACTCTGTGTTGATTGCCTTACAAAGATGTGGGATTAACAGCTCAAGCTTATGAAGCCTTCCTAACAATTATGCTTGGTTGATTTCGGGATATTAGAGTGTCCTAAACAATGTCGGAAATGTTAGGTACAGGTGCAGGCAAAATGCTAGGTGTGCAGGTTACTCTTCGAAGAAGTTGGCCACATGCCTTGCATATCTGGACCAAAAGTTCAAAGAATGCACTGTGGAGTTGTTGTGGGTTTTAGTCAGTATGTCTAACCAGGCAACGTCATTGTTATTTAAGCTGTGTGTATTTCGCCTTATACTATATACACTATCAGGTTGGAAGAGGCTGGGCAGATAAAGGAACCATAAGATCAATGCTGGAAACATCAAAAATACAATGAAAGCATACATCAATATTTTGAAGTCCAGCTTCTTGTCTCTTCAATTTTAATTTTCTTCAGGGGGGGCCATTTTTGTGGCCTGTGAGTCACTGTTTTCAGCTTTAGAGTCATTACTCTCAATATTCCCCCCCTCAAAAAGAGAGAGAGAGAGAGAGAGAGAGTATGTGTGTGTGATTCAGGTTACATGAGAACGCCCATGTGAATATGTGTTGTACCAAATGAAACAGGCATAAGCAGTGCGAGGCTTATGTCTGTGCTGATGTGAAAAGGTTGGTGTGTTATCTTAACACACGGTCACTTGGCTCCGGTGCAGGTTGTGTTTGCTGAATGTCAGCCTTGGTAGGTTTCTGTCTGTGCTTGAGATTGGTGCACTTCAATTCAGAAGCAACTGAGCTTCCTTCAGTGAGAGCAGGACTCCAGTCTGCTCTGTGCGGCTCCGGATGTTGTCTGTGCGATTCGGGTGCGGTGGGGCGGTCGCTGCAACCTTTGTTAGAGTTGGCTCTGTGTCTCACGGATAGACAGGCGGTTGGTTCAGAGTCGACTGTCACGTTGGTCCCTCGAATGGACCGACGGCTGGTTCAGAGGTTCAGGAGCAGGTGTAAGTCGCGTTCGCCCGGTGTGAGTCTTTCTGGAACTTGAGATCGTGGAAAGATCTTTCAGGAACAGATGTGTCCGGGAACTGGCTTGATTTGGGAGCGCTGTTATTGTCACCGCAGTCTCAAGTGGACCCGTGGGCGCTGTCCATTTCTGTTTGATATTAAAAACATTATAATTTCTTCTTTTGCCAGGCCACCTGTGGAAGTAATATTGTCGTGCATTATTGCAATCAACCAGTTTGGACTGGTATTATCTTCTTGGTCCTTCGAAAAACATCACACAACACGCAGACTGTCCGAACAGTCCCTGTTTGAGGTTCAGGCCTTCAATGCATCGGAGTATCACCTGTACAGCGCCAGTCTCTGCCAAAAGATGTATCATTATTAGCATTTAAAGTGTTAGATGCAGCTAAGAATTCTTTGTTCCACTGTCCACACAGATCCACTCTTTTTTGGACCCATATGTTCCTTCAACTAATCTGTTAAAACCTGTAAATTTAAGATTATCTATTAATAATGTCACAAGATTCTGAAAACATGTAAGAAGGTAGGTCTGTTAACATAGACAAGACAAAGGCCTGTTCATTCATTCACAATCACACAAACAGACATGTTAGTAAAACATATATGGTCCAAAAGTTTGCTTCATCTAATCAAAAGTAAAGAAATTTCACCATAATGATTTCTTAAGAGTCTGGAGGAAAAAACAGTGAATGGGTGAGTCCACCGGATCTTCTCCAGTGACAGTTGGGAATGTAAGGAAGCAGGATTCAAGATGCAGGGCTAGTGTTTTCTGGAGAAAACCATGTATCCTCCTGTGATTCAGGAAGATGCTTTAGGTTTAGATCAGGAGAAGCTTTATCCCCTTGTTTTGGGTTTTGGGACATTCATTCATAGCAGTGGTTTCATGTTGGTTCATTGTGGTTGTCTTTGGTCTTCTGCTGTAGGACAGTTCTTGGGTTAAGTTGCACATCAGAATAACCAACTATGTTTTTGTTAATCAGAACTTTGTTAATTGTTAGTTGTTAGTGGTGAGATTATTTCATTGGAGCACACCTGTTGAAGCAAAAAAAATGTTCTGTATCCACACATCCTGTAAGAAAGAAGGTATTAAAGAAAACGCTTGCGCAAGTCATCACGAGTGGTCAAGTCAGTCAAGTCAGGATTTTGTGATCACAATCAGTTTTGATGAGGCCTCTGTTATTGAATGGAGCTCATAACATTTTAAGGAATTCTTGCAAGAACTGGGTTTCTTCCGATGCCAGCTGGACTTTCTTCATTAAACTCACTGCAGCAATGGGCAAAACAAACTTAAAAAGAAATTTAAAAAAAAAATAATAATAAAACAAAGGTGTTCGCACAAGCCCCAAATGTCAAACACATAATTTCTAATAACGCACACTTTACAACTTGTTGATTGATCAGGTCCTGAAGACACGCAGCCACACTATTTACATCTGAGGTCAAATGCTCTGCAAAAATTGTTGCGTTGAACTCAAACAAGGTGTGTGTAGATTTCAATAAATCAAATTTTATGCTTTTAATGTATTTTAAAGCCTTGTTTTTGTCCAAATCCAGTAAATGATTTTTAATGGTTTTAAATGCACTGCAGAGACCGTGTCAAAGAGCATGTTTGCACAGTTCAGCACTACGTTTGTGAATGATTGAATGTGAGACACTACAGGTGAGTGGGGAAAAGTCCCCAATTTGAAGCTATCAATTTGAAATTCTCCTGGAGTTTACTCACATATCTGCAAAGGGGAAAAATAAAAATGGATTACAAGATCTTCGTCCATAAGGAATTTTATGTGTAAAAACCAGGAAATTGGATGGGAATCTTAATGGGATTTCCTGATAAAATAAAGTAGAATAAAACAAAAAATATATATCAGTGTTAAATCTGTCCAATTTTGTTGCTTTGTGTGTTAGCACGAGCCAATTCTCTACACATTTCGAATCTGTTCATTCCATTAATGAAACAGGGTTGAGGATAAGAATTTTGACCATTGATATATTTTAGTAGAATGGTGGCGTTTTAGTTGCATAAACCTGATCAATCAATGACACCTCAAAAATTTCCAATTCTGACACAAGATCAAAAGAAAGAAAATACACAGAAAATCCAATCCTACCTGACCCTCCAACGGGCTTTTTCAGATTCAAGACCAAGTTCAATACTTGATATCTACTAATACCTCTGCAGGGACTAAAACAAGCCTTAAAATAGACAAAAAATTAAAAAAAATCAAAAATCAAAAATGCAAAAAAGTAGAAAACAAAGCAAAATTTCAAAATCTGCGAACCATGGTTAAAAGTGCTTTGTTCCAGGCCTGGATTGATTGTGAAAAGCGGACATTTCAATTTGAGTGGGTACCCATTCTGTGGCCATGATATTGTGATTAGCAAAGGTTTGAAAGTTCCCCAAATTTGCATTATTTTGGTTTAGCGAGAGCAATGTGTTGTTTTAACTCTAGTTTGCTAATCCTTTTCTATCTTTTTTTTGTTTTTTTTTGTTTTTTTGTTTTTGAGAATCTGGCATGATAATTGAGAGAGCAGAGGATTGTTTTAGTCCAGTGCACACATTAGTCAGAATATCATCAGCACATTTGTCCCAACATTTAAAGAAATTCTCCTTCTGCTGACACGCAAAATGAGCATTGCAAATCATCCATGTCTCTGATGTCCCTGTTTTCAGTGGCACATGCATTGTCACATGTCGAAATATCAGCTGATTAAAGGGTTTTGGGGTCAATTTTCAACAATATCGAGAAGTGGGGTAGTGTCTTGGACATCATCCCCAGGAAAGTTAAACTGTTCGCCGATTCTTTGGTCACTATCACTCTCAAACCGTCTGATGTAGAAAGTAGACAAAGGCTTACTTTACACGTCAGATCTTGTCCAAGAAGATCAGTGGGACATAAGGGAGAATAGAGAAATAAATGTTTGGATGAGTTGCCACAAGATATCAGTACATTTTAAAGGAGATGTGAAAGGCTCTTTTGTTGTCTTCTCCAGATGTGGCTAATGAGTATGTAAAGCGATCGCTCAGCTTTGCCTCGTGTTTTTCTTTTTTTTTTTTTTTTATTTAACCACAGAATAATGTGGCCTCAGAGTCCACTGTAAATTTACTCTGCACCTCATTCACTACCAAATTGTACTTGGGCACTGCAATTTGAGATATTTTGGTTTAGTGGCACGATTCAAATAAAGCGATCACATGTGTGAGTTGTGTGTGTTACCATCCTTGTGGTGATGTAGTGTAGGCTGTCTGGGTGTTTCTGCAGCGTCTCCTGGACCCACTCTCCTCCCTGTCCAATCAGGTCGACCCAGATCTTTCTTGGTGAATCGACTGGACGTAGTGTTAACCAGGCGATGGTGGCGATGGGAGGGCTAGTTGAAATGTGTCCATAGTTATTTTGATGGTGGTGCAGGAAGAGCTTGGAAGCCTGTCTGCTGTCGGCGTCGTAGGCTCGAGTCTGCATGGTCAATGTCCAAATGATCTTCAATCATACGCCAAGCAGTGGATGTGCAGGAGTTCACGTCCAAATTTGCACTGTGCAGAGTGCTCAAGCCTCAAAATCTGCAGGTCCATGGGCCTTTCTCAGAACCAAGTTCGGACCAGTCCAACGTGTGTGCTCCTGCGTGCAATGCTG
Source organism: Rhinogobius similis (assembly GCA_019453435.1). Classification (NCBI taxonomy): domain Eukaryota; kingdom Metazoa; phylum Chordata; class Actinopteri; order Gobiiformes; family Gobiidae; genus Rhinogobius; species Rhinogobius similis. Next base: position 36,779,200 of record CM033630.1, on the reverse strand, counting down.
CGTCCTCTTCCCTTTTGGTCCGGTGGCTGGTGCTGGTGTTGGGGTCGACTGAAGGAACAGGGATCGAGGTCGGGGTCCAGTTGCGCCACAGAAAAGCCAGTCAAATCTGTGAGAATAAAAAGGAGCAGAAGCAGTAACTTGTCCTTTTACTTGTTGTCTTGTGTGTGTGAGTGTGTGTGGGTTTGCGTGTGTGTGTGTGTGTGTGTGTCCTCCACGGTGCAAGGTCGAGCCTGTGTCAGTGAATGGACTTTGTTGTGACTATAATGGTGGCTTTTCATTTATTCTCAAAAACATTCACTCAGAGTGTTGTCTTTTGGTTACACCAGTGCTTTCTATCATGCATCTCGTCCTCAGTTCGTCCTCAGTCATTTCTGCATCTCTTTTTTTTTTTAAATATATTTTTATTTATTTTTTGCATTTTTTTTTTTTTTACATTTGCTCTTTGCTCTACGTTTGCTCTCAATTTAGTTAGTTGATTTATGCTCAGTGAACCCCCGGTAGGAAACCCATATTTTTCAGTCCAGATGGACAGGCACTCTAAACTTTCTGGACCAAATTTTTTCCGACATAATGTGCATCACAGGCGCCTCGGAAGAAGGCACAGGTCCGCTTTTGGATTGTTTCATTCCCATCGTGTCTTTAGAGACGGCGAGTCGCGTCTTTCACTTCCCTGAGTTTCAGTACTTTCTTAACTACTAAACTAAACTTCTAAACTACTAAACTATTGCCTGAAGTACTAAACTATTGCCTCAATCTATGCTCTATTAATTAATTTCTTGCTATAGATTAGGGGGAAGCAGCCAGAACCCAGTTCCGGTCTTCACAGTTGACCTCTTTGTCTAACTGCCAATCCTAAACAGCGACTTTACTGGTGCAATCAAATGCAGCCCCCTATTCCGGGAGACGCCCAAACTGATGCTTTCTGTGTCGAAAATTATCAAGTACCAATTGTTCCACTAATTTAGGTTACACTTCAATCAATTTAATGATGGCTTAGTACAATTTAAGTTTTAATTTGTATTTCACTCTTCTCTTCTCTTTTGTCTTTTTTCCAATTTTGTAGAAGTGTATTTATCATTATTTTATATTTATTTTAAGTTCAAAGTTTTATGGTCCAACTAATTGTTACTGTAATAAAATAAGTTTCCCCTCTTTTTTTTTTTTTTTTTTTTTTTAACGAGTTGTGCGCGATGTTAAAATAACGCAAAGGGAAATCGACACATTTTGAGACAGACAGAACTCAGAACTCACCACATCTTGTATGGTTGTATGGTATGTAAAGGTTCGAAATTCCAGCGCCGGTGTCCTTATGCAGTCTGTGGTGCAGCCCTCACGTCTCAGAAAAGTTACGAGGAACAAGGCTGGAATGTCTTTGTATCCCAGGTGGCCAGACGCTAAATCACAGCCCCACAAAGGACATCCGGACGAGGGAAACTGCCGACAACGCCAAACTGTTGTGGAAATTTGTGTAATAAGTCCAAGGAAAAAGGAGCACTGTCTCTCTCAAAAAGGTGGATTCTTTATTCTTAGATGCATCGAAGAATACCCAAACAGACTCAACTACACGGGTGACCAACGGAGCAACGACGCGGGCCACACAATGGGAAACACAGCAATATATAGAGTTACAGTAGGCCGGCCCATAAATGCCACCGGGAGAACAGGTTTGTCAGGCAGTCACAGGGTAGGGGGTACATTACAATACACATTAAAATGGTTGCATGCAGGGGGGGTCTGGGTGATCAAATTAGAATGTCTCTGGAGGTGTCTCTTTGAGTGAGGAGACTGGTTAACCATAGGGGGTCCAGGTGGTTAAATAAGAATGTAAATGGTGCTTCCTAGATTGGAGAGACCAAATGGGAGCTTTTGACACTGCTGACCAATGGTCACGTGTAAATACAATACATCAAATGACATTTTTCTTTTACAAGAGTCTGCGCACTTTGGGGGAAAAGTGCATCGAAACTCACAGCGTGGCTTGTGGTGACGTTTACTTGGTCCGTTTGCCATTAAAAACACTGGACTTCATGCTGCAGTTTGCCTGTACAGGCTAAAGTGAAAATAATGAACCTGGATGGATAGACATTTGTTTATGGGATTAAACTGATGCGCTCTGTGACTGCGATGAATGAGCTCAATGTCACTTCACAGTTCAATCCAGATCCTCTTTTACACAAACTAGCTCTCTGTATGATTAAACGAACCCCTTTGTTTCTTTTTATTTATTTCTTTATAGAAGTGACAGTGCACATTAATGAACACATGACTTAGGGCTGTAGCCGACGAAAGAAATTCTTGGTCGACTTTAAAACTGTCTATCGACCGATTAATCGACTAAAATGGGGCAGCCACACCCCATTTTGATATCATATCAAAAATAAAAATCAACACATCAAAACTATGAAGCATCTCCATGTAACTGACTCAAACTGCACTCAAAAGACCACAACTGCTCAGGAGTTAATGCAAAAAACAACTATTTGTACCAAAAAAACAAGGAACCAGTGTATGTTAGAAATATGCAAATTAGATTGAACTCATGATTCACTCCAACATCTTCAGCTAACTCACTCCATGTCTTCTTGTTGCCATATAAAAAATCCTTTTAATCTACATAAAATAATTACTCGAGTTATTAAAATCTTGGTCACCATTGTCGATGAATCAAATCAATTTATTTTGGAAAAGATCTTTTATGTATTTATGCTTCTGTGACTGCTTTGCTAAACTGCACATGCACACAAACCCAGGGCTTGACACAATAAACCAAGACGCAGAAACTGGTCTAGACTGGTTTCTTACACGACTGATGCACATTGGTGCGGCTCTTCCTGCATGAAGTAAACCATAACATACCATATAAGGGCATGTTTCAGTTATAGTATAAAAGGCCCTGGGGGGAGGAGCCAGAGCTCTCTGGACGACTGGCAGCGCTGCATCTACAGTTTCTAGACTTTTGTTTTGTAGACATCTGTACAATAGCTTGACTTAATTAAATCAGTGTTAAAGACAATTTAGAAAGTGGATAACTGTCCCAGAGCGCCCCCTGTCCTTGACCCTCCTGCTCGACAAGGTTTTCCGTGGAAGCAGAGACAGCTCCTCGAGGCAAATGGCAACATCCAGATCTACAGGTCAGGGTCGTGAGATGGGGGGGTCATTACTGGAGCAGCCGCCGCAGTGTCTGAAACAGTCTCCACTCCCTGAGGGAAGTGGAGAAAGAGAAAAAAACATGTGAACAGCAATGAACAGACTACAGTTGAACTAAAATCTTGATTATTGCTGATGGGAAAGTAGAAGAACCAGAGGACAGTGTTCAGCTCCATACTTTCTTCAGCAGAGTTGTTCCTAGGACAGCATAGCTAAAACTGTAAATTTGTATTTCTGTTCCTAACTGGCCTGACCATAAGCGTTTTGAGTCTGGTCTTAAATGTAGAGACTGTGTGGCCTCTTTAACATGAACAGGAGCTGGTTCCATAACAGGAGCTTGGTAAACACTCAACCTCCTACTTTACAATAGTCCAGCATTTTGAGAGTGAAGTGCTCTCTTCAGATGGTACTCTACTATGGCATTTTAGTGGTCAGATGGAGCCATATCATTTATGGTTTTATAAGTCAGGAGGAGGATTTAAAATTTGATTCTAAACTCAATGGGAGGCCAGTGAAGAGATTACAGTAACACCAGAGTAATGTGCTCTCTTTTTCTAGTACTTGTTATAATCTTGCTGCTGCATTTTGAACCAGCTGAAAGCTTTTTATAGAGCTTTTAGGACACGCTGCAGGGCGTTACAGTCTAATCTGGATGTGACAAATGCATGGAGGAGTCACTTTTAGGCAAGATTTTTCTCATTTTGGCTATATTACACAGATGAAAGTAGACTGTTTTACAGGCTTGATTTATATGTGCTTTGATTGAGAGCTCTTGGTCAAATAGACTCTAAAGTTTCTTGCAGTAGAGCTGGAGGCTACAGTGATATTGTCCAGTGACACTATCTGGGCAGATACAGAGTCTCGCAGACGTTTACCCCGGGCTCACACCGCACACAGTCCAGTTGTGGTGCAGTGACCGCAGCCTTTCCGTGGCTTTAAAAGTAGGAGAGGAGCTCAGATCGCACACCGTGCAGTGCTGCCATGCCAGTGGAGGTGCTGCGGCGCGCCGGATTGTTTGGGCTAGATTTCACCGGATTGCCACAGCCCACCACATGCCTTTTCAGTGAAGTTGTCAAAATGAGACGAGACGAACAGGAAATCCTACAAGCATGACTGAAATGGTTATACGCTATAACCGGTGATACGAGGCACGAGTGACGGCACAACACACTGGTGTTACGGGGATCACACATGTTGCTCCGTTGCGCCTCATCAGATCTGTTATTAGAGACCATCAGGAGGATAACAGCAGGATAACATCAAAAAGGAAAAGGCCAAACACGAAATGGAAGAAGTTCTTGGAGTGAATGGTGAGTTTATGTACTTATAATCTTAACTAATAACTTAGTTATCGCGTGAACTCCGAAACTGAGCGTGAACGCCTGTGAACTCGTGTACTTGCGTTGTCGGCAGTCACTGCAACAGCACCTCAGTGCTGCGCGCTCCATGTGAGTGGCACACTGCAAACAGACTCAGCGGCCTAGCGCAATGGCCTCAGTTTTTTGTCAAACGCTGAGGTCCAACAGAACCAGGATTGAGACCTGTCCATCATCAGCAGCTAATAACAGATCATTTGTGACTTTAACTAGTACAGTTTGTGCTGTGGGGCGCACGGAACCCTGACTGAAAAACTTAAAATAAGTTATTGTCCTGTAGGTGGCGACAAAGCTGTTTAACTACAGTTGTTTCAAGGATATAAAGACAAAGGGAAGATTTGAAATAGGTCTATTGTTTGCCAATGGTAAAGTGGTTTAATCACATCGTATTAAAAAGATTGTGGAGCATAATCGCTTTCCAGTGAAGTGTGAAGTATATTAAGAATTTGATTTATAATCGGGGGAGCATTTCCTTAAGGAGTCTTCTTGGGAATGGGTCTAAAATACAAGTTGACGTTTTAGAGAACATAACGACTGAAGGTCTCTCAGCTTGATCAACAGCAGTGAACCTATCTAGCATTACTGAAGGATCTATATGGGACACTAGCTTTACAGTTTGGGCTGAATCAACAGTCTAATGAGCGCAGGGAGAGCGGAAGATCGTTCTAAATTTTGGAGTAACAGACACGAAGGATCGGTCCGAAAACAAGTGCGAGGAACCATCAGCAGCCTCTGATCCACAGACCTCAGTGTGACCTCAGTGTGATCTCAGTGTGACCTCAGTGTGATCTCAGTGTGACCTCAGTGTGTGAGAGTGTAGGGCTGGATCAGATCGCTGATAAAGGAAGGGGCCTGACCATGCAAGACTCCGAAAGTCACTACCAAGATTTTAAAGTGTATCCAACAGGAGACGGGCAGCCAATGAAGAGCTTTAAGAACACAGGGAAATGTGAGCCGTCTATTTGTGCGGGTCAAGATCCTCGCTGCAGAGTTCTGGACGAGCTGAAGACGAGACAGCTCCTTCTTAGACATGAAAACAAAGCAAAGAAAATGAAGAAAAAGCGGTATAAGTGCATGCCAAATTTCAACAAATACTAATGAAAACATGTGGAATATTATTTGGTCAGCTCTAAACTAAAAAGAAAAACACTCTATAAACATTGCATTTTGGTGACGCAACGAGCAAAAGTCATTGTCTCTTTACAAGTGCAAGTTTATTGGAACATCACCCCAGTCCCAGACCCTTGGTAACACAGTCCGTGTAGAACTTCTTTGTTAATGAGATCGCCTGCCGAGTAAACTAATACAACCGGAAGGATGATTACAACAGATGGCAGCGCCCGTTGAAGCTTCCAGAATAAGGTGAATAGCGGCCGTGTGATGAAACCTCAACAGGACTGACGTAACAGTGAATCAGGAAAGTTCCACAGCACACTTGAGAACAATGTGAGAACTCCACGACCATCGGATGGCTTTGTTTTCTCAAGAACACCTCGAGTTGTTCTTGGGAATTGAAAGACAGATGTAGGAACACTGAGGCTTCACTTGTTTTCACACTTTAGCTATAATAAAACTAGATAACTAATTAAAAGTAGTACATTGTTCAGTGGGAAAGTTGGATAACAGATAACAGTTTCTCTATTTATATCAAATCAATCAGCGTTTATTTATAGAGCCCTTTATAACACTCAAAGGTGACAAGTACAGAAAAATACAAATAAAAATTCATGAAACCATAATACAATACAATCACTATGCAAAAAAAAAAAAAAAAGAGTCTCTACACAACTGAGAGTTAAAAGCCAGTCTGAGTCAGGTTTTAAGCCTTGATTTAAAAAGGCTAAAGTCTGTGATGGTTCACATATCGAGGGGCAGTTTGTTCCAGAGTCTGTGGCCCCAGTGTCTGGCTCTAGGGACTTCCAGCAGAAGATGTTTTGTTGACCTTAAAGCCCGGCTTGGGTTCTGAACTGACAAGAACTTGTTCAAATAAGAAAGGGCAAAGCCATTAAGAGCTTTAAAAACAAATAGTCAAATGTTAAAATAAATTCTAAAAGAAACTGGAAGCCAATGGGGCACAAAAAGACCTGGGGTGATGTGTGACGTCTGGGTGTGCTGTGCTAGCTGTGTTCAACCGGTCAACAGGACTTCAGCTCAAGTAAGACTCATCTGTGTTGGACAGTTTTAATAAAGTGTCATAAAGAGCACCCTTTTAGATTATGAATTGAATCTAAAATCCTGTGACTTTGAGAGTGTCGACGAGAGCTTCATGTGTGAAAATGGAAACACACTTGTTCCTTGTGTGACTGCTGAGTTTTGCTTCATTTTATTTAATATTGAATGGATACAAACTTGTTCATGTCTTCTTCATATTTATTGGCTGTATGTTTCAGGTGCTTCAGGATATGGATATGTAACACTCTAGTTACGGGTAGAAATACAAATTTAAACCAAATTTACTTAAGCTTAACTTAGATACTTTGGACCAGTAGGTTCGGCTACTGACAGGAGCAGTGATGTGAATGAGACTCAGACAAAGGCTTTAAGTTTTAAATGCCGGCTTGTATTAAAGATGGAAAAATGAAATGCAAAATAAAAAATTATCTCTTTGGTACCAACAGTTTTTTCAGTAACAACCGTTTAACAATCACAGTAGTCACAAGTTCTTACCTGGGTGCACCCTTCTAACTTCACAATTCAAGGTAACTTCAAAATAAATCTGGTTCAATCTTAAAATCCAATTAAATTGAATTACACAATTTAAATGCCATACAACACAAAACCCTTAGCTGGAGGAATTACTCTTCCCCACCCCAAGTCCACTTCCTGCTTGAGAAGATATGTGTAGTCCGCAAAGTCCTTAAAAGTTCCAGGTAAGTTTAATGTCCAAATGTTCCGGGGGAATGTGTGTGTGTGTGTGTGTGTGTGTAAGGGGGGCAGCAAGTGAAAAGGCGAGGAAGGAGCTTTCTGTTGCAGTTGGCCTACCACACTGCACCGTGCAGCAGAGGATCCAATCGACCAGTGGCTCCCCAAGGGGGTGGCTCGCCATCTACAGACAGGTCCGCCCAACAAAAAAACCTGACCTATCAGACACAGTGTCATAAAATACTTTAAATGGACAATAAAATAGTTTTCACAATCGGTTTTGACTGTAACTTATTATTTTTATAACATTAATCATGTCTATAGTTGAAAATAAAACCATGAATTTTGTAATTATACTGTAATACTGTCTAATACAATTTCTCTCTTGAGGTATTATTCAGCTCTATACATACAATTATCAACATTCTCAAATGAACACGAAACTGCAGTAAAAACACCAAAAATAAATGTTATTAGTCAAGTTCCCCTGATCCAGCAATTTTTACAGTGTAAACATAAATGTACACATTTAGACCTTAAAACATGAATAACGAGATGCTCACCGATCTCACATAAAGGCAAAGGCTGGAGCTCAAAATGGCGCAGCCTCAAAGCCTTGTTCGTCTACAACCAAAAGTGCAGAGGGCAAAAATAATGAATTTCTTAAAGGTTGAATGGAGGATTTCTCGCCGATTTGAAAATCTGCGACAGTTAGTCCTTTTTTTTGAAAAAGCGCATGCGCAGGTTCCCCCTCCCTCCCTCTCCGTTTCTCCCGAGTGAACGCCTACCAAACCTCGTGCACGAGCACGCCCAGCAGCACTGCTCCATGTGCATTTGTTTACAAGACGATTGGTGTCGCTTTCTCACGACAACCTCCGCGAAGAAGATTAGTCCAGTTAGTCTACAATAATACATTCCACATACAATAAGCTAAAAAAAGAGTCAGATAAACAGTTACCTGTCCAGCAGAAACTTTGCAACGGAGGCATCAGTTGGAAGCCTGTTTTGCGCTTTCAATGCTCGCCAGCGCGTAAACGATTCCCCCAGAATAACATGCATTTTGTTTCTTCCCTCTGCAGACTTTCGTCTCTTCTGTGAAAGCTCGAAAACAGTCTTTCTCTTTCGTCCCTCAGCCGTTTCGGTACTTCGCGGATGAAAGTTTAGACCTACAATGACGGAAATCGCCGCTAACCTCCTGCTACATAAACACACTAGCATATCAACCACGCATGCTCCAGGGGAGCGAGCGTTTCCCCCCCTGGACGAGCCTGCGGGCGTGCACTAGCAGCCAGAGAATGATTGACACCTGAGCGGACCAGTTATTTGTGCTACCCACGAGGAAATTAGATTCTGATTTGTTGCCCGAAATCCTCCATTCAACCTTTAACTTACAACAATGTTTTGTCGGATAAACACACCGGAAATAATGTTTGGCAGCAGCAACTGATAGTTTAAATCATGTTTTTATGTGAAATAAGTACCTTTTATTTGAGTTTTCCGCGTCCGTGCTCGTGTGCTCATTTTGGAGGAAGAAGAGAGAGATTCGGGCGTCGGCAGCTCAGGTGCCTTTAGGGGGCGGGACAATGCGCCGTTTAACAGAAGCTCATTGGTCAAGAGCTAAATGTCACTCATTCATTTGTGGGGTAAACTCTTTAGTTTCTGGCAATTAGTTTGAATTAAAATAAAAACGTTTTTGGGGCTTCTTTACACATTTTATTGGGAACCATCATTAAATATGGGTTACAGATATGTTTGTGATCTGTTCCTCTCTGCACCAAAGCCGGAGGCTCTGAGTGGATCCTGTTTGCTGATCCCCTGCACATTCAAACCTGCTGCTGTACATGAAGATAAATTAGACCTGACTAAGCTGTTGAAGCCATTTGGAGTAAGACATATCCCAAGTGCTATGACCAGTGACACATCTCCAATGGAAATGATTGGAGACCTGCGACAGAAAAACTGCACCACTCTGTTTTCTGATATAAACACATGGCATTCTGACAAGTATTACTTCAGAATAGACAACTACAACTTTAAAGCAACAGACTATTGTGACCTGTTGTGTCATAATTTCTTCTGTATAACGCTCCCATGTTTGACACAGTGTCTTTATTGCCCAAAAAAATCACTTTATCCTTGGTAAAATGTAAGACCTGGATGGTTCTTAAACCACTCCAAAAGCTCTTCTAAGCAGTGTCCCAGATCATGGCTCCAAACCCACAAAGATTCTCCCATGAAGAAAAAACCTCCAGAAGCACGAACAAAGAGAATGCAGCCCATTTTATAGTCTTTCATATATGAATATTAAAGACCATTACCCCCATAGCTTGGCTCTTCTCCTGAAGTTTCCTACTTTTAGGACTCTACTCCTCCCAAGCTACTTATTCTGGGGTTTTCCCAGTCAACCAGATGAATTACCAACATATAACTCCTCCCAGTTAAGCCCTTTTTTTTTTTTATAATCGTACAGTAGGACGCTGTCCAGTTTTACTGTCATTAAAGATGATTTTGTCATTTTTGCTCAGTTCTCTTGGCCGAGCCCCTTGGTCTTATATTATATATATTACCTCATCCTACAAGCTCAGCACGTTTCTTTAGCATTCATTTAATTGACCTAGAAATGTTCTAGTTTGCTTTGATCCCATGTCTAAAATCACTGCCCCCTACAAGCCCAGTACCTGTCCTGACCTTAGCTTCAACTCTTGGTACAGGTTCCTCACAGTTGTATTTCTTGCTTCTTCAAAGATCTTTTCAAAAAATGCATTTTTCTCCCACAGAGACATTAAGATCAGCCTTAAAGTAGATCCTACACAAACTTGCACTTAACAAGATTTTTTTGTAAAACATATGGATTTGTTGATATCTAATTCTAAGCCTGATTTATTGAAGCATTATGTTAAAAAAAAAAAAAAAAAGGAAAGAAAGAAAAAAAATTAAGGCAATCTTTACTCATACCTAGTTTACTTGAAAACTAAACAAGAAATCCAAAATCCTCTTTGCACAATAGTTTATAAATCATATGTGTACAAAATGAACCAAAAATTGAAACCTGGTTCTGTCAAATCGGTGCAATTTTGGCAGTTTTTACAGAAAAAAATACTTATTTCTACATGAAAACATTATATGTTTTGCTCCCATTTCTCTTCCATTTATGTGCGTAAACTACAGTTTGAGTTTGATATCTTTATATACACAGACATATATTCTGCTACATTGACTTTTGTTGGGTTTTAACCCTGTTCTAACAATGTTCCGTCATCAAAAACATACCTGGATTTGCATTTAGCTTCATTCTTGCTATTTTGAGGAATGCTGGTTAGAAAATCCTTTTTCTCCGACCATCAAAAACACTTCCTGCTGAACTCCCTCTATCACTGACATTTTTCATGATTTTAGACGTCACTTATCCACAAATCTTCTGCTGTTTTAAGTCCTTAAATCATCATTTTGTTTATTTATAAATCTCTGATTGGTACTTTGCCAAATTATTTAACATGTTAGGGTTAGGGAACATCATCGAGACCTCAGTTCATTTGTGTATTGGAGTCACACCGGATCAACACAGAATTGGGGAAAAAGCCTTTGCACAAAGAACAAAGACTTGTTAAATTAAATGAGTTGATACCATTAAATGAATTAAAATCACTGATCACTGCCAGTGATCTTGCTTTGCATGATTTATTCCATATCATTTGTTTGAGTGTGTTTGTATGTCATTGTTTTTATTTTGACCGAGTACTCATGAAAAGGAGATTTTATCTCACTGAGTCTTCCCTGTATAAATAAACGACGAATAAAACTAGCTTGATAATAGCGTGTCACACAGTCTGTTAAAGTGATAACATAATTAAATTGTGTAAGCGCCATCTACTGGTTGCACACACTCAGTGAGTGTCAGGGCAGACAGCAGAGAAAAATGTTCATATACTGTATTTCATAATGAACTTCTTTTTGTTTTATAACATAAGATTGCCCCCTCCTTGAACCGCCACCATAACATGGTGGAGGGGTTTAAGTACCCAAATGATCCTGGGAGCTTTGTTGTCCGGGCTTCACGCCCCTAGTAGGGTCACCCATGGCAAACAGGTCCTAGGTGATGGGTCAGACCAAGATTGGTTCATAAGCCCTTTATGAATAGCAAATAGTCACTTTGTCCGAATTGGCATTGCCGGGGCCCCACCCTGGAGCCAAGGCTGGGGTGGGTGCTTGACGGCGACCGCCTGGTGGCCGGGCCTATCCCCACGGGGCAGTCGAAGGCAGGACCTCCGGATCTCTGGACACAGAAAACTGGCTGTAGGGACATGGAACATCACCTCGCTGGGGAGGAAGGAGCCTGAGCTCGTGCGGGAGGTCCAGCATTACCAGCTAGATATAGTCGGCCTCACCTCCACGCACAGCCTGGGCTCTGGAACTCGTCTCCACGAGAGGGGCTGGACGCTCCATTTCTCTGACGTTGCCCATGAGGAGAGGCGGTGGGCTGGTGTGGTCTTGCTCATAGCCCCACAGCTCAGCCGCCACGTGTTGGAGTTTACCCCGGTGAACAAGAGAGCCGCATCACTCCGCCTTCGGGTGGGGGACAGGTCTCTCACCGTTGTGTCTCACCGTTGTGTCACCGTTGAGGGGGACAGGTCTCTCACTGGGACGAACAGCAGTGTAGAGTACCAGGCCTTCTTGGAGTCCCTGGGGTACTGGACAGTGCACCACCTGGGGACTCCATTGTTCTACTGGGGGACTTCAACGTCCAAATGGGCAACGGCAGGAACGGCCCCCCTGATCTGAACCCGAGCGGTGATCAGTTATTGGACTTCTGTGCTAGTCACAGTTTGTTCATAACAAACACCATGTTCGAGCACAAGGGTGTCCATCAGTGCACATGGCACCAGGACACCCTAGGCTGGAGGTTGATGATGGACTTTGTTGTCGTATCATCTGACCTTCGGCCGCGTGTCTTGGACACTCGGGTGAAGAGAGGGGTGGAGCTGTCAACCGATAACCACCTGGTGGTGAGTTGGATCTGCTGGCAGGGGAGGAAGCCGGACAGACTTGGCAGGCCCCAGCGCATCGCGAGGGTCTGGGAACATTTGGCAGAGGCCTCTGTCAGCAGGGTCTTCAACTCACACCTCCGGGAGAACTTCTCCCAGATCCCGGGGGAGGCTGGAGACATTGAGTCCGAGTGGACCATGTTCTTGTAGATGTTGCTCCCTGGGAGAAGACACTGGCGCAGATTCATTATTTTAGCTTTTATTAAAAGGTCCACTGACATGCAGAGGTCTGAGCACAGTACAGGAGAGTCTAAATTCATGTTTACATTGAGGCGTTATATACCGTTCCCTTTACATCACATGTTACAACAGTCAAGTTTAAAATACTGTGTACGTGGCAGTCAAAATGAACCTCTGGTGTTTTTCTGTACTTTGAACGTCTAAAATGTAAGTTTAAACAAATAACATGACAGTGTTCCCAGAATTCTGACAGACATTTCAGTCTGGGACATAATGCATACATAACAAGTCACTATATTTGAACCATTAAAGAGCATTCAAAGAAAAGCCAGCACATACATAGAATAGAAACAGATCAAAATTATCCACATTCTCCACCTCCATTGTTGATGCGGCGGCTCGTAGCTGTGGTCGCAAGGTCTCTGGTGCCTGTCACAGCAGCAATCCTCAAACTCGGTGGTGAACGCTGTAAGTAAGGGATACCGTCAGGCTGAAGAAGGAGTCCTATCGGGCCTTATTGGCTTGTGGGATTCCCGAGGCAGCTGACAGGTACCGGCAGGCCAAGCGTATCGCAGCCCGTGCCATCACAAAGGTAAAAACTCAGGATTGGGAGAGGTTCGGAGAGGCCATGGAGGAGGACTATTGGTCGTCCTCAAAGAAATTCTCGCAAACCGTCCAATGCCTCAGGAGGGGGAAGCAGTGCCTCGCCAACACTGTCTGCGGTGCGGGTGGAGAGCTGTTGGTGGTCGGACGGTGGAAGGAATACTTTGAGGATCTCCTTAATCCCACTGTCCCATCTTCCGAGGAGGAAGCAGAGACTGAGATCTCGGAGGTGGACTCATCCATCACCCTGGCTGAAGTCACTGAGGTTGTTGGCAAGCTCCTTGATGGCAAGGCTCCGGGGGTGGATGAGATCCGCCCTGAGTATCTTACGTCTCTGGATGTTGAACTGTCTTGGCTGACACATCTCTGCAACATCGCTTGGCGGTCTGGGATAGTGCCTCTGGACTGGCAGACCGGGGTGGTGGTCCCTCTGTATAAGAAGGGGGACCGGAGGGTGTGTTTCAATCACAGGGGGATCACACTTTGTTTTGCTATTTTTGTATATAATTTATTATGTGTAAAGATCATGTTGTCCTGGGTTTGGCATCTGATCGTTATTAATTCAATTTGAAAGTATTAGTTCCCTTCTTTTGGACAAAATGGCGGTACATATATATGACAGTCCACATTCAGAGAGGGGAGAGGATTTTATAACCAACATTCCTCAAAATAGCAAAAATGCAACTCCAGGTACGTTTTGATGAAGGAACATTGTTAGAACATGGTTAAATGCTCAATAATGTCACTGTAGCAGAATGTGTGTCCTTTAATGCTTTATAACACTCTGAGGTGAACCCATCGCTCTCCAGAGATGTTTTAGTCATTAGTTTAGCATTTGATTAATATTTTGTTAGAATTTATAATTGATTAATTTATTATTTAGGTTCCAAGTCTTTACTTTAAAGCTAGCTCTTAGTTTTTACGCATATCTGTACTAACCCTAATCCTAATCTTTTGATCCATTTTAGGCTCTCCAGTGTTTCCTCTGAGGGGCCATCTATCAGGAGCGGTGGTCTACTGTAGCTGCTGGGGCCTGGCTCACGTGGAGGTTTGTTGGGCCTCTTTTTGTGTCCTGTGTCTGTGGACGACGCTCTGCTCCTGATATAGACAGCTCCTCTGATATTGCTTTCTCAGCTGGTTCACCTGTACTCAGCCTCATGCCAAGCATGTGGCAGGTGCACATAGGGTGTTGAAGGTTAATGTGGGGATGGTGGGGTCAGGGTAGTTGGGTGGGTTCTTGGGATTTTTTTTTTAATGTAACTTGTAAAGCAGTTTGTGTTACAAATGTTTGTATGAAAAGCGCTTTATAAATAAAGTTTATTCATAATTTCACAGAGCTGCTGTGGCCCGATTGTCCAGTTTGTGACTCTTGGATGTTAGGTCTCAAACAGCAGCATCAAATGGCTTCATAATACTGTCTGCATCTCCTGTAAGGCCGCTATGATTTCCGGGTCTAACATGCTTCTAGTTTCTTTAGCCTCGGGAGGTGTTAGGGACCAAACAGTAAGGCAACAAGACAAAGGCTCAAATGTCAAAAAGTTTTATTGGCTGTCAACAAAAAGACCCATAAAAGAGGTCAACCAAATATAACGTCACCAAAATATAATGTCAAAATAATGATAACTAACAGAAATAATCTGACCTCCCTAAATAAGACACAAGGAAACTTATATAATACATGGGCTAAACCAAATAATATCAACCAAATACATGGGAGGAAATGAATTCAAACCCAAAGTCAAACAAAGCGCTCCACACCTTGGCCCTCCCTCTCCTTGATGGTCTGGTCCTTTGCCTTTCCCCCATCCAGCTCCACCCCTTGCCACACCTTCTCAGTTCTTAAAGAGTTCTTGCCAGGGCTGATTCAGTTCTTTATTAAATGTGTGGCATGGCCATCACAGGAGGGCAGCGTGTGAATCGGGTGAGGTGGAGGAGCAGCAGCCTGTAGACAGGGCCCGTGGCCCGCCAGAGAGCAGCGATCTTAGGTCTAGGAATTTTAGCAAAATAGTTGTCCAAGCTCATTATACATCATTATCATCATTATACGCAGTAACACTACGTTTACCCAGATGAACATGTACTATAGGTGGATATTTAAAGGAGTTTCTCCCTACCACAGTGGAACAGGTGCTCACTAGTGATATTATTATTGCTCAGGTGCAGAACCTACATGTTGTCACCAGTTTACAACATTCTTATCTAATCTTAAAACTCCTGCTATACTAGTTCTAAACATCGACTAATCCAAAGGAGAACAAAAATGTGGACTGTGCATAGCTCAAATACAGTTGTAGCAGTAATATTTTGTATGTTTGTTAGTACAAATACTTTATACACCCCATCACTAAAAGACTATAAGACTAAAATGATTATACTATAAATAATATATATAATATTTTACGAAATGTTAAGCCTGTTTGTCTTGACAGGTTTTGTAACATTTATAATGTTACTTCCTGGTTGGACATGGGAAATAAATATGACATAGTTAGAGGTATTTCTACAACTGTTACCTAGCAACCATTTTGAAAACAAAGGCAAAAATCCAAAGAAATTACACTATAGTTACGATTTGAAAAATAATAATACTTGATAACACAATTATTTTGTTGAACGACTGTTTAAACTGTCAGAAAATGTGTCAATTGTCTGTAAAATGTTTACAATCGCAAGTAGTATCTTTCTGTAATTCTATACTTTTATTTTTTGAACTATGCTAAAAGCTGTATTTACCACAGATGCCCTCCCACCAAACTAAGTCACAATCAGGAGAACCTGTCTCATATGGATACTTGGCGTAGTGCTTTTGGTTCTAATTGATGTTGTTGTTTTTTTTAAATGCAGCATATGACGCAAACTTCCGAACATAAAGTACAGCTCTTTTCCCACTAATCCAACAATGCAATTCCTGACTTACAAGAATGTTGGACGAATGTTAGTCTTTAGTCAGGACTCATACAAAGACCTCTGAAGACTCACAAACATTTCGTACATTGCCAGAAATAATAATGCATATACAGTGGAAAGTGGAAAGCACATTTTAATGCAGTAGCTCTAGTTCCTTTTTTTGCCTGAAGGCTTTAGTTGCAGTGCAAAAGGAGAAGACACAAGGCTCAGACAGCAACCACACATGTGCACCACCTCTGACCACTGCGCCACCAGCAAAGCACTATGTTCTGTTGAGCACATAAACCACCAAGGCCAGCATATTTTATTTTTTTTGGGGGGGGGTGTAGAAACTAAAGAGGAATAAAATGCACATCCAAAATACTTGATCAGCGTGCTGGGTTCCAACAAGTGATAAACATAAGAAAAAGAGAAAAAAGTCCGCACTGCTGTTGTAGCTCCCAAGTTACTTGTTTATTTGCACACCAAGTGACGTTTCAGGCATTAGCCCTTCATCAGACATGAAGTAACACAGACACTTGCATCTTTTATAGTAATCAGTAAGTGTCACGTGATCCTTTTTGCCAATATTTTACATGATTGTTGACATTTTCTTCAAAGTGTCAAGTTTTACATACAATACACATATTTACAAAAATAAAAAACAACTTTATTTATATGCATAAATTGCAGTTAAACCTCAGGGTGTGACCCGTCAAAGTATTGCATTTAAATATGTCTAAGCTGTATCTCAAAAGTGTACAAACTCCATGCAACAAACGTGGTTTTTCAGCTACGAAAAACACCGCAGCACTAAGAGGCACCTCTACATATCACAGTCGCAACTATCCCCACGATTCCACCACTGATTTTGACTCTGAATTAAGTACTTATCCTCAATCATGCAGCTCTTTTTTTTGACGGCGGACGAGACAAAACCAAAAGACGACAAACTTCGCAATCAAAAAGAAATGCAGGAGGGGGAAGGGGACACGCCACAAGGGAACCTTATCAAACCCGCAGGACACAGACCAGGTAAAATGTTATAAATGTGTCCTGCAAGGACTCTGGTCTTGTGGTGGATTTTCATACATTTTTCCGTATTTTAAGACTTAAATAATTTTTCAGCAAGTATGTATCTTCTGTGTCTGAAGAACCTGACACGGAAACACCCCAGAACACCTGGACACCCACACAGACGGACCCAACATCGACCCACCAGAAACTGGTCCTCGAACGCCTTTTCGAGGTAAAAGCACATTCATTCCACCACAAAAAAGGAATGCATCCATTGATACATATTGCAGATTAGTGGAACAAGATATTTCACAGCTGCAACACAAAAAACAGTACAAAATTGTGGATAACCAGACAAAGGAAGAGAGACTGGAGCTAGAAGCACTCAAAGAGGATATGTATATAGTTATCAAAAGTGCAGATAATTGCATTTCTGCAACTTCAAGAGCAGTACGGCCTATCCGGAACACACGTTTTCAGATATCTTCAAATAAAAAAAATTTTGCACTCAATACCTGAATACAAAGCAAAAAAAGATTAGTCAGACATACCACGTACTAATAAACTTGAGTAAAACTAATACCAAAAGCAGTAAGCTATCATGGGAACAAGATCTAAACATGGTTATCACAGATCAGCAGTGCAATACAATCCTGTTGAATAGCAAAGACATATGCAAACCTTATATAACCCATAAAATACTATTTAAAATATTACATAAGCTGCAAACAACTCCATGTATAAGGAGCAAATACAATAAAGAGTGTTCTGGATTATGTTTTAAGTGTAAGAAAGAAGTAGGCAACCACACTTGAAATGGCAATGTCCTAAAACACACTCATTTTGGTTGGAAATATCTGATGCTATTTCAACCATTCTAAAACATCCTATCGAAACATCTCACCATCGATTCACTGATGACAAGCTCACATGCAACAGCTCTATTTCCTTCTTTGGCTCCACATCGATTGTGTTTAACTTAAAAGCTGCATCATACGATGCAAACTGACTGTTCAAAACACAATCAAACTAGTGTATTCCTCCCCGTACTATCTCTTTCACCGGTCTGTCGAACTCTTGTGCTTCCTGCGAGAGCGCCCCTAGAGGCCATTCCTGTAAAAATACATACATTAGCCGCATCGCTGTATAAGCCGCAGGGTTGAAATCATGAGAAAAAAGAAGCGGCTTATAGTCCGAATTTCATGGTAAGTAACACAACTTTCTACAGAAGATTAGATCACAATCCAACTCAGGAATTTAACATAAAGGACTCCATGGAATTTTTAAAGATGCTACACTCTATTGCAATACATAATGAGTGTTTACTTGGAACCATGGACATGGAGTTGTAGGACGCAAGGCAAACTTTTGTTGACCTCAAGAAATAGTGCCCATGCAACACAAGACAGGATGCACTGGGTCATGACATTATCACCCCTCCCCCCTTTCTGGACACCCTGGTCATCCACATTCCAAGCTTTGCTGAATAGTAGAAAAAATTCTACTTTGGAAACTCTAATAAGCCATTAAATATTTTTTGGAGAAAAGAAATCCAAACACAGATAAAAGACTTGACTGAATAACTCAAACATCTTATTCATGAACTGACTCTTACAGGATGAATTTACAATGTTGTGTTATTTTGTGAATGTTCTTTTGTGGATTAATAATATGCATTTCAACAAACAATGAAAATTGCCTCTAACTTGGTTAATGGTCACACAGTGGAGGTCCATTTAATGTCCAACCCTAGGTCATAGATTCTGACACACACACACACACACACACACACACACACACACACACACACACACACACACACACACACACACACACACACACACACACACACACACACTCGAGTCAGGACATTCAAGTCTCTGATTGGCTGGAAGTTAGCGCCAAAGCCTGAGATGCTAACTAGCTAAAAACCCCATACACCAAGCAAGGGAGATGTCTTCTTCGAGTAGTTCTTTTTCGGAGCAAGCTGAGAGAAAGCAACAGAGTTCCAAGCAACTTGGAGCTCCCGCCGGGCGCAGCCAGGCCCAGTCTCGACCCAGTACGAGTACCAACCGGACATGGCGGTTCCACAGGAGAGAACCATCCAAACCCTCCTACAACCAAGGAACAGAGGAGACAGAGTCTGAGAGCACCTCGTCTTATCAGCTCAGCTATTGGGATCAAAGGCCCAAGGGGCTGACTCCCTTCTTCTCCAAGATCGGCAACCTTTTTTTGGCGTGATTTTGACTGCACACTGCATTTTCAAGCAAAGGACCTTTTGTGATTCTTCACTCTACAACAACAACCTTCGGGTTTTAATCTGTGACCATTTGCTGCTGGACCCAGTTGCTCAACAGAGAAGCGTCCCCCTCTTCCTCCTTTCTTCACAGGAGGCATCTTCAGTGAAACTCTTCAGCTGCAGCCGTGTCCCTCTCAGCCCCAGATCTGACGCTCCGCATCTGACCCTGAGGTCACGACATGGGACACAAGGCTGGAGAAACTCTTGGGTCGTAAGCGCACAGATTTCACAGACACAAACTGGCTTTAATACATTTTAATTGTTAAGTTGAACTCCAACACATAACTAGATAGATCGAGAACAACCTTATCTAGTTTTACATCTCTTTAATTTATAAAATTCTCACTAGTTAATCATTCTAGTATCTATATGTACTGTATGTTTGGTTACATATTTAATCACCATATTTATCTGTTTGTATGTTAATCAATAAATCTCCATAAAACACTTTTGGTAAAGACCAACGTTTAATTATTAATAATTATCAATGTACAACAGTTTATTGATAATTATTATTTTTGTATTTTTGATATTTGATTTGGAAATTGGTAATTTGCTCAAAAAGAGCTATTGCCCCTAATAACAAATAAATAAAATAATTAAATGAACTTAACCACACACTCACCGGGGGCTGTGTGACATGCTTTAAGTTCAATCCAATTCCTTAATCAGTCTCACCATTTCCTCTCATCCCCCTCATGTTGGGAGGGCATGATAGCACCACGTGTTTGGTGTGAGGAGATAATCAAACTAATATTTATATACTACTACAGAGTCTTTATGTACCAACGTTCCAATTGAAGGTGGCCTAAGAGCTACAGAGTTCTTCCTTAACCAACGCGCCCATTGTACATTTTGCACACTTCAAATGACACACGAGAGGAGCTCCTTTTTTTGTCCATTTATTTCGTGTACATGAAATACAACGTAAAGAGCCCTGGTGAAAAACAAAACAAAAACGACTGTAGTGAATATAGTTAGTTTTTTTTTGGATATAAAGAAACTGAGAATAAAACTTACAGCATTAGTGAATGAACCGTCCCAATCAATACAGACACAAGTCTGTCACTGCTACATCTAATTAACATGAGGTTCTTGGCAGGTTTAAATAGTAGCTGGAAGTCACGTGACCAATTGCTCTGTGACCCGGAAGTTAATGATGGTGAATGATAAAACGGTGAATTATTAACATTAGCAAGAATAAATATTGTAATATACAGTGACCAAATACAAATACAGTGCTTTACAATAAATTTTGTGTTAAAAATAATATGCAGGCAACACCCTCCCCCACTAAAAAAATGTTAAGCCAACATTTTCCCTTTTTCTTTAACCAGGTACCAGTCTGAGATGTAAACACACAGAAACACTCGTAAAACACAAAACTAATTGAATCCATTCTAAAGAGTTTTCCATGATGAGAACACAAGACTAAGAAAGTCCCATTGTGTTGCTGGGCAGGTCAGTCCACAGAAGAATTGGTAGGCCTCCCAATCTTCAGGTTTGACTCAAGAAAATTAACCTTTTTTTCCCATAATTATGCAGACCATAACAACCATGTAATTAACCCATGTACTAATTAAGAGCATAATAAAAGTACACGATATATAAACAACTATTGCACGATAACTATATTGCACAAGATACTATTTTTTTTAAAGTGCTAAGTGTAGAGTGCTTAGAATGGGTACAAAACTAAAGTGCTTGTTCATTACTGCATTATGACTACTGGTTCTTAAAAGGATATAGCATGGCTGTTGAGGAGAAGCAGCTGCCTCGAACCCTCGCTGGTCTGGATACACCGACTGGACAGCTCTGCAGGGCCTGGACCGTAGGCTCACCAAGCTGGTTATAGGTGAAGAGGCGCCTGGGCTGTCTAGTTCTGATGGGTCTGGATCGCTGTGGCTCAGGGTCAGAGTTGTCAGAAGAGGATGTCTTGGCCTCCAACACTTCTGCTTCCAGCACCTGTTCTTCATCCAGATCGGCCTCTGCGGTGACTTCATCTCCAGGTGGTTCGGTCTCCCTTGATGTGTGGACTCTGGGCTGGAATTCACCAGCAGTGGGGTTCAGTTTTTGATGCGCTGGTCTTGGTGGGATGAAGATGTGGTAATCCTCACCACTGGAGCTCTCCGTGTCCCCTGGCTGGATGTCGTGCCTGGGTCCCCTCTCTGGTGTTGCCCTAGTTCTCCTGCTCCTCCCTTTTGGGCTGGTGACGACAGGAGTAGGGTCGACCAGGTATGGGCATGGTAGGAGCAGGTTTCTATGCAGCACCCGTTTTCTCCCTGCCGCGTTTAGGGGTTCCACCACGTAGACTGGGCTGTCCGGACCTCTGCTTTCAATAACCACATGGACAGTTTCTTCCCAGTGACTTCGGAGTTTTCCTGGACCACCTCGAGGCGTGAGGTTTCTCACTAGCACATGGTCACCTGGTCTGAGAGTAGAACTCCAGGCCCGCCGATTATAGAGGTCTTGTCCTCTTCTGGCAGACTTCCGCATGTTTTTCTGTGCGATGGCATAGGCCTCTTGCATTGCCTCTCTCCACTTCTCAGCATAGCCAGATGGGGTCTGTTTCTCTGTCTCCCTCGTGGTCTTTGGAAATTGGAGGTCGACTGGTAGTGTTGGTTCACGTCCAAAGAGTAAGAAGAAAGGAGAGTAGCCTGTTGCCTCGTGGATGGTGGAATTGTAGGCATGCACAACTTTGTTCAGGTGCTCCTTCCATCTTGACTTCTCAGTCTCCTCTAATGTCCGCAGCATGTTCAACAGAGTCCTGTTAAAACGCTCTGCAGGGTTGCCTTGGGGGTGGTATGGTGAGGTGCGAGAGTGATGAATGCCACTGTACTTCTGGAGTTTTTCAAACAGCTTGTTTTCAAATTCTCGCCCTTGGTCGTGGTGGATCTTTGATGGAAAACCAAAACGTGGGATGAAGTCGTCAAAGATCTTCTTTGCAGCAGTCTTCCCAGCCTTGTCCTTGGTGGCATATGCTTGGGCATATTTGGTGAAATGGTCCACCAGAACCAGGATGTACTCCTCACCTCCCTTACATTTCTCCAGATGCAGAAAATCGATAGAGATCATTTCAAATGGTGCAGTCTCAATACTTTGCAATGGTGTTCTGGTGATTCGGTTTGGTCTCTTCTTTTTAATGCAGCTGCAGACTTTAGTGACATAGTGCTCCATCTCCTGCCTCATCTTTGGCCAGAAGAAGCGTTCTCGGGCCAGCGCTACCATCCGTTCAGCTCCCAGGTGTCCCATCTCTTCATGGAGGCACTTGTACACCAGGAGCTTCATGGACTCTGGCACCACCAGCTGAGTTCTGCCACATGTTTTTCTCCATAGGAGTCCATCTTCGTCCAGCTGGAGTTTTGGCCACTCTCTCAACAAAGTCCGAACTGGTTCACTTTCCGCTGCCTTGTCCTTATACTTCAAGTAAGTATGGTTTCTCTTCAGGCTGGCAACTCGCTGGATGACTGGATCCGTGTCTTGCTTGGCCCTGATGTCTTCAGTGGAGAGGGACTGGACAGGTGGAAGAGGGCCGCCATCTAGAAGGAAGACATCCGCATTGCAGGTGACAGCAGAAATCCAGTTTATCTCACCTGATTGGCTGGTTTTGAGAGCCTTCCTGATGCTCTCCATGACTTCTGGCTCACATTCTTCTGTGCATTCTCGCATGATGTTTTCAATGGGCCTCTGTTGTCGAGAGAGGAAGTCAGCATCCTTGTTGGCTGTTCCAGGTCTGTATTTTAGGGTGAATCTGTAGTCTGCCAGCTCTGCGACCCAGCGATGTCCGGTGGCGTTGAGTTTTGCAGACTTTGTGACATAGGTGAGTGGGTTATTGTCGCTGTAGACTGTGAAGTGGGGTGCGTAGAAAAGGTAGTCTCGGAAACGCTCAGTGATGGCCCATTTGAGTGCGAGGAACTCCAGTTTTCCCGAGTGCAGCTTGTAGTTCTTTTCAGCAGGTGAAAGGGTTCTGGATCCGTAGCCGATCACACGCAGGACCCCACCTTGACGCTGATACAACACTGCACCAAGTCCATCTTCAGAGGCATCAACATGCAGTACAAAAGGCCGCTCGAAGTCAGGATATGCCATGACAGGTGGATTTGTCAGCTGGTTTATAATAGTTTCCAAGATTTCTCTGTGTCTCTCCGTCCACTGAACAGGATGGGAGGGTGGAAGCTGTGCACTGGAACGCTTTTGTCGCTCTTCCTCCTCGGAATGGGCTTCGCTGACCTTTGGGCAGAGTAAGCAACTCGTACAGAGGTTTAGCAGTTATTGAGAAATCTTGGATATAGGCTCGATAGTAGCTTAAAAAACCAAGAAGTTTTCTCACCTCTCTGACGGTGGCTGGGGTCTGGTGAACCAGCGCCTTCACTGCCTCCACCTCCCTCGGATTCATCTGGTAGCCTTCTGCTGAGACGACACGTCCCACGTACGTGACCTGTGGTTTGAAAAAGTCACATTTTTCTGCTCTTAGCTTGATCCCACTTTGTTGCTGTCTCCGCAGGACTTGGGTGACGTTGTGCATGTGTTGTTCAAATGTGCAGCTGAAAACAAGAACGTCATCCAGATATGGCACACAGACTTCATCCCTGAGGTCTCCCAGACATCCCTCCATGTGACGCTGAAAAGCAGCCGGGGCATTTGAGAGTCCAAATGGGATTCTGATCCACTCATACAGTCCCCACGGTGTTATGAAGGCTGTATATGGTCTGCTTTTCTCGCTCATGAAGCCTTGGTGGTATGCTTTACCCTGGTCCAGAACAGTGAACCACGAGTTTCCTCCGAGATTCTCCAGGATTTCTTGGATTCGGGGGATCGGGTGACGGTCTGGCAGAGTCTTCTCATTAAGCAGCCTGTAATCAACGCACAATCGAAGACTTCCATCCTTCTTCCGAACACAAACAACTGGTGACGAGTAGGAAGAATATGATTTTTGTATCCAGCCTCGATTTAACAGATCTTGGATGTGGGCTTTGACTTCTTGATACAGGTGTCGTGGGATGGCGTTGTATGTTCTTTGCACGGGAATATTGTCTTTAAGATTGATATCCATTTGTAAGTCAGTAATACAGCCAGCATCCCACTCATCCTTGGCAAACACTTCACACTCCTCCCTTAGCATCTGGTGCACTCTTTGCTGCTGCTCTGCGGAGAGGTGACTCAGGTCCACGGGCGGGTCCCAGGGTTCCCCCTGTGGTACCTGACTGGGCTGCTCCAGCGATGAGGTGCTGCTGTCTGGTGGCTTGGCTTCCAGTGGGTACACTGCATCCACACCATGCAGCCAGCCAAGTGTTGTGCGGCCACAAAGTGTGATTTCAGCATCCGTGATATTTTCAACAGTCACTTTAACTCTTGTGTTTGCTTCAGGGAGTGAAATGAGTTGATCTCTTACTTTAATTCCTGTGGGCCATGGAGTCTCTGGATTGGGCTCCAAAATGACGTGAGGTCCCCTGAATGCACTATTCTGCACATAATTACACTGGATTTGAATAGTTGTTTTCTTTGGGACAGTGATGGGCACTCTTCCCAGACGTGCAATGTGGGGCTGGTCTGCAGGTGACTGTTTCTTTAAAACTGATAGAACAGCTCTGGCAGTTTTCTGTCCAACCTCCAGTGCAGAACAAAGTTTTCTCACCATGTGACCAGCGGGGCCACAGCTCTCAGAGTTCTCACTTATTAATGCCAGCTCTTCAATTACATTAAATCCAATGATGGGACAGTCGAGTTCAGTATTCGCAATGAGAACTGGGACCACAACCGGTTTCTCACTCATCCCAGCGACAGTATTCTGTGACAGTGTAACCTCCACTTCAATCCAGCCTTGATATGGAATCACAGTGCCATTTGCCGCCGACAGGTCCAGTCCTCCTTCCCCAGTAACTCCTCCACAGGCCTCACTGCAACGTCCGGTAGGTGTTTCTGCTTCCACTCGGCCCCAATGATGGAAACTTGTGAGCCGGTGTCCCACAGCACTCTGGTGTCCACCCTGTTCAGTGTGGCTCGAATAAGACACCTCCTCCCCACTAGCTTGGCTGTTTGATGTTGTTTGCCAGTGAGGGGCGCTGTGGTGCAGAACCGGTCCTGTTGAATTTTACCAAGATGTACCGAGCTTTCAACTTTATTGATTGAAGCCGTGGTATTCCTGGGGGCTCTCCGGCAGCCGATGGCCCAGTGGTCAGTGCTGCCACATTTGTAACAGTGGTCACACCTTCCACCTGGATTGGTCCGCTGGCACTGTCGACATTGCCTGTTGGTACGCGTGTTCCCTGTTGTGGTCTGCTGTAGCGCTGTCTGGGTTGTCCCCTAGTTTGTGGTAGTGATTGTTGTCTGGGAAGCTCGTGCAGATTGGACAGCTGGGTGGTGAGGTTTTGGATGGCCTCGCAGATGGCTCTATTCCCCTGGTCGACTTTCTCTAGCAGTGTGTCACGTTTTTGAACTGGTTGTGACTGTTTGTGAGGTGCGAAGTCACTTTGATAACTGTGGTTCTCTGAAACAGTTGGATATGGATCATTACTCACAGCTGACACCTTGACTCTGGCCTTCGACGTAGACAGCTTGCTCCTTCTTTCTGTCTCCAGGTTGTAGGCAATTGTCATTTTCTCCAGCAGGACTTCATCTGTGATGTGTGGTTCTTGTAGGTGTGGTTTTTAAGTCTGTCTGTGCGGATGGTGTCGTCTTGGAGCCCAGTGAGCATTGTTTGTAGGAACTGATTCTGGATAAGTTCTGGGCTGTACTTTTTAGTCCTGTGTCTGCCCTCTCTGAGGCGAAGTGTATTTGTTGCCTCAGGTCCATGGCTCGTACCAGAAACTGTACAGGAGTCTCTCTGGGCTCTTGGGCAGCACGAGTGAGGAGTGGTACAGCTCAGTGGCATCTTTTTTCAACCAAATGAGTTCTTAGAATTTGTTTCAGAGCCTGCAGTGACAAATCATTTCTACTTTCAAGGTAACTTCTTAGCTTCGTACCAGGGACAATAGCTTGAATCACAGCGTCAACAATTTCATATTCATCATATCCTCTTTTTATTGCTTTTGTAATTTGCCTGTCCAAACTTGCAAATCCCAGTTTATCTTTTTGACTATATTCGCCAATTTGTCCAATTATTTTAAAGTCTTTTCTGTACATTGGCTGGACAAAAGTTCTTTCCGGCAAATGAACTGCAACAGTGGAAACAGGAACAGAAGTACATTGGTTTGCAGCCTTTTCAATATTTGATGCAGTACCCACTTTGTCCACAAGAGTGTGCTGTGGCGACTTTGGACCAGACTTTGACAGCGTCTTTAGTTCATCAATTCTATCGTTGACTTTTAGCAGTAAGGACATTCCTTCATCTTCTAGCGCAGTGACATCACTACTTTCTAGATATTGGAGAATTATCCTCCTTACTTTGCGAGGTAAGTCCTTATCTTCATCATCAATATCAATATCCAGCGTGGTACAAAGATCAACAAGCTCCAATACAGGTAAGGTAATTAACTTTTCTTCAATTTCAGCATACACGTCTTCCCACGCAGTAGACATTTGTTGTGGGGTAGACATAATTGACGAATTATCTTTTTACCTCGGCCTTGCTTGTTGATTGAGCTTGGTCGTTCCGGTGCTTGGCGTGGTAGCTTGTAGCCTTAGCTCCGTTAGCTTAGCTCGCAGCAGTTCATTCATAAAGTTCACTCGGGGTCTGCGTAGTAATCCACTACGGTAGTCCGTGACAATGGCGATGCTCCGTTTCTTTATCCAAGCCGGGCAGAAACACCACGATTTTGCACACTTCAAATGACACACGAGAGGAGCTCCTTTTTTTGTCCATTTATTTGGTGTACATGAAATACAACGTAAAGAGCCCTGGTGAAAACAAAACAAAAACGACTGTAGTGAATATAGTTTTTATGTTTTTAGTTTTTTTTTGGATATAAAGAAACTGAGAATAAAACTTACAGCATTAGTGAATGAACCGTCCCAATCAATACAGACACAAGTCTGTCACTGCTACATCTAATTAACATGAGGTTCTTGGCAGGTTTAAATAGTAGCTGGAAGTCACGTGACCAATTGCTCTGTGACCCGGAAGTTAATGATGGTGAATGATAAAACGGTGAATTATTAACATTAGCAAGAATAAATATTGTAATATACAGTGACCAAATACAAATACAGTGCTTTACAATAAATTTTGTGTTAAAAATAATGTGCAGGCAACATACACCCAACACTAATTGCATAGTAGATCTGTTAGAACAAGAACTGACATCTTATTTTTTCCTGTTTCAATCTTCCTTTTACCTCCAGATCTCAGGTACAAGCATGGGCTCAAAAATGCCCCCCAGCTTTGCTTCTCTCTGCGTGGGTTACTTTGAACAAGAGAATATCTTCAGTGAGACACACAACCCCCACTTGCCAAATATATCTAACTGGAAGAGATCCATCAATGACATATTCTTCATTTGGGGAGGAACTGAAAAACAACTCAAAAAGTTCCATGAGCTAATTAACAAAAATATCTGTCAACTAAAATTTACAATGGAATATGACTCACATAAAATGAACTTCCTATAAATGCACTCTAAATAACATTGTCAACCACCCCAGAACTGGGAGACCATACAAAATTAAGGGAATTATCAGTTGCTATTGACCTTATGATCCATACTCTTGTAGTAAACGGACTAAAAGCTTCTCTCCTTAGAAGTAGCGAATTTGTGTCCCACCTCGCCTCGCTGGTTTTACTTTTTCAATGTCCCAATATCTCAGTGTACTGAATCCATGTTGTACTTGAGTGAAATGAACGGCTTTTGCTGTCAAGATTTCAAATGTTCGATTGATGTTCCGAGATCATGATTTTCAAGGGTTGCGTGGTTTTTCTGATGTATGCTAGTCCACAGGGACATTAGCATATAAACAACATTGTGGGTATTCACCTTATTCCGGAAGTTGCCGTGGGCTCCGCCATCATTTCCGTTGTATTAGCTTCCATGGGGCAGACGAGGTCAACAGAAAAGAAAAAAAGACACATTTGACACACATTTGAGGTTTAACTAGAATTTATGGATATATGTAAAGATGTTTTTATTGTTGTAAATATGTATATTATATGTAAAAACTTGGCACTTTGAAGAAAATGTCAACAATCATGTAAAATATTGGCAAAACAATGACACTTAGTGATTAGTATAAAAGATGCAGGTGTCTATGTTACTTTATGTCTGATGTAGTGTAGAAACTACACTACACTTCAACTGCACTATTAAAAAACCAACACTGTGCAGTTTCCCAAGACAAGGTGCACAAGTTAACTCATGATAATAGAATAACCTCACTGGCAATGTTCAATTTATGTATATTACTACTTCGAATGCAACCATATAGTAGGTCATATGTTTGCAGTTCATTGTCCAAGTGCAGCTTAGCGGGAGGATTTGTGAGGTAGGGTCAGTAGATCATATGTTAGGACCAGTTTGAGGAGAGTATCAGCCAAAGGAAAAAAAAAAGTCCTTAAATTACACATTTTTCACCAGAAGAACGTGACTGTGACAGGTGTAATTAGGACAAATCACCTTCCTCCTCTAGAGACGGTGACAGCTTCAAGAGCTGCTGCCGAGCGCCTCATGCCTATGAAACACCAGTGTTATCCTTTTAAACAATTTCTAACAATGTTCTGACATCAAAACATACCTGGAGTTGCGTATAACTTCATGCACTTTATTTTGAGGAATGCCGCTAAGAAAATCCTCCCCTGTCTGATTTTCAAAAACACTTCCTGCTGAACTCCCTCTATTGTTTTTTTTTCAATTTTAGACGTCACTTATCCGAGAATTTTCTGCTGCTTTAAGGCCTTATTTCATTGCCAGACTCCTTAATTTCTGCCGTTTAAACATGATCACTACAAACTAACATTTAACATTAACATGGGTTTAGCTTTAAGTGCAATGCAGCCAGTAGATGGCGCCTAAACTCAGTGGGATGTATTTTGCGGGGGGTTCCAGGTCGGGCTTTTGCTATTTTCACAGCGGTAACACTAGCGCAAGGAGGCTGTACTTGTCCACTGGAGACTGGAGGGGGATGTGACAGTCCATATATGGTAAACGCTTTTGAACCAATGACTGAGAACTGCGGCTTTTAAAAGGCCGTCAGTGCAGGAGATGTTAGCATCCATGGCACATCCAAGCAAAGAAAGAAACCATAGCTTCACAGGAGACACTTGTCAAAGACGAGAGGGACTCATATACGGGACAATAAAACAGCTCCAAAGCCCCGCGATGTAAGCAGACGCAGAGGTTGTGATCAAAACAGCGGTGTATCCTGAAGCCAGAGAGACCACTGCAGTGACCAGCCGCTCTGGAGCTTCTCTGACCGCTCCCTCACGGTCATGAAGCCGCTCCGCGTCTGTCACCCAGAGAAATCCCCAAAGGTCCCAAAGTTTTTTTCTTTATTTTTGCTTTGCCTCGCTTCCTCAGAAATGAGCTGTGCTGTATAATACTAAAGCCTCATTTGTGTCACTTGACTAAGCCTATTCACCTTATTGTGGAAGTTTTCGTAGGCACCGCCATCTTGGATCCATTGTATTAGTTTACATGGGGCAGACTAGCTCAACAGAAAATAAGTTCTACACGGACTAGAAAGCCATTTTCAAGCCGCCCAGGAAATCGGTGCAGTATGACTTGTTTTTGCTCATGTACATTAAACATTTTACACAAATCACCCTGCTTTATGTAACATTTTAATGGCGACTGAGGTGTTGTATGACGCCGATCAGTTCATAGTTTAATGCAAACAGACTCAACGCGATGTTTTTTTGACATTTGAAGCAGATCGATACAGTTTTGCGCAATAGCGCAATAAAAACTCAGCATGTTCCCCGTTACCAGCACAGATATCAAAAACACTGTGCAGTGCCTTGTTAATTTCAGTCCAGTATTTTTGAGCAGTCGGATAATCCTAAAACTCATGGTAATTTTGGGACTCTTGGCAACCACAGTTTCTCCAGCAGTTGGCATTTTGTTCTGAGTGGTGAGCACTTTGACATGGTATTGTGGAAAAAACGCGATCATTTTTTCCAACATAATTCTTTCAAATCCAAATCCAAATCCACTTTATTTGTATAGCACATTTTATAAACAGAACTGTTTCCAAAGTGCTGCACACACGCAAACATAAAACAGCAAAACAAAGTAGACAATAACAACTTAATTTGATCTTACGGCTTGTAAAACCAGTAAAATCAAACCCAAGCAAAGTTATAAAACCATAAAATAGAGATAAATTAATAGAATAAATGAATTAAAAACTGATAAAACACAGAGGACCACACACTCACGCGGTGTTAAAAGCCAGAGAATAAAAGTGGGTCTTAAGACGGGACTTAAAACACTCCACTGTGGGGGCCGTTCACACGTGGGGAGGCAGAGCATTCCAGAGTTTGGGGCCGACCACTGAGAAAGCCCTGTCCCCCCTGGTTCTAAGTCTGGTCTTAGGCACCACGAGCTGGAGCTGGCCCTTGGACCTCAAAGCGCGCGGGGGGAGATACATTTGGATGAGGTCCGAGATGTAATGTGGGGCCAGTTCTATTATTATAATTAGAAGCTTTAAAAACAAACAATAAAATCTTAAAATCAACTCTAAAATGAAAAGGAAGCCAGTGCAAAGACGCTAAAATCTGAGATATATGCTCTTGTTTTCTGGTTCCAGTTAAAAGGCGCGCTGCAGAATTTTGGACCAACTGTAAAGTGCATGGTGGCTAATGCTGTAAAAAAAGTGCATTACAGTAGTCTAAACGAGATGAGATAAAAGCGTGTACGACTTGTTCAAAGGATTTAAAAGATAAAAAAGGTTTGACTTTAGATAAAAGCCTCAAATGATAAAAGCCAGATTTGACGACCTCGTTCACATGTTTGTTAAGTTTAACATCATTGTTAATAGTGACGCCAAGGTTGGTGACAGAATGTTTTATCTGCTGTGTGAGGGGGCCCAGGTCCATGAGGGGGTCATTGTTCGCAAACACAATGACCTCTGTTTTGCCCTCATTTAAACTTAAAAAATTGTGAGCTAACCAAACCTTGACGTCACTAAGACATTCCAGGAGAGGTGTCAGGGGGCAGGAGCTATGTTTTTTGAGTGGCAGTGTTAGGGACCAAACAGTAAGGCAACAAGACAAAGGCTCAAAAGTCCAAAGGTTTTATTGGCCATCAACAAAAAGGCCTATAAAAGAGGTGAACTAGATATAATGTCACCAAAATATAATGTCAAAATAATGATAACTAACAGAAATGATCTGACCTCCCTAAATAAGACACAAGGATACTTATATAATACAGGGGCTAAACCAAATAATCAACCAAATACATGGGGGGAAATTAATTCAAACCCAAAGTCAAACAATTTCAAAAGTTTCTTCACGTTTCTGAGCTTGAGCGCAACTAAGGGCAGCACAACTATTTTCACTCTGCCCCTGTTCCAATAAATCGAAAAGCACTGGCAGGTCCCGACCTAGCACTACAGAGTAGGGCAAACTGTCCACAACCCCCACACTTAAGAGGTAATTTTGATTGTCTACCTTTAGATACAAATCTGCTGTAGGATAGTCTTTTTTGTCCCCATGTACACAGCAAATAGGTAAAGTGTCCATCATGTTGATCATGTTTGATGGGACATAATCTTTATGAACTAAAGTCTGGTCATTCCCTGAATCCAATAGGGCTTTTAAAGGTGTTCCACTCACTTCAACATTTGCCATTTTGACAGAATTTGGTGAAATAATGTGTGAGTGGGGCGCACAGCACATTTGGGTCATTTTAGCTGAATTTTTGGGGCAAATGGGTCTGGTATGACCCTCTATTTCACACAGGTAACAGATGGGTTTTTTTCCTGGATATTTTGGTGGCCGCATGGCTGTCTTACCCACACCCACTGGTCCTTGGTGACGCTGTGGAGCTTGGTCACAGTCCTTCATCCACCATTCTCTGTGGCTCTATGCTGGTCCTTGCTCTCGCGCAGCCACAAATATGTCCGCAAGTTCAGTTGCATGCACAGCAGATTTTGGGTTACGCTCCTTTATCCAAATCTGAAGCTCAGGGGATAGCATTCTTAAGTATTGCTCCAAAATAATAATTTCACCAATTTCATGGATGGTTTTACCTTTTGGTTTGATCCACTTCCCATACAGCTCTTTCAACCGTGCATATAGCTCCTTGGGGTTTTCACCTGGATAGACTTCAAGTGAGCGGAATCTCTGCCTGTAGGTCTCACAATTGATGTTATATTTTAACAAAATGGCAGATTTTACTTGGTCATAATTAAGTGAGTTTTCAAAGTCCATATGCACATATGCACCTCTCGCTTTGCCAGTTAACAATGGTATTAAATGAAATACCCAGTCCCCCTTAGGCCATCGACACGCTACAGCGATATGTTCAAATATGATAAAAAAATGTTCAATGTCATCATCATCCGCTAGTTTTTCCATTCTAGGCTCATGGTAAGTGTGGCACTGACCTGATGATGTTTGTGAGGGAGCCATGTGGCCAGGCTCCACTTGGGCCTGTGCATGTGAGACCAGTGGACTTGATGCAATCTCTTCATTCTGTACTAAAGTCTTTTTAGCATTAATGTCTAACTGTAAGAGTTGAAATTTGTGTTCCAGAGCATCAGATTGCTGTTTTTGTTTAGCTTCTCTGGCATGTTGCTGCCCCATGTGAGTTTGAAGAATGGCAATCAAGTCTGAAAGAGTGGGTTGCACCCCTCCGTCCTCCATTTCTTTGTCCTCAATGTCTTTTACCTCTCCAGAAGCTCCACATGGCTCTGCTTCTGAACCAGAGTCTGTTTGGCAACCTGCTCCTCTTATCATCTGTCCTCTTCCTCTCCCAGGCATTTCTCCAAAATAGATGTCAAATGAAGTTGAAGGAAAAAAAAAAAAAAGAAAAAAACTTTTGTCTCAACTGGATGATCCCACCACTGCCACCAATTGTTAGGGACCAAACAGTAAGGCAACAAGACAAAGGCTGAAAAATCCAAAAGTTTTATTGGCCATCAACAAAAAGGCCTATAAAAGAGGTCAACTAAATATAATGTCACCAAAATATAATGTCAAAATAATGATAACTAACAGAAATAATCTGACCTCCCTAAATAAGACACAAGGAAACTTATATAATACATGGGCTAAACCAAATAATATCAACCAAATACATGGGGGGAAATGAATTCAAACCCAAAGTCAAACAAAGCCCTCTACCCCTTGGCCCTCCCTCTCCTTGATGGTCTGATCCTTTGCCTTTCCCCCATCCAGCTCCACCCCTTGCCACACCTTCTTAGTTCTTAAAGAGGTCTTGCTAGGGCTGAGACAGTTCTTTATTAAATGTGTGGCATGGCCATCACAGGCAGGTAGATTTGGCAATCATCCGTGTAAAAGTGATATTATATGCCATGTTTTTTAAAGATTTCACTCAGAGGGAGAAGGTACAGTGCAAAGAGAACGGGGGCGAGGATTGAACCCTGGGGGACTCCGCAGGTTAGAGGGACGGTGGACGACGTGGAGTCCCCCAGTCTGACCGAGCAGCATCTCCCACTGAGGAAGGACCTGAACCACATGAGGGCGGTCCCCCCTGACACCAACACAGTTTTCCAAACGATTTAAAAGAGTTATGTGGTCAACTGTGTCAAAGGCCGCAGTCAAGTATTAAAGCACTAAAATGGCAGAATCACCAGAATCAGTCACTAAGAACAGGTCATTAAAAACCTTTAAAAGTGCAGACTCTGCTGTGCAATGCTTTATAGCCCGATTGGAAGATGTCAAAAGTGCCATGTGCTTCTAGAAATGACTGGAGCTGTAAGAGGACACACTTCTCCAGAATCTTGGCGATAAAGGGAAGTTTGGATATCGGCCTATAGTTGGAGACAACAGACGTGTCCAGGGGTTCAATCACAGCCTCTTTATAGAACAAGGGCACAACACCGGAACCAAGGCTGCTATTAATAATTTTTTGGACGCTGGAGCCAATGGTTGTCCATTGTCCGTTGTTCTTTGAAGAGACGTGGTGGGACAGGGTCGGTTGGGCAGGAGGAAGACAGTCCAAAGTTACAGGCTCAAAGTTAAAAAGCACATGTGAGCAGATCATGTCAAATGAAGGATTGGACAGGGTGGTCACAACATTTTCCCTAAATATTCTTTCCAAATATGTGATTTTGTAGTCCTCTATTGTGTGTATTTGCATTCTTCGTGTGTCAAAGTAAAATTAACCTCAGTTTCCCATTATTTTAAATATATTAAGGCTGTCCAAATTGTTAATACATTTATATTATTTAGATATTATTCCCGTTGAAAGTTCTGATTTATATGACTTATTAAAAATTTCAGTTAGAGGGGTTATACTGGCCATGGCTTTGTTTAATTTCTTAGCTGTAATAACTCTTTAAAGTCCAGTTTCTCCAAATCAATGGATTTTTTAAACGTACCAAAGCTTTTTCTTTGGATTTTCTTTTACAATATGGTTAAAAAAAAAAAAAAGTATTGCTTCTGTTAAGTCTTATTTAAACAAAATCTGTTTTGTGTAAAGTTTTGATCATAAGCCAACCTGTTTCTACTGGGGACAAGTGCCATGTCTGACAAGCCTGTCTTCAGACGATGATTTGGACTGGTGACATGAACCTGGTTCATTTTGAAAATGTGGAAGTGATAAAATGGTCACTGAGCTTTAAATAAGAAGACAGAATAAACTTTACAAATATATGTTTCAAATTCTATTTGAAAGATTTTAGTGCTACAACAGTTGCTCAGGAGGTACATAAACCTATCACGGCTGCTCCTGAGTTAGCTTAGTTTCTTTTTGAGTTTAGCCCTCTGTTCACTCTTCTAATCGGTGCGTAATGCAGAGGTGTGCTCTTCAGCAACTCAGGCAAGACATGTTGTGGAGACAACTCTTAGCTGATCGGACTGTAAGGTACTGGTTTGGATTAACTGCTGCCACTGACCTGGACTGCCCCCAGAGCACTGCTTGAGGCCCCGGATGAATATTCAGAGGGGGAGACAATAAAGACCAGAAGACTCAGGCGATAATACAGGTTCTTGTATTGAACATAACACGGTGGTAGAGGATGGGTGGACTGGTACAAGTTGGTTGGTTACGTGTGGTGTGTGTGTGTGTGTGTGTGTGTGTGTGTGTGTGTGTGTGTGTGTGTGTGTGTGTGTGTGTGTGTGTGTGTGTGTGTGGGTGTGTGTGTGTGGTCTCTGAAATAAACAGAAATAAAATACCATTAAGTGAGTGTGTCCACATTAACATAAATGCATAAATGTACACAAACATAAATACAGGCTGAAACATACATGGCTGAATAATACCATGAACAGAACCTCATGACACAAGAATAGCTTAACTAAGGTTAGCTACGCAGACGGGAAGGCTAACATACATAATCATCCACCTATGTCACAAACAGAATAAAACACAGAAATAATCACAGCAATAAAAATAATACACTCACTTGTGTCATAAACGCACACTTCTGAACATATTTTGTGGGTTTATGTGGCCAGGAAAAAAATAAGCTGCAGACCACGTTTCTTCCTAGTCAGTGTCTCTCACATACAAAAGGCTGGAGCGCCCTCTACTGGAAACTCCACAAACTACAAGTAATAGAATAGAGAAACTGTGGGGCCTTTTGTACAAGGCCGGAAACCAAAGTGGGTGAGCTGAGAGCGTTTGTGTGCGTGAGGAAAGGAGCTGCTCTGCTGGCATAAAGGATATGTATTGTATTTGTTTCTTGAGGATTCCTGATGTGTTCGAGTCCAGCTGCAGTCAGCTGACCAAAGAGGAGCTTCAGGTTCACAAAGTGAAAAGCACCAGGGTGATTACAGCTGATGGGACCTTATAGAAGCAAATGAATTAACTGAAAGGTGTTATATCTTCTACTATTGTTTCAGGCAAATATATTGAAGAGACGGAGTTCTGGAACGACACATTTGACTCGTGTGTTAGACTCGTGTTAGACTCTCTCATAACATTTAGGTGTAATAATGCATTAATACATTGCGTGGTTAAGTAACATGTAACTAAGGCAATTAAAGAAGGACAAAATACATAACATCTCCTCCCCCCTTACATAAGATGTACCAGGGATTCAAAAGTAATGCCCCATTAATATTAAACACAAAGCATTACTTAACAAAATAGATGCATCTTAACTCTATTAGCATCAATACAGAAATACTATACACTTTACTTTTGTGACACAAATTAACATAGCTACCAAGCAAACACACTTACTATTCAAACTACAAGTGTAACCTGGTAGGTGGTCATGTATCACGTGCAGGATAGTGTAACGTTCTACAGACACTTCAACCTTTCCACTGGTTGGACTAGGTTCTGGTGCAGATGTTACACTGTGTCTTTCTGCTTTATCGGAACTAGAAACATCAACAGCAGGACTGACTGATTTAGACATTTCTACAGGTTGATAACACGGTTCAGGTACAAACACATTAGCAGTTTTGGCAGAATCAACAGAAAGTTCAGTTTAAGAGTTGGTACACATGGTGGGGCCAAACACCATCAGCAGTCTGAACAGTGTAGGAGACCAGGTCCAGTTTGGGCAATGAGAGTGGCAGGAGCCCACTTAACCTTACTCTGGTAGTTTCTAGCCAACATTGTATCTCAGTGTGCAAAAACTCTATCCTTTTCATTAATGTCTCTGTAGTTTTTTTGTTTTCTCTGGTCTGCCTGAACAATATCTTTTACCACTGGAGGTTTGAGAAGGTCCAAAGCAGTACGCAGTTCTCTGTTGAACATGGGGCTTGCTAGAGATGCCTTGGCAGATGAATGTGAAGAGGTTCAGTACTTGAGAAGAAACATGTAGTCTTTGGTGCAGAATTTCTTGTCCTTGTGATGCTTTAAGAGCATGTTTGAGGGTTTGCACAAACCTTTCCGCTAAACCATTAATTGCAGGATGGTATGGAGCTGATGTGCTGTACTTCGTTGACTAGCAGGAAATCACAAACTTCTTTGGACACGAGTTGGGGACCAATATCTGAGACAAGCTGGACAGGAGCACCAAAACGGCTAAACAGTTCTCCCAGCTCCTCAACAGTCTTTTTAGATATGGTGGATCTTCATGGTCCTGCAAAATCTATGTGTATGCGGTACCAAGGGTCCTGTGGAATGTCCCAAGGATGGAGTGGATGAACAATTCTTGGCCATGTTTTCTATTTGTTTGTCTAACCCTGGCCACCAAAAATAGCTCCTAGCCATTCACTTCATTTTCACAATCCCACTATGACCTGCATGTAGCTGCTCTAACATTTTAGTGCGCAGTGATTGTGGAATAATAACCTGCCTTCCCTACAGCAGACATCCTGACTGGTCAGAAAGCTCCTACCTTCTATCAAGAAAAGGTCTGAGGGCGAAGCTATTACCCTTTGGGGCAGCTGAAACCAGTGGCTTTTCAAGATCAAATAGAAAATGTCCATAATGTTTGGTTCATGTCTGGTAATAGGGAGTGGTAACCTTGAAAGTCCATTGCGAGTCAGATTTACGATACTTGATGTCATATGAGTGAGCTGACAACAACAAAGCCCACCTCTGTAGACGTGAAGCTGCAAGCGATGGTATCCCTATGTGTGGTCCCAAGATTGTTGTGAGAGGTCTGTGATCTGTTAAAAGTGTAAACTTCCTTCCATACAAATATTGATAGAACTTCTGATTATTACTTCCTGTTACTGAAGAGTGCAGACGCTTTTCCTTGCTGCTCCTGCTTACTACAGCTGTTTTCTTATTTATTTTGCTTTTAAATCAATTTTTTTCCTCTATAAATCTTGGATTATGACTTTTCGAAGGAAACCAAGGATTTTAAGATAATTTTTTCCATTTTTAACAAACTATCTGACGAGCCAGTGACATGTCCGGGGAGAGAAGTCAAACAAACTCTTGTGAACGCTGTCGGAAATATCAACATGAAATAATTGAGCTACAAGCACGGATATTCGCTCTAGAATCTGAAAAAGGACTTCACGATACAATTCCAGTGTCACCGAGGGGTAAGAAGTCTACATATCTTTCAAGAAAAGCTACTTTCAACTTAAACCGGAGCGACTCTGTGTCTTTCCCAAAACTGGGTAAAGACCAGCCGGCTGCATCTTGGGTCAAACTCGGTGCAAAACCAAAACGATACAAAGCTAATGTAAAGTCGCCTGCTATACAGCTTACAAACAGATTTTTGCCACTATCAGAGGCTGAATTTACAGAACGAGAAAACTGTAGCCACCATGATGTTGATAAAAGCAGCAGAAAGACAGACAGTCTGTGCCCAAGCGTCAAGGACAGTGACACACTCTTGATAGGAGACGGTGCTATCAGTGGAGTCGTACATGGAAGAATGAAAACATGTAGCTTCCCCAGCGGCACAGTTTCTGAGATTACGTCACTGCTTCCCAGAGTACTGTCCACACACAGAGGAGTTAAACAGCTGATTGTACACGTGGGTGCAGTGGACATTCGAAAGGAGCAGACTGAAGTTTTGAAAAAAGACTTCATGAAGTTATTTGAGGAGCTTGATAAAGTAGAAATCAAAACATTCATCAGTGGACCTCTTCCAAATATTGACAGGAAGATAAACAAGTTTAGCCGGCTGCTACAATTGAACACTTGGCTGTCCAAAGAGTGTGCACCTAGAGGATTGCACTACATTGAGAACTTCTATCTGTTCTGGAAACGAGAGGACCTGTTCAGGGAAGGGGCCCCATCTGTGCAGAGGTGGAGTGAGGGCGCTGACAGAGAACCTCCTCCACGCTCTCAGGCATCAGAATGGCCGTGGACAGGGTCGTGAACAGATAGTTCGAGAAGAGAGGAATGAGAGAAGAACACCGGATCAATCAGCCAGAGACCAAGTCAATGCTTCAACATCAGCAGTAACAAAACAGCCGACTCCACAAAGGATTTATCAACAGCAGCTCCACCAGGCCCAGCAAAGGATTCAGCTCCAGCTGCTCCAAAATCACCTCCACTGCCTCCAGTAAAGAGCTCATCAGCTGCAGCACCACAACGATCTCCACCGCCCCCAGTGAAGGGTTCAAGCTCAACATCCGTCCCCCCTCCCTCGGGGTCCTCATCACAGGCAATGGACCGGTCAGTGACAGGCCCAGCAGCTGCCCTGTCACCACCCCTACCCTCAGACCAGTCCTGGGTCCCCCCTGCAACATCTACTCCCACTCAATCATCACTCTCCTTTTCATCTCCACCTTCACCCAGGGACCTTCCCAACCATCTTGAAAGTCTGATCAAATCAGGAGTAAAGATGGTTCCACTCACACCTAATTTAGCAAGATCAAGAGTTCTGATGTCAACAATGATGAACTCTTCCCCGCACAAATCTGTGCCCACCATACCACCCAGGAGCTTCAACTCTCCTCGTCATCAAAAGCGACCTGCACCTCCACCCCCTCGCCTTTCACCTGGTCCATCACCCAAAGCCCCCCCAGCTCTCCCCACTCAGCCTTTGCCCAAACCTCCAGGTCTCCCCCGTCGCCGCCCACCCCCACCACCCCCCACAAAAGTTATCACCCATAGCTAGGATGTAGTGGGTCTCAG
The DNA here is from genome assembly GCA_019453435.1 of Rhinogobius similis. NCBI lineage: Eukaryota > Metazoa > Chordata > Actinopteri > Gobiiformes > Gobiidae > Rhinogobius > Rhinogobius similis. The sequence continues at coordinate 36,739,224 of CM033630.1, read as the reverse complement.
CGTTGCCGGGACTTATGGTAATGAAAATGGTCAAAAAAACCCCGGGCCCAGGGTTATATCTGTAGTCACGTCACAAAGACTGCACAACAGAAGGACAGTTAGACTGTCCAATCTTAGAAATTTAATTTAGAAATTTGTGAAAAGATAACGTCCAGTCACATTGAAACCAATCTGAAACTTGCTGTGCTTAATGTCAGATCATTATGTAACAAATCACTTTTAATTAATGATTTTATATCTTCTTATAATCTTGATTTTATGTTTTTAACTGAAACATGGCTTGACAAAAACACGGGTAATGTAGTTCTAATAGAAGCGACTCCACCGAGCTTCAAGTTTGAATCTGAAACACGCGACAACAAAAAGGGTGGAGGTGTCTGTGCAGTTTTTAGAGATAAAATAGTTACCCAGAGGTTGTCTTTTGGGGTGTTTTCATCATTTGAGTATTTATCTTTTAAAATGGAGCTAAAACAGTCTCCCTCCATACTCTACATTGTCCTGTACAAGCCTCCCCAGCACTGCCAAGGTTTTATTGATGATTTTACTGAGATGCTTTCAGTTGTATGCACAGACTTTGACGGTTTGGTCATTACAGGTGATTTCAATGTTCACGTGGATAATGTTTGCGACAGAAACGCTAAAGAGCTTGATGCTGTCCTTGAAACCTTTGGTCTTACTCAGCATGTGAGTGGCCCCACTCACAGCAGAGGACACACTCTGGACCTGCTAATTACTAAAGGGGTTAATATTTCAAACATCAATGTGGTCGATGTGGCACTGTCTGATCATTTCTGTGTTTTCTTTGACCTGTCGGTTATTCCCAAATCACCGACTGGTCCTGCAGTTGTTCGGAGGAGACACATAAATGACAGCACAAGTGCACTCTTCATGGAAATGATTAACTTTGAATATCCTTCATGTTCAAACGTTGACGACTTTTTAAATTCTGTTACATCTAATATCTTGAATGTTCTGGACACCATTGCTCCTATGAAGGTTAAAATGGTTAAAAATAAGCAGAAGGCGCCATGGAGGAATAATGAGACAGTCAGGGCACAGAAAAGGGAGTGCCGCAGGGCTGAGCGAAAATGGCGCAAGTCAAAGCTCCAGATTCATAAAGAGATTTATAGAGAAAGGTTGTACATGTACAACCTCATTTTATGTAAAACAAGGGAAGGATTTTTTTCTGAAATAATTGGAAATTGCAGTAATAACTCACGTGCTCTGTTTGCAACAGTAAACAGACTAACAAACCCTCCAATTCTGCTGCCATTAGAACTAATTTCCACAGCTAAGTGCAATGAGTTTGCAGTATTCTTTAATGACAAGGTTCAGGGCATTAAAAATGCCATAAATTCCACAGTGCAAATAATAACTTTAAAACCACCTACATATTTAGAGCTGACTCAGTTTGCACCTGTAACTGACAAAACTGTCCAAGAGATCATCACCAGTCTGAGTTCTTCTACATGCTGCCTCGATGTATTACCCACCAGATTTCTAAAGTCTGTTCTGAGCACTTTGTTAACACCACTCACGCACATAGTTAACATGTCGCTTCAATCTGGAACATTCCCAAGGGCCTTGAAAACTGCGGTCATTAAGCCTCTCCTAAAGAAGAGCAGTCTTGATGCCTCAGTACTGAAAAATTATCGGCCCATCTCAAATCTGCCATTTTTAGGCAAAGTCCTTGAAAAGGTTGTTTACCAACAGCTCACTGACTTCCTCTTAATAAACAACTCATTTGATGTTTTCCAGTCAGGTTTTAGACCTCATCACAGCACTGAGACTGCTCTTATCAAGGTGACAAATGACATCCGCCTGAACACTGACGCGGGCAAAGCCTCAGTCTTAATTCTGTTAGATCTGAGCGCTGCTTTTGACACTGTCGATCATAGGATCCTCCTACAGAGACTAGAGGACTGGGTGGGCATCACTGGCACCGCCCTAAATTGGTTGAAGTCCTACCTTGAGGACAGAGAGTACTTTGTTGAGATTGGTAACTGTGTCTCAGACCACATGAGCTTGACCTGTGGGGTGCCCCAAGGGTCAATCCTGGGACCCCTTCTGTTCAACCTCTATATGCTGCCCTTAGGTCAGTTAATACTCAGCACAAATGTGTCTTATCACAACTACGCAGATGACACTCAGATCTATGTCTCACTGACGGCAGGTGAATATGGACCAGTGGATTCACTCTGTCATTGCATCCAACAGATCAGCTTGTGGATGCAAAACAATTTTCTTCAGCTAAACTCAGACAAGACTGAAATCATCGTCTTTGGGCCGCAGAAACAGAGAGAAAGTGTCAGCAGTCACCTCCAGTCTCTCGCTCTAAAACCGACAAATCAAGTTAGAAATCTGGGGGTAATAATGGACTCAGACCTGAATTTTAACAGCCACATCAAATCAATAACATCAACAGCCTTTTACCACCTAAAAAACATTGCCAAAATTAAAGGTATAGTGTCTAAACCAGACTTGGAGAGACTTATCCATGCATTTGTCTCCAGTAGGTTAGACTACTGCAACGGCCTGTTCACTGGCCTCTCCAAACGAGCTGTAAAACAGCTGCAGTACATCCAGAATGCTGCTGCTCGGGTCCTGACAAGAACCAGGAAGTACGACCACATTAGTCCTGTGCTCAGGTCTCTGCACTGGCTTCCTGTGGGTCAGAGAATAGATTTTAAAGCAGCTCTGCTTGTGTTCAAGTCTCTCCACGGCCAAGCACCAAAGTACATCTCTGACATGTTAGTGCCATATGAACCATCTCGCAATCTGAGGACCTCAGGGACCGGCCTCCTGCAGGTGCCTAGAGTCAGGACTAAACATGGGGAATCAGCATTTCAGTTTTTTGCAGCTAAAATCTGGAACAGTCTCCCTGAAGATGTGAGACAGGCCTCCACTCTGACAATGTTTAAATCCAGGCTAAAAACAGTTCTCTTTAGACGTGCATATGACTGAAAGATCTATCTGCACTCTTCTCTTTTAAAAGCACTTTATTTTAAAATGATTTTAAAATGATTCTGTGTGTCTTTTTTTTGTGTTTTGTGATTTTAATGCAACTTTTCCTGTTTATGTAAAGCACTTTGAATTGCCCTGTGTACGAATTGTGCTCTACAAATAAACTTGCCTTGCCTTGCCTTGCCTTGCCTTCACCCTGAAGACAATACTCAACAGCTCACGTTCCACCTGAGCATAGTTAGACTCTGCCTTGTTCAGTGGCCTAGATGTGAATGCAGTCGTTTTTTCTTCGCCGTTTGGGAACGTGTGAGATTACAGCACCCACTCCATAAGGTGATGTGTTGCAGGCCAGCTGGATTGGAAGTGAAGGGTTAAAATGTGTGAGGACCTCCGATATGGTCAGTGCAGCTTTTGCATTCTGAAAAGCATTTTGACAGTCTGTTGTCCATCTCCATTTTTTTTCTTCATACCAGTTCATGTAACGGCTTAAGTAGCGATGCTGGATTGGGTATAAACCGTCCATAATAGTTTAGGAGGCCAAGAAAAGAATTCAGTTGAGTCACATTTTCAGGTGAAGGTGCATCCACGATAGCTGTTATCTTTGAAGGTGCCGTGTGCAGACCTTTTTTCTTCTATTACATGTCCTAGATACAGATGGTCTCAGAAACTCACATTTCTGTTTACGGACTCTGAGGCCATATTCTCTCAGTCTTTGCAGTGTGACGTCCAGGTTTTGAAGATGCTCTTCGTCATTTGCTCCTATACAGAGAATGTCATCTAAATAATATTGTACTCCCTGCAGTCCACTCAGGATCTGATCCATGGCCTGCTGAAACAGCACAGGGGCCGATGTGATGCCACAAGGTAATCTGCAATACCTTTTGCTGTTTGGTTGTCACACTGGACAGTAACGTCAGTCATTCCTTTCATGTGCACCTTGTGCCCTGTGTATGCTTTGAATACCTTGTCAGATTTGTAAACGTGATATGACACAAGTGATGCTTTGACTCTGTGTCAATTGCATTTTGACTGGATGACCCTCCAGCTTGGTCTGGCCCAGTAGCAATCTGCATTTTCATGCTCATAACACGTCCTGTGTTCACTGCTGTGTCTTCTTCAGAGGAAGAGCTTCTCATACTTAATGGCATTGATATGTTTTTTCCTTTTATATTTTTCGTAGTCTCTTTTATCCTTTTTCTTGTTTTTGTCTTTGCATTTTTTATTTCAACAAGCACGTTTCCACACTGACAACAGTCCATTTCTTTGCACCAGCAGGTGGAGGCAAGGTGACCTGTTTTACCACACCTAAAACATGGGCCCTGAGCTTTGATTTGGTCCGTCGCAATTTTGTGCACTCTACCTGTTGTATTGAGTTGTTGAGCTTCCTTAGATGCCATTTCCATTGTCACGCTTATATTAATGGCTCTTTCAAGTGTCAAGTCATTTTCGGTCAGGAACTTTTTTCGTGCTGCCTCATTTCTTAGTTCGCACACCAGTTTTCTTCGAAAGTGCCGATTGTGCCGATAACTCCCGCCTTTTGCGCCTGGTTATACAGCTACACCACTTATTACGACTGTATTACTCTTTCAATAGTCCCCCTTCATCTCTCTGTTGCTCCGGTCTTCCCCGCTCAGTAAATAGACCCTCCACAAACCGTGGCGTGGTCCCGAGATTTGGCACCAACTATCACCTGAAGCACCGCGGTCCGCAGAACATTCAGAAACTGCACCATGACTGCCACAGGTCTAGACGTCCTCGTCGCACTTTTGTCATATCTTCTACTGTTGTTTCAGGCAAATACATTGAAGAGACGGAGTTCTGGAACAACACATTTTATTGCCTCGTATGTTAGACTTCATTTCTCTCATAGCACTTAGGTGTAATAATGCATTAATACATTGCATGCTTACGTAGTACATAACTACGGCAATTAAAGAAGGACAAAATACAGAAACACAGAAACAGAAGGGTTAAACACTGTAGTGTGGTAAGTTGATTTAAAGATATTGCTCTGTTTTTGTCTATGATTTGCATGTTCAGACTTGGCCCGTTCGTTGGTTAATCTGTGTAGTTGACATGACACATCCATGGCCCTGGCTGTGTCCAGGTCCCCCAAATTGAAGCTCTACTTGGAACCTTGTTAAGATCCAACCATGCAAAATGTGACTTTTGGCATTTATTCAACTGGTCTCAAACTTTTGATTGGGACTATATGACTGTGGCCCTTCTGAAGTCATGCCCCCTCACTGTGAACTGTGCTAGGAGCTTTTCTTTTTCAAATCTTTTCTTAGACTAGTCATAGTATTACTACCCAATGTATCAACTGTCTCCTCTGAAATTTGAAACTGTGATGTACTGTACTTATACTGCTCTTGACAAAATATTGTTATTTTTGTTTATAGTTTTGAACATTTTGCAGACAACAGAGAAGAAATCAGACTGCAGATGGCACGTTTTTTTCTGATGCATTTGTCCGCCCATATGAGTTAAAGTGCACTTGTCCACATGTACGTCAAGAATTTTGATGAGTTGAATTTGCACATAACGTAAATGCAAATGATTCTCTCACTTCAAATGTGAGAAAGTTGCAGTTTGCGATGTCACTCAGTTGGATGTTTTTGGTTTGAAAATAGAAGTTGACATCAACCCTCACTCCTCCTTAAAGAGGAAGACCTAAAATAAGAAAACAGCCTTAATGTTCAAGTAAACCTAATGTGCCTCTAGCCTTTACTTCCTGTGACTTTGAGAGTGTCGACGAGAGCTTCATGTGTGAAAATGGAAACACACGTATTCTTTGTTTTACTGCTGTGTTCAGGTGAGTTTGGATTCATTTTTTAAAATATATATGTTGAATAGATACAAACTTGTTCATGTCTTCTTCATATTTATTGGTTGTATGTTTCAGGTGCTTCAGGATGTGGATATGTTTTTGGTCTGTCCATCTCTGCACCAAAGCTGGAGGCTCTGAGTGGATCCTGTTTGCTGATCCCCTGCACATTCAAACCTGCTGCTGAACATGAAGATAAAGTAGACCTTACTAAACCTGTTGTAGCCATTTGGAGTAAAACATATCCTAAAACAGGCAGAGATGACAATCCAATATTTTTTAACAGTTCTATGGCCACTGACACGTCTCCAATGAAAATGATTGGAGACCTGCAACAGAAAAACTGCACCACTCTGTTCTCTGATATAAACACACAACATTCTGACAAGTATTACTTCAGAATAGAAACCTACAACTTTAAAGCAGTGGCCATTTGTGACCCACTTCAGATAAACGTCCACGGTAAGAAACGTTACTATAATTGTCATGTATATTTTACAATTGTCATTATCAATTTATATATAGATGAACAAGGAATGTACAGACGGCTATGTGTAACCAGGGGTATATGTATATGTTTACGCTTAACATATTTTTGTTGTAATGAAATGCAATGTGGTTGAGGTCCTTGATAGATTAAATACAATTATGCATGAAATCTGAGGGCCCCATCACCCCTAAAAATAAAGAGTAATAATAAATAATTGCACACGTTAGCCAATAATAATAATACATTTGGAGTGGTTTGTGAAATTGGTCTGTTATTGCAAAACAAACAGTATTGTCAAAAAAAAATTATAAAAATATTTTTGCAGCGCAGAACAGTTGCCTCGATGGGCCACAGGTAGAAAGCAGTTTAAACAAACAATGTTCTGGAGAATTTAGCAGAATTTAGCAAACGAATAACTGTTCCAGAGCACCTCTTGTCTTTGACCCTCCCTCTTGGCAAGGAAAAACTACAACAACAACAAAAAAAAACTGTGGGGAAAAAGTAAGTTCATTCAGTGTAGAGAGAGTTCCTCCAGGCAAATGGGAACATCCAGGTCTACAAAAAGCATCAATAAATAAATCATAAAACAGGCCGGTAACTGCACAAGATGTCTAGAAAAATTGTTTTAGGGTGCATATTCTTGCAATAGTGAATGAAAAAACAATATACAAAATTATGCATTGGGGCCCCCCGAGAAAGTTTGTTCTTGGGGCCCAGAATTTGTTGCTACGGCCCAGTGTGTAATCAATATAAACCGGTTGACCTGTATTTATCAAATTGTGGAGACTGAAATCTGGAGGATCTAGACAACAAATGAATAACATGGTTTAAAGTTAAGATCCAGGTTGGTTTAGGTAAAGGTTTGGGTTTATGTTAAAGTTGGCAAGTGGTAGCTATGTTTAAAATTAGGCTCAGTGTCCAGGAAATGACAGTCAGTGTTATGTATGGTAAGTGTATGTGGGTAAGTGTACAGTGGCAAAGCATGCTCACATTAATACAACACGCACTCAACATAGATAACACGCACCCTGTTTAGAATGTGGGTGCATGTTAGTTGGGTGTGTGTCTTCTAATTTGTGTGTGTGCTTTTTTTGGAATGTGGGTTTGTGATTTTTTTTTAGTTAGGTTTGAATTTGGGTGCGTGCTTTCTAAGTTGGGTGCGTGCTTTCTTAGTTGGGTACGTGTTTTGAACTTGGTTGTTTGTTTTGAATTTGGTTCATGCTTTCTTAGTTGGATACGTGTTTTGAATTTGGGTGCATGTTTTCAAAGTTGGGCGCGTGTTTAGAATTTGGATGCACGTTTTGTCCTTCGGGGCCACCATATATTTGTCACATTGTGTGGACCAAAGCACACACTCACACAACCTGCCTGTCTTATGAGGACAAAAAGCAGGTCCCCATCAAGTCAAGTCAAGTCAAATTTATTTATAAAGCACATTTAAAAACTACCACAATGGCCCAAAGTGCTGTACAGACACAATATAAAATACAATAAGACAAAAACAGAATATGTAGAAACATGCTAAAATAAAAATGCAATACAAATGTTCTGGTCAGCTTGTGTTAAAAGCCCGTGCAAACAAATGGGTTTTCAACAAAGTCTTAAAAATATTCAAAGATTGGGCTGTCCTAACGCTCCTAAGGAAGACTGTTCCAGAGTCTGGGACCTACCACAGAGAAAGCCCGGTCCCCTCGGGTTTTTAACCGGGATCTCGGGACGTCTAAGATCATGAGGTTTGCTGATCTCAACGCTCTACATGGAGCATGGACAGACAGAAGCTCCGAGAGATAAGGAGGAGCCAACCCATTTAAACATATAAAAACCATCAGCAAAATCTTAAAATCAATCCTGTAGCCGACAGGGAGCCAGTGCAAAGAGGCCAACATGGGAGAAATATGCTCATATTTCCTGGTGCCGGTGAGCAAACAAGCAGCAGCATTCTGGACTAACTGCAGGCGGTGGATGGAGGCCTGGTCCAACCCGGTGTACAGGAGTTGCAGTAGTCTAATCGGCTGGAAATAAATGCGTGAATAACGCGCTCTAGATCTGAACGGGGCAGGTATGGTTTCACCTTACTGAGCAAGCGCAATTGATAAAAAGCTGATTTAACAACTTGACTTATTTGTTTGTACTTGAAAGAACCATCTAAAATCACACCGAGATTTCTAGCATGACGTAAATCCTTTGTTATTAAATCCACAGCATGTACATGAATGCCATGTCCAATTGAAATCATTTGTCAAAAGTGCCAGATGAGGTGCTGAGGATGGATTGTCCCAAATCCACGAGGCACAAATAGTCCCGACCTCCTCTTGCCTGCTTTCAGATGTCATTCATGTAAACGATCCATTGGACTGCAGCTGGACAAACGTAATCAGCTTGTGTATCATTGAAGACAACATGCCCCTGCAGAACACAACATTTAGAACAGCTGACTAGTGGATCCCGAACTTATTAGCAAAAAGTGTATTCTGCGCAGCTAATGAGTGCTACAAGACAATGGCGACTCGCATGTTACTAGTGGGATTGACTCACGCAGAGTCAAAGGGACAGGGCTGAGAACGTCCAATTGACTACAGGCCTATAGTTACTATTTGTGTTTGTGTTGTGTGCAGATTCTCCCTGGAGCCCCACAGTGCAGGTCTCAGGGTCACAGAGGGAGCAGGAGACAGTGACTATAACCTGCTCAGCTCTCACTCCCTGTCCACGCTCTCCTCCTGAACTCACATGGAACCTCCAACAAGACCCTCCACAGAACATGCTCCAAAACCCTGATGGAACCTTCAACACCTCCATCCAACACACGATGACCTTATCTGAGCAGCACCATGGACTGGAGGTGCTCTGTTCTGCTGTGTATCCTGTGACAGGAGCACAGAAGAGGGCAGAGGGAACCGTCTCTCTGAGTGTGGAGTGTAAGTGTGCAGCCTCACTGAAAACACAAGAGTTCTGAGACAAGCAATTTTATGATTATGATTATTACAAATAATCCACCAATCACTGAATCCCCCTTATTTCATTCAACATTCACAATAGTTTGCTAAACAGTGATTTACAAAAGGATAAGCTTGATTAATTAAAAAAACTTTTTTTTTAATATTATATTTAGGAAGACAATGAGTTGATAATGTCATGTTAAAACAGTTTTCCATCATCAATTTCCTCAGAGTTGTAAAATAGATAATTCAGGCTTAAGTGCTCCAAAAATGTCTGTTTTTACCTACAGCTTACCCCACAGTTTAGTCGCAATTATTCAACTCAGTATATACAGACATGGAAGGAGCCATGTACAATTTTAAAAAATAAAACCTAAATGAAAATCTGCAGCTTGCTATAATGAGATCACAATAAAGAAGCAGAGGCCACGCACTCAATATTGAAGATCAACAATGAACCAAATGTAAAATAATGATTTATATATGTTATAGCTTACTAATAAGAACTAGAAAGAACGTGTCCCAGTAACATCTGGTTACTGTTACAATGCACACCCCTTTAGTCATAATCAGAATTACATCCAAAAACATTAATCACGTGTCTCCTCAGATTCTCCTAAAAACACATCACTGTGGCTTGGTACGAACACTTCACTGTCAGTGGGACAGTCTGTAAATCTGAGCTGCTCCAGCAGAGCCCGGCCTCCAGTCCACAGCTTCTGCTGGTTCAGGGTCACCTCACAGGGTCCACAGAGAGTTCATGAAGGACAAGTCTACAGCTTCATCTTCAGCAAAAGTACACAAGGAAAATACTTCTGTCAAGCCAAGAATCAAGTCGGGGACCAAAACTCCTCAGTCATCGGACTGCAGACTGAGGGTAAGTGTATATACAGTCGATCAAAAATCAGTTGAATAAATGTCAAAAGTCACATTTTGCATTATTGGATCTTGAGGTTGATTTTAACTATGCAACAAGAAAATAGAGTGAGACAAAAAAAAAAGTTGAAATTAACATTTTATTGAAAATCTGCAAAAATGAACTGTCTTGACGTACTGAAGGCAAAAAAACATTTTCTTTTTTGAACGTGGTTGGGTTGATGAGCTGCATAAACAGGGCCTCTCTTCATCGCTGCTGAGGTGGGACGCAGTAAGACAGGCATTTGGAATTTCTTAAGACATCCTGAGGGTTATGGAACAAAAAAGTCGAATGAATGAAACAAAAAAATGACACCACACTGAGCTGGAGAATCCGGTTGGCCATCCGTCAAGACACTGGATGATCCTCGACCCAAATTAAGGCAGTTACTGTTACTGAAGGACTTCAAAAACAAATAACGTCTTCAAAGGCCTCGTCTCCTTGAACGTCACAGAACTGCAGCTTGGACTTTACAAGAGACACCAACATGGGACATTGAAAGGTGGAAGAAAGTTTTATTCTGATGAGAAAAAATGTAACCTTGATGGTCCTGATGGTTTCCAACGTTACTGGCACGACAAGCAGATCCACCTGAGATGTTTTCTACGCCACAGGAAGGGGGCGCCATAATGATCTGGGGTGCTTTTTCCTTCAGTGGAACAATGGAGCTCCAGGTGGTGCAGGGGCCCCTGGCTCTGTGCAGATGTTGCAGAGAGCATCCCTCATGACTGAGGGCCTCGTCTGTGGAACCACTGGGTTTTTAAACAGGACAGCACTACAGTTCACAAAGCCCCAGGGCAAAGGACTTCTTCAGGAGAAGAACATCACGCTTTTGGACCGCCCTGTGTGTTCCCCTGAACTTAATCCAACTGAGAACCTTTGGGGATAAACAGCAAGGGAAGTTTGCACAAATGGACCACAGTTCCAGACAGTAGATGCCCTTCATGAGGCCGTCCTCACCACTTGGAGGAATGTTCCCTCTCACCTCCTGGAAACACTTGTGTCAAGCACCGCAACTAATTTTTGAAGTGATCAACAATAACGGCAGCACTAGTCATTACTGAGTTCATGTTTGGAACTTTGATTTCTGTTTTGAGGGGATTTCAATTTGCTTTTTGAGGTGTGGTCCTAAACTTTTTATCAGCTGCAGAACAGACTATTTCATTCTGCTACAGTGACTTTTTTGAGTTTTTAACCATGTTCTAATAATGTTCCATCATCAAAAACATACCTGAAGTAGCTTTCACACTGTTTTGAGGAACGTTTATTTGAAAATTCTCCCCCGAGATTGTCAAACACACGTCCAGCCGAACTTCACATGTCACTTATATGAGAATGTTCCGCTGTTGTAAGTTCTTAAATCTTCGCTAAACTCGTTCTGAGCATTTCTGCCGTCTAAACACAATAACAGCTGCCGCTCGCCTGCACATAATGTTTGTTGACAGCTAACTTTACTAGATTGTATGTATAACGCTGGCGCCATCTGCTGGCTGGATGCACTCAGTGCAGTGCTGTAAGTGTAATCTCATAGTGGCTGACAATACCATGTCACAGAATGAATAAGAAACTTTTTTTTTGTTTCAAAACCGGCAAATTAAAGGTACTCAAGATTGTTTATATGCTAACAATATAAAAAATGTATAATATTTTCCCTTTAATTTTTGTTTTCAATTAAATGTTTACTCATTTCTTGGTGGATATTGAAGCTCTACTTGGAACCTTGTTAAGATCCAACCATGCAAAATGTGACTTTTGCCATTTAATCAACAGATTTTAAACTGTATAAATAGACTGTATAAATGTATCTGTAACTATATATGCGTGTGTACAGTATATACTTAAGACATTCTCTTGTCGCTGAAGGTCAAGGAAGGTTTCCAGCGAGAGGGAATTTTAGTTTTTTGTGTCAGTAAGGAATTATGAAGGAAATTCATCACATTAGGTAAGGAAGTCTCCGGTTTGGTTAAAAATAATAGAACATCATCTGCAGAGCTGGCAATTTTCTGCTCCATCAGCTGTAACAGCATTGGTTGTTTTAGACTGTATAATACTGCATACTGGGCCAATGGTTCTAAGTACAAAGTGAACGAAAGTGACCAAGTACAACCCTGCCTCACTCCTCTTTCCAGTGGGTCTGTCAGGTGACCATACATTTTAGTGTTCAATGTTGGACTATTGTAAAGTGCCCCAATATTTATTTGTATTAGGTTTCTCGTTTGTTGATCAATTCTGTTGGGAATTAAAATTTAAAACTGGTTACGCAGCAGCCATCAAATCATCAAAATTACAAAAAAGTCTAAAAGTGTAAATTATTTGAGTTCACGTACACCATGTCGGTGTTCCTAGCTATGTTTTGCTGCTGTTCCTCATTTCTCTGTGTTCTATATTTTTTGAGAAGCACTTTTGCTTCCGTTGGTGTTTTAAGTATGTGTTTTTAACTTCGTGCGTCATCTGGCTGGAAAAGCAAGGCATAGTCATCTATTCTTGACGTTCTCACAAATATAGCGATACTCCGCCCGCTGTTGATGGAATTCATCAGCCAGTTCCAGGGTGAGTTCCTCTCTTGTCGCCGTAGTGGATGTTTCCTTTAATCCTTGCAGCTCATACCTGCTCCTTGTCTCCATGGCTCCTTCAGGGCTCTTGGGGTCGTGGAATCTTGTGTTGTATTTCGACTTTATTTCAGGTTTTATTGACACCATCTCAACCCTGAGCGCACTGCCTATTAAAAGCAGTACAGCCATTGTGTGGCCTTTCAATGTTTCAATGCATGCCTGCAAAAAAATGGTCAATTTAACCAGCAGAAAGTTAGAGAATGTTCACAAGAAATGGATAACTGTCCCAGAGCAACCCCTGTCCTAGAGTGACCCTCCTTCTCTCAAGGAAAAACTACAAAAAACCCAGTGAGAAAAAGTATAAACCTTGGGGAGAACCACAGTGAAGGAGAGATCCTACTCCCACAGACGGACCGACTGCAGATGGACCAGGACTGACACATCCACTTGGACCAGAACCACTCAAGAGGGACAGTGGCTCATCGAGTCCAAAAGCCCGCCCCGCCTTGTAAAGTCGAATAAGATCACCTTTAATACATTTCCATGAGGTTTTCTGCTCTCATCCAATGGGTCAGTCCCTTAACACATGAACTCAACTATAGCATTTTGAGTTTGTACATCCACATCCTTTTGTTTCATCTGTCATTCAAGTTATACAATGTGAAGTATTGCATGGTGTTCTACAAATGCATTAAAGGCCGAAACATGTAATGTATTTTTACTTTTTTTCAGATGTCCACTTTGGGATTGGTCCTCACACCGTCTTGAAGATGACTGGGATTGTTGTGCTGTGCAGCGCTCTGCTCCTCATTCAGTGGTGAGAATTAGTTGCCTGGTTAAGCATTTGCTCTGTTTGAATGTAGGAGGGTCTGTAGTAGCTGTCCTGATTTGGGACGTGCCAATCACAGTATGAAACTCATGTCTCGCTAGTGTATCTCTGTATCTATGTAATTCTTATAACATCCACAACGAAATCTATCTATTTATTCTGCAGAAATCTGCTCTGTTTCTCAGTGTTATTTTTTTCTTAAATTTTTAGTTGTAAATTTCCATGTCAAGTGACACATCTTGGCTCCTAGGTAATTGAATTACCATATTTGCCTTGTGTTTCAGTTTGGTTAAGTGAAGTGTGACCATACACCGACAGGTAATGTATTGTTTGTTTTCAGATTCTGTGATAATTCTCCTCTCTGATGAGGTCAGGAGACACTTTTTGTTATAGAATGTATGAGGAATTATACTTAAAGGAGACCTGATATGCAAAATCAGTTTTAGGAGTTTTAACCATAATATATGTGTTCCGCCTTGTCCTTAAACCACTGTCGTTTTAGATCAATATTTTGATTTAAGATGTCCAAAATATAATATTAAGACCCTCGGGTGTTATTATATTATATTATAACTATAGCATACAAAAGCACAGTAGGTCTTCTTTAAGGCTCATTTATTTATACATAAACAGATCTGTTCCTTTCAAATATAGTTACTGTTATTGCGTATCAGCTGTGTTAAAGAATGATGAAAGATTAGCACTGTCATGGCCTTTGAATGGTGAAAAGTACTCAAAATGTCACCTATAAACAGGAAGATGAAAACATAAATACTTTAAAACCATTTCTTATGTCAAGTCTGTGTTCTGTTACATAGCCACCAGGGTGCTCTCAAAGTCAGAGAATTGACAAAAATGGAAGAAAAAGAGCAATAGAGACACAAAAACAAACATGGACGCACCTGATGGCAGGTTTAAGATCACAATAAAAGAGTCAATATAGCAATCTGAAAGTAAAAAGGCTTGTCACTTTTCAAGAAAAATGTAGCTTCCACTGTTGAGCCGTTGAGAAGACAGAATAACTTTAAAGTAGCCTTTAAAGTGAACAGGGTTATAGTTTTATATCAGTGAATGGATCTGAAATCTCACTATATTTGATCAACTACACCTCAGTTTAAATTGCAGGCCAACAGCACTTCTGATACCCAGATATTTATTATCCAGAGTAGTTGGAGGTCTTAATATGCATCTTTTTTTCTTTTCCACAGAGGACAGACGAGGCAGACATTGTCAACTGTGTGGATGAAAGTCAAATCTAACCATACGTTGTGGTCATTTGGTTTGGTTTACTTTAGACCAACATCACAACAGCAGCCGCCTCTCAGAGCTTTGCAACGACTGGATAATACTCTGGAACTCTCTGTTCTTTTGGTGTTTTTGTGGTAATTCCTCTTCAGGTGAGACACTACAGGTGAACAGGAAAAAACAAATACATTCAATGATATAAATTTGAAACTTCTGCTGTAGTGGACTCACATAAATGCAAGAGAAACATGTATTACAAGTTTTTCATTGTGTAATGTTTTTATGTCGAAATACGGCATTTTATGTGTGAAAAACGGCTAAAAATGTACAATTTAAATCCACATGAAAGCCAACATGTTGAGAGACCAAACTGACCAAAAAAAACACAAACATTGAAAAAAAAAATCATGTTTTTTCCTGTAGTGTCTCTCCTCAACACTGTGTCTTGTGTGGTGTGTGTCTTGTTCCTGATGCTGGAGCTCACAGACCTCTTTCACCAAACCACATGTTGTCGTGGGCTGACTTGTGTTCAGACTCTGACTTGTGTTCAGACTCTGACTTGTGTTCAGACTTCCCTCGTTCATCTGATGACCAGACTGTCCCGCGCTGATTATTTCAACGATAAAAACATTGCACTTTGATATGAGCTAAAAGTGTGTCATACAAAGTTATGTGGAGAGGAGGCGTGGAGCGCTCGGATCTACGTCAAATCCTGCTCAACAAGGCTTTCTTTGTCGGGTGTCTTATAGTGAATCGACTTAATGGACATTCAGCAGCTGTGATAGTTCTATAGATACAGAGACTGTACACAGAAGCAGCATGTTGTGTCCTTTGAGTCACCAACATGCTTAACGTCACATCACATTTTTAACATTTTGTGTGCATTGCCAGCTTTTCTTTTAATGAGAAATAGAGTTTAAGTTGAAATCAAGCATTATTGTGGCATTTATTGGCTATTAAAGACCAAATATTATGCATTTTATATTGTTATTAGCCTTCAGACATGCTCTTGTGTATCTTTGGTTTGCCATCTCATGTTTTAGAATAAAAAAATTGTTTATCACAAACAAAATGAACATCTAAATCTCTGCTTTTCCCATGCCATTGTTGAGTTTTGACGCCATCTACTGACTGCTGAGGAACACAAGTTTAAAACAAACATGGCAGTTTTTTCCACCTTTCCTGTGAAGGCACGCAGTTGGGATGATCGTGTTTATTCAGTAGAAATGTTCAGAATGAGTCTGGCAATGATTTGCAGACTTCAAAACAGAATATTCTCAGATAAGTCAGTTATCGAGAAACATCATTGAGGGATTTCAGAAGGGTGTGTTTTTGCTGGTCGGATTGAGGGAGAGGATTTTCTAACCATCACTACAGTATAATGTGTGTCCTTTAAACATTTTATGGACACATTGGTGTTTTATGCCTTGTCTAACCAAAATTGTCTAACCAAAATTGTTATGTAACTTAAAACTTTTAAAATGACTTTTGAGCTTATAATAATTGTTGCAGACAAACCTCAGGCAGTAACAGTAGTTGGTTCAGTCCTAGTATAGTCAAGGTTTAGTTTTGTATTTAGTCCCTATTGGCGATAGATGCATTTATTTCCCATACTGTGCAACGTTCAGTGGAACATTCAGCGGTGGACTTGGGAGCCCAAGGCAAATCAATTACAGGCCCCTCCTCATCAAGTGTGATTTTCTATAACTTTTCTGTTGTGTCTTGAATTGTTCTTGATCAGAAGCTTGTTTTTTAAACCATTTAAAGGGAACATATTCTGCTATAGTGACTTTTTTGAGCTTTTAACAATGTTCTAACAATGTTCCGTCATCAAAAACATAACTGAAGAAGCATTCCACTGCATTCACAGTGTTTTGAGGAAAAGTCATTTAAAAACCCTCCCCCCTCCACACGTCAGACACACGTCCTTCTGAGCTCCATCTACGTCGGATGTTTTTCAGACTTCATATGTCACCTATCAAGTCCTTAAATCATCGCAGACTCGTTCTGAGCATATCTGCTTCTGAACACAGTAGCTACTGCTGTTTGGCTGCACCTCGTGTTTTGAACAGCACTAATAAGGTTCTCTTACTGTCTTGGCGAGGTGCCATCTAGTGGTTAGATGCACTCAGTGTGTGTAAGAACATAAGAAAAAAATGTTTCAAAACATGAGATGGCAAATTTAAGGTTCTCAAGAGCATGTTTAAAGGCTAATAACAATATGAAAAATGCAGAATATTTTCCCTTTAAACTATTTTTTTTAAACTAACTCATGTGCAACAGCAACATGTCCTAAACAGCTTTAAACAGGAGGGTTTTGAGGTCCTTCCCCAAAGACTGTTTAAGAAATCAGACCATATTTCCCGTTTGTTGATGCATTTTAACACATGTTCAGCTGATAATATTCATTTTATAATGTTATATTTTATCTAATATACATTTGACAATCTCAGACTATTGTGTTGGTTATTTTCTTGTTTAAAAGTACACTACTTTATACTGCATCTTATTGGGGGCCCCTTCAAACTGGGGGCCCAAGGAAATTGTGACCGGTTGCCTAATGGTAAGTCCGCCATGGGAACATTCCAGGCAAAGCAAAAGCAGAGCATCTCCATCACCCTAAGCCCTAACCCTCAGAGTTAGTGCACCCTCCAGCACAAAAGATAATTGAAGTTCACCAATTCTGTGTGACAACAAAAGAAAGACCTCTCAAGACTGTCACACAGCCAAGATGGATCCTTTTTGTGGCCTCACGGAAAACATGCTCCACCGTCCACACGCCGCTCCTCACATGTTAGCAAGTCTTTGTTCTGGTCCAGGCCAAATGACAGGTCACTGCATATCACTCTCCGGCTCAAGAGCTGACTGGAAATAGGAGGTAACTGGATAATCTGTTCAATTACTCTACTCAGTGGTGGACCTGGGAATTTGAGGGCCTAAGGCAAGATTAAGAACAGGCCCCTCCTCATCTAGTGTGATTTTCTAAAACTGTGCTTTCGTTTCTCTTGAATATATTATGTATATCCCATTTGTTGGTGCATTTAACACATGTTCAGCTGATGATATTCATTTGTAATTTTATAATGTTATATTCTATTGAGTTTCAAGCGCCTTGCATCTATAATAATCAGGAAGGACATCTTATTGGGGGCCCGTTTAGGCTGGGGGCCCTAGGGCAATTGTGGCCTGTTGCCAAATGGTAAGTCCGCCACCGACTCTACTATCAACTGTCTTGGATTACGCAAACAAATCAGGGCATTAGCTAGCGTGGCATGGCGGCCTGGAAGTGTCTCAAGTTCTTATTGTGAACAACTAGATCAACGGTGTCCGGTGTCCGTGCATTGCCACGCTCGGGCCTGTGGTGAGTAAATAAACCTGAGTGTGAATAATTGAGATGTGTAGTCACGTTTCTACAGGTGTTTCCCTCTCCTTTTGAGTTCGCGCAGTGACCTACTCGTCTTTACTAGTCCTAACACTGGATAGCCTAAAATAGCTCGCTTGTTTACCAGTGGCAGATAAAATACGCCGGCAGTCATGGAAAGAGGACTTGCTGATGCATTATTTATTTCTCACATGTTGGCTAATATGTCAGCGTGGAACTGAGCTGAAAACATAGAGTTTCACTATATTTTTCCAATTACATTTATGTCACGGTGACAAGTCAAGTGGTTTTATATGATTTAAGGCGAGACACTACAGGCAAAAGTCATTACTGGGAATAATTATACTGAGAGATTCTGGGCGTAGAAGAACAGAACAAATCTATGTCATTAAAATGTGAAAGGTATCCATGGAAAACAGGGAGGAACAGGCAGTGGTGACTGACGGAGCAAGCGGTCCGGGCTAGGATTCATTCTCTCTGCTCAAACTAAATTTATTAGGCTGTTATTTGTTCCTGACCTATAGGCCTATTATATAATCATCGGTTGGATTGTTTTGCTTTGTATGGATTTTATTGACACGCTATCAAAAATAAAGAACTGAAATGGAGCTTTAAGTTTATTTTACATGTGCACAGTAAAACTGATCTGTCCCTGACAAACATGATCTCTTTCTCCATGATTCCAAAAAGCAAAAAGAGACTGAATCATGATAAAACACATCCTTATAAACCCTAAAGGTGTGATGTTATAAGAGTTTGTTCAGTGAGCAGAAAAACAGTTTCAGGTCGAGGAGGTTAAAGACTATCAGAAGGATGCGCCCAGAGGATGTAACTTTTAGCCAAAGGTTTGTCTTAACACATCTCCAGAGTCAGGCAAGAGACACACTGTTCACAGCTATGTGGGACACAAATAACCTGTGACACACTTTCATATTCACATATCCTTTAAACATGCTTTTGAAACAAAAGAAAAATGTTTCTTATGCACTAAATGAACATGTTTCTCTGCGGTGGCTCTTGAGTTTATGCACCAGTAGATGGCGCCTGGCGCTGTACACTATTTAGTTATACTTTCACTTTAAAAGACACGCTACAATCAGGTTAGCAGTAGCAGTGATCATGTTTAAGGGCAGAAATGCTCAGAGCGAGTGACGTAGATGATCTGAAATAAACATCATTGATCGAGGGAGTTCAGGAGGGAGTGCTGTTGACGGTTGGAGAGGATTTTAGAACATTCCTCAAAATAGCAGGAATGCAGCTAAATGCAACTCCACAGTGATGACATTTTTAGGGGCCGTCGCTCCCCCGGAAAAAAATTCCAAATTCAGATTTTTATGTCACTTAACACAATCCTATTTTACATGTTTTAGCGCAATTCTGCATTTAAATTCACAATAACCCATAAACATTGTTGAATAAAGCAATTAGAAAGGATATAGGGCTAATAGATAGCCAATTTGTCAGATCTCACAAATCAATGAAGTAGCAGGTCTATTAACAAAAAAGTGTGAGTATATAAACCCAAACTACATTCATAAACAAAAGGTATGGTATGGAGCACCACTCACCAATGGATCTATTCACCAACGATGGCGACACACCATGCACACGCAGTCATAGAGACATCTAAACTATTAGCCAGCCAACACCAACTTCATTTTAAAACAAAACCCTCATTTTCATCATAACGCTGCATAGCTGACAAATGAAAAACTTAAACAAACTTCATCTTCTCTGAATTTTATTGTCAGCTAAGCTTAAATCCAATATGTTGTATCATTATTGCCATCTACTACAGTCTTCAATTCTAATAAACAGTCAATGACACCTAATTGTTCTCATTTCATTTATGGAGAAAAACACCTCTCACTTGGTGGACAAACCATTTGATAATAATGGACTGATAATTACATTGAATTGATAATAACATTGATCAAGATCAATGATTAATGTCATTATTGTTGAGCTGCAAACATACACATTACTGTGAATTATGAAAAAGAAACTAAATGAAGAAGGATACTCAAAAAACATTTGTTAGAAAATATTGTATGAACACCTCACCTTCAGCTCATTCTTTAAGTCATGGTCACACAGATGGTTTGGGGTATATTACAAATAAATATACAACGCTAATTATGAATGATTCACTATAACTCATTTATAACTCGATTGCTAAATATAACCAACAGAACATGTATATCTACAGTGTAACCCCTCTTGCTAGATTAGGCTTAGTTCTGGTTTAGGTTTGACTGTTATTGTCTTGAGACAAAATAATCCTCCTTTTTGGCCCTATGTTGATGAAAATATTTAGCACCTCATTCTTATCTATTGGAATGTCTGCAGCTGTAGGTCTGACAATCGCTGTTGTCCACATGGACTTAGAGCTCTGAGCTACTCCCTGTCCATTGTTTTGGGTCAGTGAGGGTTTGGAGTGACCTTAGGACATCATATTCCTCTATTGTTTGATATTCACAGTCTTCGGTAGCTGACTTGGAGTTGTAACTGTAAACGTTTCTTCCCAGAATCTTTCTCTTCCTTTCTTATTTCTAAGTTGGTAGCTGCGGTTTTGGCCTCTTTAAATATTACTTACAATTGCTCCTCATTTCTTAGCTCCTGCAGTCGTGCTTTGACGCCGTTAATGAGCGATAAATCCAGGTCTTGCTGCTGCAAATAATTTGAAACAAGTGATGTTTCTGTGAATGCAGGAGTAGCTACTTCAAGACAAAGAAGAAAGTCAAACACTCCTAATGATTCCTCCCCTGCTGCTGAGTCAGGTGGATCCATGGTGGTGAGTTCATGGTGAAAGTGTGGGAGGCAGGGAGCACTTTGCAGATGGTCTGTAATGCTCTTTCTCTGCAGCTCCAACGAGTGTCCAACTGTTTCTGAAGAGCAAAGATGCCTATCACTCATAATGTCCAAGTAATTCCACCAGATGCAGATGCTTTCAGTACCCTGCTTGGCAAGATACAATGTGATGTCCATAATACAAAACATTATTTCCCTATTATTCTGTCACTCCCTCTCCTTAGCTAATTACATTTGAGAATCAGCCATGTTTTTTGTGCTTTTCTTCTTATAAAAAGCCACCAGCTGAAGCAGTACATATAGGTTTCTGATGAGGGAACAATGTTATAAAAACGTGGGTTAAACGCAAAAAAAAAGAAAAAAGCAGCAGTAATTTAAAGGGACTGTATCTGATTTTTACTGTTGTGAAATGGGAAAAAAACAGAACTAGACGGTGTTCCCGATTTTTTGCAAGGAATAAAGTAAAATCTGTGTTGTCCCAGCACAGATATATTGTGAAAGTATCTATCCGGGTCAAAATGAGACCACGACTTTTACCCTGCATCGATTTTTAGAGCCTTTTATCCTACAAGAGAAGCAGGAAGTGCGCCGTCAGCATGCTAATGTATGTTAGCTATACCCGTGACAGTCCGTGACGCTCAGGGCTCAGAAACTATGTGTATAACTAAGTGTTTATAAACTTCTTCCTGTTAATATTTATGATGCTGGGACTGCATTAGGAATGTGACTCATGTATTGACTTTAACATGAACTAGTTCTGTTGTACACGTTCAAAACAGTACAAATCAGGTACAGGGCCTTTAAAGCAGAATGTTGCAAATGTATTCTTGGCACATTTGAAGCCCTTGCTGTCCCCCCTGCTGTCTCTGCGCAGCAAACCAGCCTTGCAGCTTTCCTGACGCCGACCTGAAGACAACTCTCCTGACAAACCCTAGCTCTCTTTTTTATATTTAGCGACATGAAATGTTTTTGTATGTGATTGTACTTCCTTATTTCGATAAAAAGGAAGGGGAAAAAAAGCTTTTGCATCTTTTTATTGACTGTGTGATTTCACAAGAGACCTGCAGGTGGAGCTCTGTCGCTGAAGTTCTGCTTTGACGTCTCAAAGACCGTCAACACGCCAGCATAATCTGTCTGAATAAGTAAATACCTGTCCAATGTTTGAAATATTTGAAAGCCTCTTTTCATGTAGTTTGGGTTCAAACTGCAATACAACTTTGATCCCCAAATCAAACAGGTTAATCTAAGAACAGAAGAACGAGGAACGCTAGTGTATCTTGAGCTATTGCTTGGCGTACCATGAAAAAAAATCTAGTTTGGATTCACACATGATTTAATTGAATATTTCACCATTTTGGAGTGTCCTAAACATACCTTTGAATTGATAAAGAACACAAAGCAATTATAAATGCCAAATTTAAAGAACCAGACTCGACCATTATTCGCCATATTACACCACATTTTTTATTTTGTGCCGAGGTATCTTTTCAACCCAAAAAAAGTTTGCTGCGACTCAAAAAAGTTGAAAAACATTGATGTATTTTATATTATGAAAGAACAAACAACAAGACCAGAGAGCAAAAGACAAAAGAAAACAGTAGCCGGACTTTTCAAAATTCTAGCATGGAATAAAACAAGACAAAGCATGTTGATGTTACTCTATGTATTCTCCGAACTCTTTTGTCTTGAAACGTTCTGCTTTTGACTCAGTGTACAAGTGAGGAATGCAGTATCATCTCTCGTGCGTACTTTTCCATCTGCCTTGGCTCACACTCAAAGACTCGCGCAGGTCACTGGAGAACTTAACGCCAAGATACCCATGCAATAATGGTGAAATCAGAGTTCCGTTGACAAAGGTAGAATTATAGACATTCTGTAGAACATAAAACCTGTTTGTTTAGTGCAGTCTGCTGGAGTCCATGGTTTACACTGAGCCGCACAGCACAAAGAGCCGAGCGAGTAACGGCAGGTCTGAGGCTGGACTTTCTCACGAACATTCTGCACCGGTGAACTGGATGTGAGCCAGGTTATATCACACAAACCGCACGAAAAGAAGAGTGAGCTCACCTTTTGTCATCTTAAAAATTAGGCTTAACATAAAGTGTAATGAGTGTGGAAAGGTAAAACATGCTGGTGACAATCATATCAAGGCGAGACACTGTAGGTGAATAGGAAAACATTTTAAATTTAATTAAAGATATATATTTGAACCTTCTCCTGTAGTTTACTCACATAAATTACAAGTTTTTAGTGTAATGTTTTCATTTAGAAATGAGACATTTAATGAGTCAGAACGGTGGTTATTTGGGACATTTAAATCAGAACCAGGTTTACATTTTTTACATTTTGTACATATATTAGTTATTTAAAAAAAAAAAAAAAATACAATGGAGATTTTGGATTTCTTATGTAGGGTACGAGTGAACTAGATCTGACTGAAAATTACAGAACATTTTTAAAGGAAAAATATTCAGCATTTTCCATATTTTTATTAGCCTTTTAAACATGCTTGAGTACCTTAAATTTGCTACCTCATGTTTTGAAAAAAAAAAAAAAAAAAAAAATATATATATATATATATATATATATATATATATATATATATATATATATATATATATATATTTATATTTATATATATATATATTTTTTTAATTAAATGAGAGGTCTGAGTGAAATGACACTGAGTGCATATAGCCAAGCGCTGCATACAAACTAGTGAAGTTTGCACTCAACATGATAACTGCTACTGCTAACCCGTATCATAACGAGTCTAGCAATGATTTAAGGACTTAAAACAGTGGAAGATTCTTGGATAAGTGATGTATAAAATCTGAAAATATGTCAGAGAACCAGGAAGTTCAGCAGGAATTCTTTTTGACGCTCAGAGGGGGGAAGATTTTCTAATGAACATTCCTCACAACAGTGTGAATGCAACTGAATGCTACTTCAGGTATGTTTCTGATGATGGAACATTGTTAGAACATGTTTAAAAGCTCAAAAAGTCACTGTAGCAGAATATGTGTTCTTTAATAAATAAGGTTTTAGAATTAGATGAACAAATCCTTCTGTATGTTCCGTCAAAATCTTCTCAAGTGCAAGATTGTAATGTATTTTTTGTGGGTAGGAGCTACTTTAAGGCTGATCTTTATGTCTCTATGAGAGAAAAATGCATTTAAAAAAACGCCCTTTGAAGTTACAATGTCCCAGAGAAATCTATGGATGAAGTGGATTAAATTAAATAATAAAATAACTTTTGGAGCAGATTGGACAAGTTTGTCGTATCCACATGAAAGACAACATGTTGAGGGAGTAAACTGATCCAAAAAAAAGAAAAGAAAAAATTGGTTTTACCCGGGTTTTACCTCTCGCCTGAACTGATGCTCCATGTATCAACTAGATAAGTGAACATGACATGTGTATCAGAGCAGAAGGCAGGGGCCTAACCTGCACCTGTACCTGCTCTCACTCAGGATAGTAGCTTCAGGCAAAGATTTAAAAAAAAAAAAAATATATATATATATATATATATATATATATATATATATATATATATATATTTTTTATATATATATATATAAAAAAAAAATTACAGCACTATATATATATATATATATATATATATATATATATATATATATATATATATATATATATATATATATATATCATACTTTGACTCACTTTAAAGGTGCACTGTGTGGGACCTTCAAACTTAGTGCTTATTTAAATGTTTTACCTTTAAGCCTGTGGCCTGTAAGATCGTGACACTAAAGCAGCTCGTACAGCTGGTGCTGTGTTTCTACTTGTCTGACTGTTTACTGTAGAGCTCAGGGTTTCATTATGGAGGAATGGCCTCTGCACCTGCCCCTCCCTCTGCCTGTTCTGACGGACACTGAACATGTAGCCTGAGGATAGGGAATTAAATTATTATTATGTAATAATTACCCAAATAACAGTCAGGGATGGTGCACAGCAAGCTTACTTAAGACAAAAAAAATTAAGCTGCAACAACAAACAACCTCATAGACAACATATACTGTACATATACTGTACATATTGTGGTAATGTGGATTAGACAGAACAGCTTTGTATGAATAAAACCTCAAACACCTTGACATGTTCTGGATCAACAAAGGCCTATAAATTGTCGTATTTATTAGCCCAACCAGGATATCGGCTGAATATTGTGGAGTCGATAAACGATTCAGCTAATTTTTCTATACTGGCACCAACATTCAATACCAGAATCGGTGCATCACTAGTTGTCAGATCTCATGCTCTCACCACTGTGGTGTGGCTGTTATGTTCACACAGGTCAGACATAAATAAGTCAAGTCCACTTACGGTCCATTGGACCTGGGCAATCAGACAATCTTGGAAAAATTGAAACATGAGATCCATTTATCGGTCTTCTCTGCAGAACTGATCCATCATTAATAGGGCTCTCTGAAGCACTAGATACGTGTGTCACTGTCAACAGGCAATTTGTTGGGTGCAGCGACATGTGGCTGAACTACTTTTGGAAACGTATTCCTTTTTTATACTTTCCAAATGTGATAAGTGGTAATTAAGCTAGAGTGCTGAAATGATCAAAATAAATCATGGTGTATGAACCTAAACAAATCCCAAGGTGTAACAGAAGACTGTCTGCTAAGATTTTCTTTTTTAAATTGAACAAAGGAAAGACTAATCCAGCAGTAACCTCACTGATGTGGGACCCCATCAAAATCATGTACGTCCCACAGTCACCAACCTTGTCAGTGGTCAACCATAGACAGTGAGTTTACATTTGACAAGCAGATTGATGGTGTGCTATCATCTACTTTTATCCAAAGTGAAACTTTTTTGAATAAGTCATGCACGCTTTTATTTTTTTCTATTTCTCCGCACCTGGACTGTAACATACTTTATTCGGCCATCTCGCACAATGCACTTTGCCGACTACAGTTGTGTGGTCCTCCGTGTCTTTTAATTTATTCTATTGCTTTTATTTTTGTATTCATTGCATACTCTTATGCTTTTGTTCTTTTAGTTTAGTAAAATTAACAGAGCATGCATTCCTTTTTATTATGGTTTATTATTAAGTTTCTGTGCAGCACTTTGGAAACAGCTTGTTTAAGAATTGTGCCATATAGTGGATTGGACTGGATATAAGTGGTTATTTATATATTTATTATTTTATTTTCTTTCAAATTGAATGCATGTCAGGTGCCACATCTGAGTCGAACGCATTCCTTCCAAATACAGTATCCATTTGGCCTTTTCAGGTGGTCAAAATATGTTCGAAAAGAAAATACACTGGGTGTGTTTACATTTTGGAAGGATGGATGGTGGCCAGACTAAACAGTGTTGAGCAGACATTTATGAGCGCTGGGAGAGTTACACAAGTGCACTCAGGGCTGCAGACTGTGAGACACCAGGACCAATGGAGTTTACAGACCAGACCAGAGCACAGGCTTTACGAGAGGAGCAGGTCTGCAGGCTCAGTATTTCTCTTTGAGTTCACCATATGTGGGACTACAACATTTGGGCACTTGGAAGTTACTAGATTGACTTTATATTGATGTTGATCGGACATGATCCTGTGCAGATTTTCAAAAAAATAACCAATCAGTGACTTAAGTCTAATAATATTTGTACTGGCATGAGCAATACTGGCACACTTATACTTAAAGTACTGTGCACAGCATGCAAAGTAGAACATTTGGTCATCCTAAGTGCAATATTGCAATATCTACAAATGAAGTCTAAATCAAAGTTTCCCTCGCCCCAGCTAAACACTGCCTCCAGTCCGAGGGCAGTATTTTCTAAATCAGTGCACACTTGAGAGACAACAGGACCTCAGGGCCCCAGAAAACATTCAGGTTTTTAAGAGCAGGCTCAAGACCCACCTTTTTAGCTTAACTTTTGATTCATATTTATTATTTAATTGATATAATTATTATATTTATTTATCCTATTTTTTGTGTGTTTACTTATTTTAGGCTTACTATTTTACATTTCCTTATTTTAATATATTTCTACCCATTTCTTTATTTATTTCCCCATATCTGTTTATCTATTATCTTTTATCCATTTTAGGCTCTCAGTGTTTCTTCTGAGTGCCCCTTTGTACCAGGAGCGGTGGTTGGCTGTGACCCCTGGGCGCTGGCTCATGGGCCCCTGGTGGAGGTTTGGTGTGTGGGGCTGCAGACGACTCCCCTGATGGTGCTTCTTCAACTAGTTTGCCTATACTCACTCTTGTCTATACTGTATCTTAGAGTGTGTATGTGTGTGCACAGACGTGTGTATGTGAGCATGTGTGCACAGACGTGTGTGTGTGTGTGTGTCTGTGTGTGTGTCTGTGTGTGTGTGTGTGTGTGTGTGTGTGTGTGTGTGTGTGTGTGTGTGTGTGCACAGACGTGTGTGTGTGTGTGTGCACAGACGTGTGTGTATGTGAGCATGTGTGCACAGACGTGTGTGTGTGTGTGTGTGTGTGTGTGTGAGCATGTGTGTACAGACATGCAATTTAAAATGTTACGATGTACACATACGTTTAGAAATAGATTTTTTAAGACCTAAGACTTTGTATTTTCTTCAGGAAGTGTGCAATACATGTGGCACTGTCGGGCATGTGCAATACATAATATATATAGTATATAATATAAATATATAATGTCTTACCGTTCCTGAGTCTGTGGTGGAGACTCACTCCTGTCTTCAACTGTACTGTGGTTAGTCTGCTCTTGTTTGTTGTTGTGTGTGACCCTTATGTCAAGTTGCTGTTGTCTGCAGTCCTAATCATTTGTGATACAGTTGCTGTACCTGGAACAACAGTTGAAAATTAGTTTATGGCTAAAATCTGTCATATTTATATATGAATCATACGTTCTTTAATATGCACTGCCCCTGTCTTCAGATTGATAAGGAGGACATGCTGCAAACTTTGGGAATGGCTGGTCTAAAACATAACCAAAACTTGATTTGAGAGGTCTGAGGGGAATAGTGGAGAAATCAAGACTTTTGAGCCAGGGCCAAACGTAAAACTATTCTCACAACTGAACTGTCCCCAGTACACAGAAGACGTCTATGTTCCAGCTGTGATATTTGGACCACAATTTGGAGACGACTGCTCGAATGGAGAATTGATTGGAGTTACATCAAGATACAGCCAATGCCAATAAAATGCATTACATCACCTAACTTTTTAGATAATCATCCCTATTGGCCAAAATTGCAATCAAGAAAAGATTGTAAAAAGATGCCTACTCTGTACTCATACTCTCAGTACAGAGTGGAGGAGACAGCTGGTGTGTTTTTATGATCTTAAACTCACTTTGATCTTTGATGAAAACATACATTTTCTTTTTCTTTTCACCCTGTTTAACCTATTGCACTTGTATCTGTGATGCCTGAACATTAGCTGCATGGCCACCACAGAGAGGCAGAGTGACGTGTCATGGCCGCTGTGTGACTGATGACAAGGTTAATGTGCAAACACGCACTTCCACACAGCTCCATACCGTGGGCTGATGGTGCTTTCATGTGGCGCCCGGGGCATCCCAGGTGGGTGGGGTCAAACCTTCTCTCAGGGCTATCTCTTACAGACTAAATTCAGGCCTCTGCCATCATCGGGCACAAAGGCAGTGTTTATTCATGTGCACAGATGGGATTAGGAAATAATGGAATGGATTACAGCACTAAATAAGGCTTTCGTGGAAATCTATTCTAATCTATTTACGTCATTACATTGAAATAATGTTACTGCAAACAAAAACATGGAGCAGGAAATAAAGTAGTAAAGTAAGCGTGGTTTGTATTGTTATTGACCTTTAAACATACTATTTTAGTACTTTTGTTTTGGCATCTCGTCAGGATTTAGAATTTAAAAAGATGCATGTATTGAAAACCAAATATGGCCAAGTGAATAGCACACATGCACTTCATTGTGAGTCCAAATATTGCTCTGACAATTTGCTGCATGTCCTTCCATTTCTTTCATCCTCACTTTTTTTAAAACAAACTAACATGACAGTAAGGCGGTCCCTCATCAAGATTTAAAGGTCCCATATTCTGCTATTTTCCCCGTTACACAGTCTATTCTAAGGGCTTTGTTGATAAATGTTTGCGTTGTGCAATATCCATAACATAACAGTTTCCAAAAAACACCCATTTCTTGGACTGGCCCCCCTCCTTGCAAAAGCAAACGGCTCACTCTGAGATCTGACCCCCCCGAACAGAGAGCAGCCTGCCTCCCCCGCCCAACCCGCGAGCTTTCCCCGCCCAACCTGCGCGCCTCCCCCTCCCAACCCGTGACGAAGCCTAGAGCGGAGATAGTGCGCATGCGCCGTGTGCTCCGGTAAACAGCGATACACAAACACGGGAATAAACATTTGATCCGTCCTGACGGTGCGTCGTGCTGAGTCCTACGTCCTGGATCTGACCTGGAGTTTGACGTGCTCCAGTACCTCGACGACGGACGTTGCCGTTTGGTAAATAACAAGCTAACTCTTCTATCTGTCGTATCCATCGTGTAATTACTGTGTAGCATTAGCATTAGCTGTTTTTATTCTTGCGACTGCTGCGCTTCCCAGGCGTGGCTTAAACACCGCGTCATCCTTGGGAAGCGTCATCCTGGTGAGGAGCCCCGCCTGCCTGCTCAGCCGAGGGTGACAGAAAAGACAGTTCTCTAGCGACAGCATGCGGGAATCAATCAAAAAACCACTTTGGGCACAACATACGAGGCCCAAATAGCACTGTAGGAAGGTTAAAACCTCTGAAAAGTCGATTTTGCATGTTATGGGACCTTTAATAATAATAATAATAATAACGCCTTACACTTGTAATGCGCTTGTCAAAGTCTCTCAAAGCGCTACACTCTTGTCATTATTCTTTCATTCCACGCTCGGTGATGGTAAGACACGTATGTAGCCACAGTTGCCCTGGGGCAGAGTGACAGAAGTGAGGCTGCCAATTTGCGCCATCGGCCCCTCTGACCACCACCAACCATTGACGCACACACCACTCTCATACTAGGCAATGTGGGTAAAGCCTTGCCTAAGGACACAACGACATTTCGTCCTCCAGCGCCCCCCTGTGGCACCTGGTGTTCCAGCGGTCTCCCATCCAAGTATTGACCAGGCCCCTTGCTTAGCTTCCAAGGTCGGACAGGATTGGGCATTGACAGGCAGATATGGGCTTAACAGGCAGGTATGGCCTTAAGATTTGGTGTTAGCACTCCATCTACTGGCAGCAGAGGGAATTACCATAGGGGGAAAAACAAAAGCTAGCCTGCACCTGACATGTTGTAATGAACGCAATTGAAGTCAGGTGATGATTTACAAACATAAACACAGCCCCTTCAAATCTCAATGATGTTACAAATCTGGGAAATTGGAAACAGAATATTTTTGTGAGGCTCAGAGAAGGGGCACTGAAGATGACCTCGTAAACAGGAGTAATGAAACAAGTGTGACTGACGCTGTATATTACTCCAGGTAAGTTTTTGATGAGGAAACAATGTTATAGCACGGTTAAAACATAGATATACATAGAAAAAAGATAACATACGTAGAGTGATAATCTCACTTAATTGTAAAAGTGGGACATGTTTTGCTGTGTGTGGTGGAAAATGGCTGTACGGACATGACAACGTTAGGCTTATAGATAAAGACTGCAATTAAACCATATGATTTTCTTTTTTTATCTACTGAAAAACAGTAACGCGTTTGGGGAATATCAACATCATATTACAACCCGACAGGAATATTTACCAGTTACCCTGTTTTTTATCACTATTCCATACCATCTCGGCTCATACACGGGCCTCAGTCCTCCACGGGACCACCACCCAGGGGCAGGTGTGGTCTGTCTGAGGGATCGACCACCAGACACTGACAGAGGCGGAAATGCAGCCGCCGAAACATGTACGTTCTGTTTAAAAGAAGAAAGACACAAGTTGATATAAAAAAATAGAAAATATCACATTGTACGATCATGTTAAAACTTCTTTATGACACGGATAATGCTAAAATAAAGCCTTTGTACAATACACTACAAGTACATTATTATTAAAAGAAGCTGCAACTAGTAAATAATCAAATTAAATAATAATTAGCCATGGAAGTTTTATTCCACCTCATCTTATCGTTACACAAAATACATAACAAATAAATACTATCCACTATTGCAAAGAACATGTACACGTGCTACATGTGTGTGCCTTGATGTACTGCCAGCTGTGCCTTGAAAAAATGTCCAATTTGTGTTAACAGATTCACACACAGATTTGATGTACAATTTATTGGAGTGTCCTGAGCAAATTTATGATACAAAAAACAAAATAATCACTATTGCCATTTTAAATTAACCAGACCATGGACGTTAATTGTAATGTTAGACCTATACAACTGATTTGTTTGTGTTTTAGTGGGTAATATGTGAATCTTTTCAACCAAAAAGCTGTGACACAAAAAAGGTTAAAAAAATCTAGTGCAGTGGTTCTTAACATTTTTCTGTTCCGACCCCCAAATAACAACAATTGACATTTGCGACCCCAAACACAAAAAATAGCGATGTGATAAAGTAGTCTTATGTCTATTGTTTGATTTTATTTTGAGATTGTAGGCCTAGATGACTGCAACAAAAAGGAATTTACTTTCACCACTGCATTTGAATAGCGTTAAAGGTCCCATAACATGCAAAATCGACTTTTCAGAGGTTTTAACCTTCCTACAGTGCTATTTGGGCCTCGTATGTTGTGCCCAAAGTGGTTTTTTGATTGATTCCCGCATCTTTCGCTAGAGAACTGTCTTTTCCGTCCCCCTCGGGTGAGCAGGCAGACGGGGGCTCCTCACTAAGATGACGCGGCTTCACAAGGATGACGCGGTGTTTAAGCCACGCCTCCGGGAAGCGCGCAGCCACATGAATAAAAACAACTAATGCTAATGCTACACAGTAATTACACGATGGATACGACAGATCGAAGAGTTAGCTTGTTATTTACCAAACGGCAACGTCCGTCGTCGAGGTACTGGAGCACGTCAAACTCCAGGTCAGATCCAGGACGTAGGACTCAGCACGACGCACCGTCAGGACGGATAAAATGTTTATTCCCGTGTTTGTGTATCGCTGTTTACCGGAGCACACGGCGCATGCACCATCTCCGCTCTAGGCTTCGGCACGAGTTGGGCGGGGGAGGCGCGCAAGTTGGGCGGGGGAGGCAGACTGCTCTCTGTTCGGGGGGGTCAGATCTCAGAGTGAGCCGTTTGCTTTTGCAAGGAGGGGGGCCAGTCCAAGAAATGGGTGTTTTATTGGAAACTGTTATGTTATGGATATTGCACAACGCAAACATTTATCAACAAAGCCCTTAGAATAGACTGTGTAAAGGGCAAAATAGCAGAATATGGGACCTTTAAGCCTTGTTTAAGCTTATACTATCATCTAGCGCATTTAAGTCGATGTAGTTTGACAGGCCAATACAACAATACTTTAGTCAGGTGCTTGCGGATGGGTTTTTACCTTATTAAACATCTTTGTAAGTCCATGTGGTGGTTGCAAATTAATTTCGGGACGTTTGTTGCCCCCCGAAAAACTCGCCTTGTATCTTTAATTTTCTGCCGCCGACAGAAGACAACTCTCCTGAGAAACTCTGGCTCTCTTTTTTATATTTGGCAACATGAAATGGTTTTGTATGTGATTGTACTTCCTTACTTCAATAAAAAGGAAGTGGGGAAAAAAAGCTTTTGCGTCTTTTCGCTGGCAGTGTATTTTCACAAGAGACCTGCAGGGGAGCTCTGTCGCTGACGTTACTGAGTTCTGTTTTAAGTCGGTATAGTATGATAGGCCTAAATTCAACCTTGAAAACTTTAGTCTGGTGCTTGCTGATGACGCGGTGGTTTAAGATTAAGACTGCGTGGGTTTGATTCCGGGTCTCGACCATTCGCCGTATGTCTACACCCATTCTCTCCACCAACCGTCCTCTCTAATAAAGCCTTCGAAACAGTCAATCTTTTATGAAAAAAGTCAAATGTTGTCAGTCTCCTAACAAAACAGCTTTTGTCTATTTTCGAGGGGAGGTAAACAATGCATAAAAGCTGACATTGTTAAAACTTCCGGTACGTGGTCGGCAACTCGGCATCATTTTCAGTCATCGCAGGCAGCAGTGAATTCAACTCTTTGGGGATCAGGTCGCGGACTCACACGTCACCTCTGGCCTCCACAATCGCGTTTCCTGTGCGTGCTCCCTCCCTCTCTCCCACTCTGTCTGGGTCGCGCAGTGTCCACACGGCTTCTGTTCCGCTGCTCTCCCCCCCTCTGGACGCGAGTGCATGATTCGCTGTCTGCTCGTGCATATTAATGAGCGGGGAACAGCGGGCTGCTTTTAAAAGACGGAGAAAGAGAGAGGGAGCGACCTAAACTAGTCCGAAGAGAGGTGGGGGAATTCACAGCGGAGCGCACACCACGGTCAGGAGGACGCACGCTCCGGGAGAGTTGCACAACCGGGCGCGCACCGACGGAGCAGAGTGAAAACGAGCGAGAGAGCCGGGGGAGTGAGAAGAGGACCGTTCTACACCTGAAAAGCGGAGTGTCTTGGAAGAAAAAACGAGGAAAACAGGCGCGGATTGATCGGGAACCATGAGTCGCTACGTAACGCTACTTTTGTTGGCGTTGGCTGTTTGCGTCTTGAGTGCAGAAGGTAAGGAATTATTATTATTTTTTTAGTGTACATTTTTTATTTTACAGTATATGGCAGTTATATAAACAAGACAATATAGATTAAAAATGTAAAATGAATAAATAAAAGTGCATTTTGGTTGTATTCATGTCGCAGATACACTTTTTTCCACAGTCGATAACATGATTTTAATAACATAGCCACTTTTTATTATTATTAATTGGTGTGTGTGTGTGTGCCAAAAAAAAAAAAAAGTTGAATTCCTCTATCATTTAAACAAAACAAAAAATAGTAATTGGTTAGTAACTTCAGTAAAGTGGATAGTTAGTGTTGTTTTCTTCTTATTGTTATCTCAGTGAGGAAACGGACAGGAATAATGTACGTTTTTTTTGTTGCAAACTTTGAATGTGAGCAGTCTTCCATGTTTTCTCACTCACTGAGGCAGTGACATCTGCTTTAAACCAGTTTTTCCTCAAACTAGAGTGAGTGTAAGTGCTGCTTCTGTTGTTACTGAAAGGGTTTGCTGTTATTTAGAGAACATTTTTCTTTACTATTGTTTTTGTACTCGTTTGTTTTGTCCTGAATTAGAATCATGGTGGCATTTGATCCCATTTTAGATCTGGTATAGTCTTGTCCTTCAAAATCAACATATTTTCTCATGTTACTGTTGATGTTGAGTTTTAGAGCCACTGCATAAACAAAAGTATGGAATGGAGCTCTGTCCCGCCCACATCGAAGTTCACTGTAGGTTCTGGAAGTAAATTTACCATTCATTTTTGCCATAAGAATTTAGAAAAATTTTAATATTAGGAGTTTAAAGACAGAGCGGCTCTGTGGTCACTAATGTCCATAAAGCGGTTGTTTTCAGTCCAAAAACATATTTAAAACTAAATATTCACCAAAATGTTTTAATAACTTAGCGGATTATAAGTTTCAGAAACAGATTTTAATAAAATTATACTCGTGCTCATTACTCACCACAGAGCTGTTTAGCCCTGAGCAAACTTTCAAACATTTTATGGATATATCTTTGAAATGAGTAGTACATTGACTTACAGAACCAAGCGGTGGGCGCTCAGTTGACCTCCATAGCCAAGGTGCACCATGTAACTTTTCTGTTTGTCTCCACTGAGATTTTTTGAGTTTTTGAATGTTTTCAGAGGTTCTCAAACTTTTTCCCCACAAATACCACCAAAGAAAAGCTATAGGCTTCCTGAGTACCACCAAATCTACATTTGGGTCTATAACAGGACTATTTCAGGTCTAAAGTAGGAATACACATTGTCACAGTTGTTTTAACTACAGATTTACTAAAGGAAGAGCAAAAAATGTGAATAAAATGCACTCTAAATGAAGTAAACATTACAATTAAGGAGGTGTCCACGTACCACCAGGAGAAGTTTACGTACCACCAGTGGTACATGTACCACAGTTTGAGAAACAGTATGGCATTAAACAAGCAGCACCATGAAGACAAGCAGGTGATGTCACCAAGCCAAGTTACAGGTCAGATCTGTGGAGAGGCGACCCCGTGGAAAGTAAGAATGCAAGTATTTTAAGCAATAACATCTGTAACACAACACAACATTAGACTAAATGGAAGAGTGGCAAGTTTAGTGTCATACTGTGGAAAATTCGAGGTAAAGCAATCACATCAGGCAGAAAGAAGGAGGCGGACCTTCCACAAGAAAAGTTACATAATGTAGCTTTAAGGAAAAAATATAAAAACAACTTTATTTAATTTAATTAGGAAGTCTTGATGAATTATACAAATGTACACAATATTTTTCTATCTGACTCTCAGAGATATAATGTTTATTCATCCTTCTTTAGCAAGACTGTTCATGTAAAATATAATTATCATATTGTTATTATTATATTTTAAGTTTTGCTTTGATATTCACATCACAATATTGGAATGTTTTGGGGAAAAAACACATTCCATTCTATTTCTCACACGCACTTCAGCAGAGTAATTTGTTATGTTAAGTAGCAAGAAATTAAAGGTGCACTGTGTAACTTCTTCTCTTGGCAGTTACCACGGAGATGTTATTGTTTCGCTTAATGCTCAGAAAGAAAGAAAACTTGTGCACAGGGACGCCTCTCCACAGATCTGACCTGTAACTCCTGGCTGGTTCACCTGCTTGTCTCCATGAAAAATGACACCTAAATACCCCGTAACCATTGTGACAGAGCGTCCTGGCAGCGGGTCTGTTGCTCTCGTTGGCTGCTGGTGCCTGGTCGGGCATGTGATTGTGCTCCTCTGGGCGCCCCTTCTGTCAGCCTGGCACCAGCAGCACTCGCCATATGCTGCCACTTCCACACACTCGCATTTGGACACGGACAAACAAGCATGAACTCTGAAAAGTGGCTTCTGAAGTCACAGAACTAATCACTGGAATGACGTAATTATATAAACAACACAGACCTTTTACGTAATGGTCACATTTGAATACATAATCCAGTTTATTTTTTAATCTAAGAAGAAAAATAAGACAGAAGTGTGGCCTATGTAAATCCAAATCCACTTTAGTTATATGGCACATTTTATAAACAGCCGTTTCCAAAGTGCTGCACAGACAAACAAGACATACAAAGACTGCTCAATTTGATTTGATTATACAGTGATGGTGATTGTTGCGGGAGTCGTGCACTGTGGAACTTTGCTGTTCTCCTGCTGTTCTTGAACTGTGTTGCAACATTGGAATTTACCACTGCGAGACAAAGAAAGGTTCTATTATCTTATACCACCTGCTATTCCTCATGAAGATATTCAGACATTAAAGAACACATATACTGCTACAGTGACTTTTTTTGAGCTTTTACCCATGTTCTAACAATGTTCATCATCAAAAACATACAGCTGCATTCACGCTGTTTTAAGGAATGTCGGCTTGAATATCCTCTCCAAGCGTCAAAAACACTTCCTGCTGAACTCCCGTGATCAGTGAGGATTTTTCAGATCATATACGTCACTTATCCAAGAGTCTTCCGCTGTTTTAAGTCCTTAAATCCTCGACAGTCTAGTTCTGAGCATTTCTTTAGCGTCTCTTAAAGTGATAACATAAC
Source organism: Rhinogobius similis (assembly GCA_019453435.1). Classification (NCBI taxonomy): domain Eukaryota; kingdom Metazoa; phylum Chordata; class Actinopteri; order Gobiiformes; family Gobiidae; genus Rhinogobius; species Rhinogobius similis. The sequence continues at coordinate 36,702,545 of CM033630.1, read as the reverse complement.
TAAATTGTGTAAGTGCTAGGCGCCATCTACTGTCTACATACACTCAGTAAGTGTCAGCTCGAGCTTTCAGAGAAACTTGTTCACATAGTGCATAATAAACTTTTTTTTTTTTCAAAATATGATGATAAATTTAAGGTACTCAAGAGCATGTTTAAAGGCCAATAACAATATGAAAAATGCAGAATATTTTTCCTTTAACTAAACATTGTATAGACCTACTGTGCTTCTGACTGCTATATAGCTCTATTTTACGCCACTTGTGGATCATATGTTATATTTTGAACATCTTAAATTGCAATATTGATCAAAAAAGCCCGCCGACTTCTGGGTTGAAAATGGTGGTGCTGATTTGCGTTGCGCCTTTACGTTACGTCGCCCTGCTGCAGTTCACGATGGAGAGCAGAGCCTTTTTTGCCTCTGTGCCAAAACGGATAAATGAATAGGTCGCATTGAACCGTTGAAGAAATAAAAATTGCTTAACAAATTAAGTAAAGTGCCTTGGTCGCGTATCGAGGAGGAATCTGGGGAGCGCTGAACCTGGACTGACGGAGCCCTCATGGCGTCATGCCTACAGGAGAATAAAGATTTCTCAGATATGCACGAATCACTCTGTATACAACTTTGAGTGGGTAAATGGCAAGGGGATTCAGTTATATAATATGGTTAAAGTTCCAAAAAGTCAGTTTTGCATAATAGATCTCCTTTCAAATCAAGAGTACATTCAAAGTGCATTTTTGAAGCACTTCCAGGCGCATTATTGAGAAAAGACTGAATAATGAACTGCTAAACAAGAATCCCGGGCATTTCAGAACATGTTTGCAGAGGTCTAAAGTAAACTACAGGGTTAGCAGCTTTTAGACAGAATAAGACGTCCAAAGATATAGGACATTTTGTTGTTTGTAAAGGAAATATGTGGAAACTTTATGATTTTCTTATTGCAACCTTTTAAATCACAATTTTGACTGATAAATCTTGCAGCAGATCCAGTGTGCTTTTTGCCTGGTTTATTCAATTTAACGAAAAAACAGACTGCTATTGCTGTTTGTAGACCCAAGACCCTGGCTGTGGACACCCTGACCTGTTTACCGGCCGTTTTGATCGTGTGTAGTGGAAGATTTAGTGAGGGCTCAGAGCTGATGGATCGACGAGACCTTGGACTCGTTGGTTCATACACTCTGAGTCTAATTCACACACACCTCCTCCCAGCTGCTCATGGCACTGTATACTTGGTGTATCATCCTATCTGTGAATATGATCTCTGTGTAGGCTCGATGTGTCATTGCGATGCCTCGGTTATTATAGAAATGCATAGAAAAGGTGCAAAGTAGATGTGCGTGACGTAGAGATTAGAACTCTCACCTCGCAACAAGAATGTGCATGGATAAACAGGTTGTGTTCATGTGACATTATAACATTCTAGGGCTGTTCATGGTTATACTAGGTCACACAACACGCACATTTTGCCCGGTTAAAGCTGGGTTACCTGATTTTTATACTGCGAAACCAGAAGTAGGTTTTTAAAGCTATGTAACTCATCCTTCACTGTCACAAACCATTGAGCACATCGATAAAATTCACATGCATTCATTTTCAGTCCTGTGCACAGCTTAAAAACAGCTTTTTTCAGACAGCAAAATGAAACTGGGAAGGACCACCCAAGCACAGCCAATCAGAGCGCTGCTTTCAGCTCTTACTTCACTAAATTCTTTATTACTAGACACAGACAGCATGCAGAGGTATCAATTTTGCCACAAAGTGCTGCTTTTACAAGATAGCCTGTGATGGAAAACACAAAATGTACTCATTTTGACCAAAAAAGTCAGGGATCCCAGATTTAACTGACATGTTTAATTTGCCTTGGTTTATATCTATACTTGTAATATACAATTGCTCCACCAGAGGGCACCCAAAATGTCCTCATTACACTGAGCGAGCGCTGAGTGAAAAAAATGTTTGCTCAAACTCCAAAATAACAGATTTATCTCATAAAGACTGAGCAAATCTGAGTTACTCTACTGTGTTTAAGCACTAATATTAATCACACATGGTGTATTTAATTTGGATGTCACACGTTAAAGAACACGTTGAAAAAAACAGACCGGATTATTCCGCTTTTTGTCTCAAATGGAAAACTCTAGATCTTTTACCTATTCAAGCTAAGGGACTTTACATCGAGACTCTGTGTTTAAGTGTGTTTTATTCATAATCAGAACTGAACACTGTGATAAAACAGCCTTTATAGGCGCTTTCATTCAGTCGTGTGTAATGCACTGTGGGCTTGTTACAGAATTATGGTTAAAAAAAAAAACGGTAATAAAAAAAGCATTGCATTGACTTAAATCATTTAACCGACTATTGCCCGTGAATAGCTCCAACAATCAAAACGTTTAAAACATGCTTTCCTACAACACACTAGAACAGTTAAACATTGCGAGTTCTATTAATTGTCAGACTGCAGATTTGTTATCCTGGTTTATTGTTAGTATCTGGACCTAACCACATTAAATAAATACTGTTCAGAAAGTGATGCCATTGTTCAGGAGACATTTGTGGAGCCAATATCTAACAAGTAATGTTAAGGCTCAACAAAAGTTTGGTTTGGATATTTCTTTCAAACACTTTGATGCTCCCATAGCATTATCATGACAAAATCAGCTTCTACACTGTGAACACAATTTCTTTTGGATCATTGGATCATTGCAGTTTACGTTGAGTTTGCATGTTTTCCCTGTGTCATGATGGACTTCCTTAGCTTGGTTCTGTTTCTTCCATTAACTTAAAACACTGTAAATAGGAGAATCTTTAGGCTGGGTCTTGACAGATCGTTGTCCCAGTGACACTGAAAGATTGGCGTAAAAGCAGTGGGCTGTTTTTCCTATTGGAACACAAAATCTACATTGTTGCGCTTGTTGTCCTTGTTGCGCTGTTTTTGGCATCAAGATCTGCAAAAAGTCAGAAAAAGCTTGCAGCGTACTGTAACTGACTATCTATCTACCCATCCATCCATCCATCCATCTATCCATCTATCCATCTATCCATCTATCCATCTATCTATCTATCTATTACCTGGAGTTGTATTCTGCTTCATCCACGCATGTTTTATTAATCCTGTTTACGAGGTTGTCTTGCCTCAGAAATAACTGTTTCAATGTTCTCAGAATTGCAGATCAGAAGCACAAAACCCTCCAGACAGTTTTTAAGTAAATAAACCATCACCAGACTTGTCCTAAGAATTTCTGCACTTAAACCAGGTTATGGCTCAATTAGCAGAGCGTTCACATTGCCTAAGGGCTTAATTTATTTATTTTTTCAGGTAAATATCATACTGGACATGGTGGTGTGGTTTTTGAAGTGCGTTTTCCAAATATAGACTCTATTTATAGTTAGAAATCATGAAATACAAACGCTAAGGTGACCAACAGCATGTTTAAAAGTGAGTTGAAGCTACAAGAATGCATGCTATGTCCAAATTAAAGTATATCACATCTCCCTAATACATGCTTTAATGTGTTGTTGCAAATTCATTACTAAATTGGTTTAAGAGGTTCAACATGGACACTGCACCATTTGGACACAAACGTTCCACTCCAGCTCACTTGGTCTTTCTATGTTGTCTTTACAGCGTACAAGTGCAGATGCACCAGGAAAGGACCGAAGATCCGCTACAAGGACGTGCAGAAGCTGGAGATCAAACCCAAGCACCCGTTCTGCCAGGAGAAGATGATTTTGTGAGTCGCAGCATCACACTTTCTCCCTCTGGTTTGCAATAAGTCAACTAACAGTTAGATGGCATTGGAAGATCAGGGGTTCTTAACCTTTTTGACCTTCAGCCCTTATATAAAGATTTCTTCAGTTTGTGGCGTTTTTATTCATCAATAATCATGTTTCAAAATCTGCATTAGTGTTGAAACCGGAAGCCTTACCTTTATAAACACAAAAGTCTTTAACATGTCAGTAATATCCACTTGCAACTATTGTCCGTTGTGTGATCCTTATGTATGTATTGATTTTTGCGCGCCAGAACCCTGTGGAAGTAGAAGTGATGACAACATGTATAACTATGGCACAGCGCCAAATGATGTATGATTGTGGCCCTCAAGGTGGTGCTTGTGGCCTTACCATGGACCCTGTCCTGACTGAGAATGATGATATAGATCAGTGGTTTCCGAAATGGGGGTCAGGGCTCTTTGGGGAATTGTGGGGCATGAGCTGTGGGTCGCAAGATGACTTGAAAAATGTTAATTTTAGAATAATGACACTTGTGTTTAAGTATTTTTAGCTGAAAACTGTATATTTTAGTGAAATTAGGTCAAATAACTTTAATAAGTCACTCAGATAAACACAATGAAAACTGATGATTTTCAATGTCTTGCAACTTGAAAATGAAAAGGCTGAAAAGGCTAATCGGCAACACTTTAAATTATGTCCAGTTAACTAGTAGGTATTAACAGTGTCATATAGTAGTTATAGAGGTAATTTATGCTTATAGTGATACCTTTAGTTGGCTTGATTGCCACTGTCCTAGCACAAAACCAACTGAAATGTACACCAAGGAACCACTATAAGTATCATAAACTATTACTATAATTATCAGTATAAGAGACCCTTTAAATACCACAAGCTACCACTATAACTACTAATATACACCAGTAACTGTACCACTCCATATACCACTCTAACTACCACTGTAAATACCTACAAAGTACAGTAATGTTCCGTATTTTAAATGGCTACCGGCTAATCTAATCTAAATGATCACAGACGACAAGTTTAATTAGCAGACGTCAAGTTTAATTAGCAGTGGGGGTCTTGGATTGATTGCGCGGTTATTTTAAGAGGGCCCGGCCTGAAATGTGTGGGAACCGATGATAGTCGATGACAGTTTCTATAGTGTCGGCATCCTAATTTAAGCAAAGCAAATGTCGCATTAGCCTATGTGTGTGCTCTTTAATGCCTAAATTGTGTAGCTGAAAAGAGATCAATACAACTTTATATTCCGCACACAAAAACTGTATTTAGCGCCATGTTATTAGTGGTATTGTAAGTTTAGCATAGCTTCCATCACAACATACATTAGCCTGTATTGTTTTAGATGAGACTTATTGTTGGTAAAATGCAGATTTTGTGTTGTTGTTGGAGAGAGATAGCAGGATATACGCATTTTCAGATTTGTAGGTTTCATGTTTTTCTTTCATTTCCCTTTAAAAAAAAAAAAAAAAAAAAAATATATATATATATATATATATATATATATATATATATATATATTTCAACTATACAAGAATACAGGATCCTGCCTCTATCTGGCACAGTGACATCATCATAGGTGTCTGATTTGGTACAGACAACAGATGGTTTGTTTTTACCTCCTCCTGGGATACAGCTCGAAGCCAGACAGTGAGCTCTGCTGCCACCTGCTGACAAAACATAACTATCCCAGTCAGAAACAGGTGGCACAGACTTTACACACAGCAGGAAGAATCGTTAAAATAAAAATGAATTAACTATCCTGCAGTGCAAAAATAGCGCTGCCTGTTGTCATGAATTGTTTTTTACAATTAAATATTTAGATGTTACAATATTTCAAGAATTTGTATTATAAGAATGAAATAAACAAGGTTGTGCATAAACTAAATTATTTCCCTATTTTTTTTTTTTTGTATGCAATTGTGTCATTTTTTTTAATGGATAGTAAAATTGTAATGTTATTTTTTCATTTTTCCTCGCACAAAATCTGTCATATTCTTTAGCATATGACATTAATCTATGTCTCAATGTTTTTGCAACTTTGCTGTTGTTCAGTACATTTCACTACACTGGTCTATTAGTCCACTTAATGCAAGTCTTTGCAGCCACCACCAGGCCAACCTATTAGCATCATATTAGCATGGAGCAGGAGCCACTAGTTACTCCTCGAGCTCAGTTTAAAATGCAACCACCAAGTTGAGCCCTTCTGTGACCCTGGCTGTGCATAATCGAGACACTATTATCAATGGGAAAACATGTCACACAAAGTACTACTGTGACGCTGTGGTGATTTTATGATTGTCACCATTGTTGTTCGATTCCCTCATCTAAATAATGCAAGTAGTTTTTAAGAATTATACAGTTAGAATCTATATCTAAAAATATGTTGTAGAATGAATTTTAAGAAAAATAAAATCAATGTGCAAATAATAAAAACAATGAAAATATTGTTCTAGACCTCAGTTGATAACTGTGCAACATTTTATTCCATGGTTACACTGTCCAGCAGGTGTTCAGACTGGAGTACACCTGCAGTTATGAAAGAGGAGATCAAAGTGCCTTTGATTCCCACAGCACAACATGATGACTTCACTTTTTTAATACAAAGTTAGAGCAGCTAACATCACACACAATGTTTCTGTGAAGGAGAAAGCTGCACAAGATTTTTCATCCGAAACATTTTTAACTTTTAACATGTTTTCTCCATAGCTTAAGAGTTGAATAGTCTGAATAGGTGAAACAGGGTGTGCGCCTGCAGTGACGAGAGATCAAAGTGTTTTTGATCATAAGGACTTGTTAGTACACCGTGTTACATTTTAACACAATGGTAGAACAGGTATCATTGTCTCTTCAAGGGCTCCAGGTGCATGATGTGGCTGCTTTGTAACACTACAACCTCCTCACGGCTGGACTGTGTGCACAGGTGTAACGGGCACCTGCAGTGCACAGTGCACAGTGCACAGTGCACATCAAAGTGTTTTAACAAAGACTTGTTATTATTCATTGATGTTATCACTACAATGTTATAAGAGCTAACATATTGTCTCCTGCTTAACATTGTTGCGTTGAAGTATTCGTTATTTGAAACTCTTCCATTATTTATCATATTATATTTAAATTTATTGACCTGATCTTGTGTTTACCCGTTTGCGTTTTGCACTTGATTTACTTTGAGTGTCCCCTTTAGTATGTTTTGTATTCTAGCGTTCCCTTGCAGTGTCCCAAGTTTGGTTTCCTCCTCTTATGAAACCTTTCGCTAACCACATTAGTGACCCAATGCTGCCTGAATGGAAATGAGGGAAAATAAAGTTTGAATGAACACGCTAATTAGGTTAGATTGCTCCCTGATGAGCTGTGTGGGCAAACAACCAAAGCAGATATGAAGGCTTTGTAATGACTTAAGTCTCCAGGAAATGTCCTATCTATTGAATGCACACTTACTGCTCCGAAGGCAGGCCAATTCTTATGTAACAAAAGCTATAGAGAGAACCCTTGTTAGAGACTCAATGGACTGGAAAATGGATGCAAACTTTTTAATCAAGTCAACACAGAGTTTTTTATGCAGGAGAGCCTATTCACTTGTTGTCAGTGGCTTTAACATTCATGGGCTGGTACCTTTTTGACTGGCTGGTTGTTCAGAGAGGCCCCATGGCGCAGGGGTGTTTTCCCACATTTCTCTTGTTTGGCCTGAATATGCCACATGCAGGTCGACTGTCTCTAAAGTTTCCCTGCGCTTACAGCTAAAGACAAGCCAATTGAGTCAATGTGCTGGATGTCAGCATGGACAACGTGCTTTTGTCAGTAAACTTGATAGTGGAAAATAGTTGCTATAGGTGCAGAACAATTCATCATTTGTGTCAGACATGCATTCAAATAGGACAAACAGTTTGAATAATAATAATTTAAAAAATCTAAGTGCACATTTTCTGACACAAATTGGAAGGATCACCGAAAGTCACTTAAATGCATGTGTTTCAGAGCAGGGTTGGAAATAAAATAATACATAAGCCATCACAATGAATGAATAATGAGTAAATGTATGTGCTTTCTTGTCTTATGTCCCCATAGTGTGACGATGGAGAATGTGGCACGGTTCAAAGGTCAGGAGTACTGTCTTCATCCTAAACTTCAGAGTACCAAGAATCTGGTCAAGTGGTTCCGCATCTGGAAGGACAAGCACAGGTAATAATAATAATAATAAGGCATTAGTCTTCTTTGCACTTTTACTGGGTTAGACTCACAATCACATTCAAACACATTCCAGCGCTGTAAACACGGACCCACTGCCGTCCCAAATCAAGAGGCCTTTTTAGGAGGACTCTGAATCTAAATCAATTTGTTGCTAATTGTATTTCATATTTTTATTGATCAGTAACTCTTTTTAAGATGAAAACAGCTATCGCTTCGGTTGACATATCCTCTGCATAACGCATGTGGAAATATTCATTTGTCGTGCTGTGCTCCTAACTGTGACTGAAATACTCAGTGTGGGCCGGCCGCAATCACTTAACGCTTATGTAGTAATCTTTTTATTATTACGTGTGCATCTGTACACTGTTCTCTCTCTAAATAACAGCTGAAAAAGTAATACAGCTCAGGGTCTCATGGAAATATTCTTTTATTAACCTGGTGTACAAGCTTTAGTTATAAGGCCATCTTTCACAGTCACAATATTGAAAGAGTCCACAAAAGAAGAAACTAACAGAAATAATAACTAAAATTGATTGGGAAAAAAACACTCACCATATTCTAACACTTGAAATACTGACAGCACCATGTGGACAAGGAGCCTGCTTTGTTTGTGCTGTGAGTGAACAGTTGTGTGGTGCTGATTGCTGATTGGCTCTCAGTCTTAATCTCAGGCGCACTACTGGCTCAAGCCCATGGTGTTTGCTTGAAAAAGTTAAAAGATAAAAGTGTGAAGTTTGTGAAAATGTGCAAAAACCTAGAGTGGTGACAATGTGGATCTCCTATTTTTTCAAAGTAAAGCAGTTAGACGCTGTTCGTCCACTGCCTACATGTCTTGATTTGTTGTATATCTTGCAGTGCATTCCTTACAAGTAACTGATATCATCTCAACAATGACACAATCAGGACTGAGCATCTTGGATGTAATCTAGATGTTCTGAGCAATATTGTAATGATTGTAATGTCTGCTTTTCTTTTTTACAGGGTTTATGAAGCCTAAGACCATGACCTTCCATCACTTGTGGATCACATGACGAAACATGCCGGACTATATTACTTAACATGTGAAGTAATCTACAATCAAACTATGCTTCTTGTTCCTGACATTCATCTGTCAATCGTTTATAGTGGATTTGTGGATGGACACATGTCAAAAATAGTCTTTAAGCAGTTATCAATGTCAAAGTTAAGGCATGGGGAAACATACAGATTTACTTTGGATTATTTCAAAGGACTTGTGCATATATTCTTTTCTGAACCTGGTTTGAAATATGTGAGTGATCCAGAATATGCTGTTTTTTTCAGTGCTGTATCTGGAAGTGCCGTGTTCTGTGTTGTGTATTTGTGAGCTTTCATTCTGTGTTAATCCATATATCCATCATTATGTAATGAATCATCTATCATCATAACCGGACGTAACACACACTACAGTTCAGGGCAAAGTGAGCTATGTGCCATTCATAACAGACCAGTAGTGGGTTATTATATTTGTGAGGCCTGGTTAGTATTTTACGTGGAAAAGGAATTGGAGATGCAAGACACAAAATGTAAACATCTTGCATTAAAAAAAAATCTAGTCCATCCGTATTTGTAAGTGAAACGTTTAAATGTGCACGTTTTTCTGGAAAGCCATTTTTTGAAAAAAAGTCACCTGTCACCTGTGATTAGATCCACTTTTTCCATCAAATGTAAATCAAAAGATTGTAGTAACAGTAAACTAACGAAAGGTAATTATTAGCTGAAAGAGCTAAAAGGGATAGACCCTTATTCGAGGTCTACCATACACTGGTAAACCTGTAACATAGCCTACCTATTCTGTTATGCTGTGTGTGACTCTTTTTGTAATAGTGACTGGGTGTGGTTTTGTTATATTCACAACACATTTTCGGAATGTGCATTCTTCTTGTTTTATAGATCTTATAAAATAAACTTTAAATATAGACCTATATATAAGCTATAGATATAATATGGTTATAGATTTTGTAAATGGACTGTAAGCTTCTATGTAATGGATTATTTTGAAGATGAGAATTTGTATAGACCAAACCCTTTGTAAATATGTCACGCCTGTGAGTGTAAAACATACAGCAATAAAGTGTCTATACATAATGAAGCTTATTTGAAGCTCTGATTGTCTAAAGCTCGCGTATGGGAGACAGCTTTGCTGGTAAGTCTGGTAGTGTCTTTAGAGTAACATTGTTATGAAGCATGTCGGCCATCAGATGGCAGTATAAATCTACTCTTGTGGTTCATAGTAAGTATTGCACTTATACAGGCCAAGTGTAAGTATGCAGTATTGACCTTGTGCTCAGTCTTTCCAGTAGGTTTCACCCTCACACACATCTTTAAAGAAATGAAAGGCATCTAGCCTCATTCATTTATAGTTAAGCTATAGACTAGAGTTTATAACGTTCCAACCTATTCTGTAACCAATTCATTAGCCTATACTATAAGCCCAGAGCCCGGTTTTAGAATCATTAGCCAAAGGAGATTGAATAAAGTTACAGGTAACAGTTACGAGTGTGCCTACTGTGCTGACATACACGTTACTTTTGTAAAAGTAGGCCGTCGTTTCAAGACATTGAGACAGCGTGACAAGCTTTCGAAGCCTGAATGTCATTAAGTTGCAGTTCTGCCCATGGGTTGGGCTCATAGATCCATGGGTTCTGCTCATAGATCCATGTGTTCTGCTCATAGATCCATGGGCTCTGCTCATGGGTTCTGCCTAGCTACAGAGGGGCGGGTCATCCGGCTGCGCTGTCCCTCTGCGCTCGGCACCACACGGGGGCGGGGCTCGCTGTTTGGCAGGTCCCGCCCTCCTCCAGCAGCAGCTCCGACAGCCGGGTTCCACTCAAGCAACGACCGACCTGCGAGCAGAGCCGAGCCGAGACGTACGGGCCGAGCCTAACAGCAACCACCGACAGAAGCGTCTTTTTCCACACTCAACTTTTCTGACATGTTATCGACACAAGTTGACGAGTCAACGCTCTAAACTCCGTCGACGTTGGCCAGAATCCGGACGTCGGCTCCAGAAAAAACGAAGACACAAAATTGATGCATCTCGCTGTACGTCGCGGCTTGTTTTGACCTGGTAAGCTGCTGCTGCTGTCTGTGACGATTAGCTTACGTTGCTAACACTACTTGCACTTCCCCAATATTAGCCACGGAAGCTTTTATATGACCGCGTTATTTTTACCCATTAGCCTTCATGTATTTTTATATAATGTGTTCGATAATGTTTCAACTTGAAAAACCGGTTAACACGATAATCAGACTTTACTTTAATTGGCTAATTCATAATTTCATTTGATAGATGCTAATAGCGGCTAATAGCTATCAACAGTGGCTGATTCAACATAGGTGCAAGCTAATTTATAATGTCAAAACGCTATACATATGATTATATGACTGTTTTTGGACATTTGCACAGGTTTAAACAATAGCCGAGGTGTCATGCTTCACGAAGACAATTCTAGTGGTTAAATTTAGGGCACTCGAGAATCACCTGGCGTTGACGTTTTGTGAGTCGTACGCCGCATATATAGGAACGACATGCATAGTTTTTTCTTTTAGGAACAGTCTGTCCATTGTCCATTGTAAACACAGAGCCCCAGAGTTTCGCTTTCTGATGAACGCTGGAAACATTTTGCACGTAAAGACGCACGCTTCCTGGTTTCATTTCGCCAGGATGCCTCGGAATGTTCTGGTGCTTTGGCGATTATTCTTAAAATATGTAGGCTATTGTTAAGAGTATAATAGCCGAGGATAAGCTGTTGGTACGGTGTTTCTCATTACTTTTGACAGTTGTTTAAAATAAAGGGGGAGTGGGATGAAGCTGTCTTAACTCCTCCAGTGCGTTACATAATGTTTTTTCTGAGCTTTTGTCTGAATAATGTTGAATATACAGCGTGCAGTAGAAATGGTATCTTTTGGGGAGAGAAATCGATTGATTACAGAGAAATGGCAGAATAGAATGGAGCTCAACAGTGACCGCCCTCCAATGTATTTTTCTCAAAGGGATTCTGAAAAAGAAGTAATAAAACAATTGTTTGAAAATTTGCTCAGGGCTAATCAGCTCTGTGGTAAGTAATGAGCATAAAACCTCTAATTTTATTTCAAATTTGTTTGTGAAACTTTATAAATCGCTTAGTAAGTTATTAAAACAGGGCTGCAACAAGTTAATTGATTAATCGCAACTAACTGATTGATAGAAATGGTTGTCAGGTAATTAAATAATCGAGGAATCGTTGATTGGTCTATACACATACTCCAAAACATTGTATGTGTTGAAAGAAGAGGTTTTATTATTTAGATGGAGCAGGAATTACACAAAAAATCACACAGGAAACATGTCAATTTTGTGTTTTTAAGAAAATCCTTGTTCGTCTCTAAATATTCTCCTCCAGGATGTCATCAAATGCCTTCACTTAAGTTTTGTCTGGGTTAAATTGAGTAAAATTATCATATGCAAAAGTCTTTTGCATTCTAAACAACTAATCAGTTAATCAAAGGAATAATTGATTACCAAAATAATCATTAGTTGCAGCCCTAAAAACTTTGCATTTGAAGTTTTACACTTGACTGTTTTATGGACATTAGTTACCACATAGCTACTTAGCCTCTGTCATGCTTTACTCTATATTTACTCTATATTACATGATTTATATATAAGTCCTATAACCATATAATTTAATATGGAAAATAATTATTTCAGTTGCAGAGCGGATAGGATGATGTGTAATTGTGTTGCAGTTTATTTATAAAATATTTTTCAAAATGCATATGATCGACCAATATATTTTTCATGGCAAGTACTTAGAGCTGACAATAGACTAATTTTTAGCACAGATTTTCATAATTTGCCCCAAAATTTATTATTATTATTTATTTTTTTTATCTTGTTTTACACTAACCTATAATGGAGGTGTATATTCCTATTTTATACAGTGCCTTCTTTGACTTAAAGTGTTAAAACAAAGCTTTATGTCTTTCCTTTTTAGCAGTTATTTGGGCCAGACCGATGCAGAATATTTTTAATGCTGAAAAGTATAAATCTTGTCCATCTACCTCTAATGCATACACTTGCTAAAGCCTCATGTCTACGCTGTAAACTAAATATGCCGAAAGTGTTGAAAATGTGTGCTTTGTGTGCAAATCTCGGTGACTTGAGTAACGGTTAATGTTTTTTATAACTTCCTGGTTGCTGTGTAATAGAGATTGTATAGGCTGTGAGTAAAGGTCGTTGTGTCTGGTGCTGGTGTTCTAGTTTCCCTTACAGTGACTCAACTGTTGTCCGTCTGTTTGAACTTGAGTGATATTGAGGTGTGTTCTGCGCTGTAGTAGTTATGTTTAGAATGGTATTCTTATGAAGACAAGTTAATTTGTTAGTTGTAAACACATTTTTGTTATCTTCCATAGTTTTTGGTGTTAATTAAATAATTAATAATTCATTTTTTTCCTATCATAAATGTTAAAAACTGCAGAAGGCATACTTTCTCTGGGTTATCCAGGGACCTGTGTATTTAAAACAGTTCATCTTCAGTTTAAGGTTCAGTTCATCTTTGATATTGTGTGTATTTAATCAACGTTTTTATTGCAAGCAATAAATGCTGGGATTTTCTGGGAAGTTCTGCCTGATGTTGAAAATTGCTGATGTCAATTCTTTACAGCGCCAATATTTTGAGGTGGCTATGGATGGCTGTTTTTGATCCTGTGATGGGTCTGAAATCACTTTAAACTTGCACACCTCAGCATAATATGGGATGGGTCAACGGTTCAATCCCGACAAGTGCATACAGATGTTAAGAGCTCAGTTTGCTCTCGTGCTGTCACCATCCCTCTACAGGAAGTTAACCACAGGCAGGGTCAAGAACAGGGACAGAAGCGAATTTAGGGCCTCCCATCCCCATGCAGCGACATAGCCTCATGTAATGAGTGGAATTTGATCGTGTAAGTCGCTCGCTGATGTTTATGTAGTGTGAGGTTTGTGAGTGACTTGTGGTGTTTGTTAGAGGCCGATGGCACAGTTTGGTAGCCTTGCTTCAGTCGGTCTTCTTCAGGGCAGCTGTGACTACAGAAGTACTACACATCACAGACCAGTGTAGTGCTTTGAGAGGCTGTCAAGCTTGTAAAGTGCAATACAAATGTAAGGCATTTAGGTTGACTAAAGACATCCCCTGGGCATAGAATATTCCATTAAAAGGGGGCGTTTATTTTCTTATTTTTAAAAACTCTATTCTTATTTTTTTAGATCTTATTATTTTCTTCTACTGGTCAGCTGCATACCTGAAACAAAAGAATTTCCCCTTGGGATGAAAAGGATAGGAAGGGATAAAAGTGATCAACTTGCACAGAACAATATGTACATGGGGCAATAATAGTCAACATCATCTTCATCAGTGAGAAGGCAGATTAAACTATCCATTCACCCCCAAAGCTCCAGCCGACTCACTCCATGCCAGTTGTGCAAAAACATCATTATAGAAACTGAACGTGAACCTCTGTGAACTTGTGCATTCACGTTGTTGGCAGTCACAGCAGCAGCACCGTGGTGCTCCGCTCTTCGTGTGAGTGGCACACTACAACCAGACTGCACACAGCAACCGCAGTGGACTGTGTGCACGCTGTTGACCGCTGTCTATGTTGTCCATGCACACGCTAGAGTAGTTCGTCCATCTCTGTGCGCACATATGTCCTGTCTGTGTGTGCCTGTGTTTGCGACGTCCGGTGCAGCCTCCTCTCGCTCTCTCTCCTCTATCTTGAACACGGGAGGAAGTTTGAAGCGTGGAGAAGAGTTTTTGACGTCGCGCATTTGACCACGTGACGTCAGTGCGAACATGTGGAAATGCTGTGCTAATACGCACGCTCCATGGACTGTCAGAACGGGCCTGTGGCACAGTTTTAATGTAATTCTTTCAGTGCACATCTATCAATCTAGCATCAAGGCGGATCGAGAGACATGTACAATGCATTTCATGACATTTAAGAATTGCGATGCATTGTTACACCCCTAACATGTACTATTCATGCTCTGTCCACAGCAGTATACTCTATGACTCTGAACCAGTGGGTGTTTGATGTGGTTGCTCTCACGTATGCACGTCTCACTCTGCTTAACAGCACAGTCTCCTGTGGTGTGAGATGGGCTGTGTTTGGAAAAGAAACCGGGCTTTTCTTTGGAGCCAAAACACAGCTCCAGCTGCCTACAGTGTGGGATTAGAGTCTGCAGGTCAGGAGCGATGGACGGGATCCAAATAAACCAGCCCAAAGCTGTTTAATGCCACCAATCCACCTCACGTTTAAAGTTTACAACCTCATGTAATTAGCTCGCATGCAGTTTATCTACTGCCACAGCCCTGAGCGGAGTTACAGATTACAGTGGCATTTATAACCACGGCACAGGGAGCCGGACAGATTTGACTAAGTGACAGGAAGCTGTGAAAACCAAGAAGCGTTGTCCTGCGGCGTACATTAGCGTCTAATACGCTGAAGGCAGTGTCCCACAGAGCCCGGCTCAGGCTGAGTAAACAAAGATGGTGGAAATAACAGCAGGCTCTACAAGGCAAACCGAAACACTTTGTTTTTCCAAGAATACTAGCAAAAGTCAGGTTTGTGTACAGTAGAGATCTCCATCATCTGTCAGGGAATGTAACAGTTTAGGTCTTTAGTATTAGGGTTACGGTTGTAAAAAGTATCAAGAACTAGTTGTTCATTTGAACTTACAGTATTGATACTGAAAAGAATCACATGGACAGGACAAAAATGGACCTTTCCTGAATAGTTTTAGGGTGGTCTTCAGCTATATTTGAACTACCAGTAATACATGGTAATAATATAACCTGTATTTGTTCAGGAAAATACCGTCTTTTTGAAGCAGGACTTGGCTACGTGGTCAGCAGCAGTCAGGAGCGCTATTGTGAACGTATTTATAGTGTGGTATTGATAAACAGTGGAAAAATGTAAAGTGTAATTTTTTTACATTGAGGTGCACAAGTTTACATTAACAATTTTAAAACACAAGCACAGTGATGGAGTTCTGTTGTCAATTAAGGATCAAAATGTTAAAGAAGACCTGACCAGACTATTAGCTTTAATGAAGAAAGTACTACTCGCTCATATTCCATTTCCTTCCTATCATGCGTGTATATATTTTAGTTTATAGTTTGCGGGTGATCAGTCACATGACCCTGTACTATAATTAGGAATCGTCCTGAAGAAGCCCTTTGTTGAAACTATATTTATTGTCTAGATAAAGTACTATTATTTTTTGTTAAACTACATTTCATTATATATAATGAGTGTTTTTGGTGATCACTTAATCAGGCCTTTTCCAGTTCGTATCGACTTATTATATTTGAAATGTTACTAATGTTAGTATTAAAGTGAATGCACAATAAAAATATATATTGTATACCTTCAAAACAACAATTACAATATATTGCTCTCCTTTTTATTACTCAGGATTTAGTGCTCTGATCATAAGGGCATTTTAGGTCCATTTCAGTGGTTTTTGTCATTTAGTTTAGTTTAATTTTTTTTTTTTTTTTCAGGTGGTGTTGATTTGTTTCATGAGAATTATGGCATATACAAACCTCAGTACAGTGTGGAATTGGACTAAATCTATTTTGGGCATTAGGCTAATCCATTTACTGTATTACATAAGTGAAATATGCCAAGTCATAATGACAGATTATCACTTCAGTCATGACTCAGAATGTCCCTGATTATCCCTTTTTGTTCGCTTTGAGAGAAATGTTGACTCTGAAGTTTTTTGCAACGGGTTCATCTGTGTTCATATTGTGCATGATTCAGGAAGTATACAATTGTTACAGCAAGAGAATACACTCTATTGTTAATTTTTATTAACACCCTTGACATTGTTTGGCTTAGCTAGCCCCTCTCACCGCCTTCTGTTGTACCGGCCTAATCCTAAGTGTATTGTCCAGCCCTGTCAAAATGCTGGTTTTGAAGAAAATCAAGTGATTCAACTATTCAGCCTTGAATAGAAACTCTGTAAAATGTGATAAAATAAACATGTAATATTCTGTTTGATAAAGACAAGTTAATTGATTAGGGGTGCACGGTGGCAGAGCGGCTAGAGTTTCTGCCTCCCAGCAAGGAGATTGTGGGTTTGAATCCCGGACCACCCCAACATCACACAAGCTCTCTGGGTGGATGTGAAATGAATGTGAGAGTGAATGGTTGTCTGTCCTTGTCCGTGTCTCTGTGTTAACCCTGTGACGAGCTGGCCATTGTCCAGGGTGTACCCCGCTTAAGGCCCAAAGTCACTGGGATAGGCTCCAGTCACCCACGACCCCTAACGGGAATAAGCGGTAGAAAATGAATGAATGAATAATTGATTAATTGCAACTAATCGATTATAGAAATGGTTGTCAACTAATTAAATGGTCTATACACAAACTCTATACACAAAGACGTTTTATTACTAAGACAGAACGAGTAATTGATTAATTGAAGGAATAATCACTAAACTGAAATAATCATTGCAGCCCTAGACATCACCTTCAAACTGCACTGTCATTCTACACCTATAAGGTCATTCCCAGATCTATTTAAACAGAGATACAGTCAATGAAATGAAAGGCTTCGTTATGTAATATGTTTGTTCTGTGCTTTTCAGCCTTCAGGTTAAGACTATTACTAGCTGAATCACAAGAATCTGGAACTTTCCATCAGTCTCAGAGTCAGACCACACAAAGACAGAGGTGATACAGATCAATACTAAGTCAATAAGGCTCAAATGTAATTGTCTCAGAGGAGACTACGACACAAAATGCTCAACAGTGGCCGTTAAACAAATGCAAAGGTTTATGGAGGTTTATAGGGCATTAGATGAAGGCTTATGGAGAATTAGAATATGGAATAACGAGCCCTGGGTAACGGTGGATTAACAAAATAGCAAAAGAATTACACAATGTTTTATTACACATTTGATCACGATTTTCAATTCAGTACATTTCTTACTTAGTTTTTTACTTTTACTTTACTTATATTTTTACCTATATCCTAAATGTTGTGGTTGAGGTATTGCAAAAACATGAATGGACTGTGAAGTGTTTCTGTTTTGCTCAGCTCTTTTAAAAATAGTTTGAGTAACAACAATATACAAAGTACTCTAATTTAGCATCTTTTATAACAAAATTAATAAGTCTATTTGAACTCGTAAGTTCAATAATTATTTATGTGATCGTAGACACCCTGATGTTAGTTCAGCACAAGAGCAAACTAGGCCAAACTCTTAATTGTGTGCCTCTACCTCCTACATTGTTTTACATAGCGCTGTACTTGTGTTCGACTGTAGGCGTTCAGTGTCAGCAACCTCAAGGCAGACAAAGAATGGATTTTACACGCCAAACCTCCTACTGGACCAAAACACACAGGTTATTGTTTGGGCGGATATGGGGAATTTATTATAAGATTTTTAGGAAATAACACTGCAAAGTCCATAGGTTCAGTCCTCTCTGCGTAGATTGTATAGAGGTTATGCAGATGACATCACAGCATTCGTAATCTTTGCAGTGAGTGGCAAATATGCACGGGTGTCAATGAAAGCTACTATAGTCTGATCAGAAATATAATGGTCTAGAACAGTGCTTCTCAAATGATTTCCGGGGGTCCCCAGATGATGGGCAAAAATGTATACAATAGTCTTAAACAAGGCTGGACACCTTCAAATGCAGTGGTAAATGTAGATTCCTATTTGTTGGCCTATTAAAGTCATTTTTCTAGGTCTATATTCTCAAAATAAAATCAAACATTAGATATAAGGCTAATTTATCACTTTGCGTGTCACCTATTTTTTGTGTTTGGGGGTCGCGAATGTGAACTATTGTTATTTTGGGGTCACGACTGAAAAAGTTTGAGAACCACTCGTCTAGAACCAATCCAACAAAAGAAAATCAAGTAAACAATAGGAGAAAATCCAATAAACAACAAGGAACACTGCAGCTACGCTCACATTTATCACTGATACAGGCAAAAAAAATAATAATTAAGGGTTGGCGTTATTTTGTGATTTTCTTTTCCCTCGTATTGATTGATCTAATTTTTTGATAAAATTGTTTTCTTTTCAAAAACAAATGTCTTCCAGTATGGACTGCATGTACACAAACCATACAGGCTGTTACTCTTTCCATTAAACACAAAAAGGTGCATGTTTTCCTCCAAAGCCCATGTTTTTACTGGCACAGAATTAGCTGTAGTCTTGATTTAAAAACCCTAAGCTTATCATTGATGATATGACTGAATCTCTGTCTCGATTGGAGTTGCCCAGCCCCACCCATGTTCACTGCAATGAAGAATGGGTCAAATGCAGAACACAAATTTCCCCAAGTCAAGTCCAACTTCTCATCTTAGTTGCAGAATGGGGAATATTTAGTATTATTTTTCTATTTTTAAATTCAGTGTTCTTTGTATAAACAATATGTGGGAGCTTCCTCAGCGCAGAGGAGATAACAAGGCTGTTCCCCAAAGATGAGCTTATTAATTTCAGTCTGACAGCGCAGGCCTGGCAGGATCTGCAAAATAGGCCACAGCACCCTGTTTCAAGGGCATAGTCTGCTTCAAAACATTTTTCATCTCCCTTTATGTCTGTATTTTTACCTCACATGCGCTTTCTCTTACAGCCTGTGGCTCTGTTAATCCAACATACTTTTCTCCTTTTTAAAAAGTCTTGTTTACCTTTTCAGTTTCATACATACATCTTCATTCACAAAGTGTGGCGATTCCTTTTATAGACCTTTTGTAAACACCAGGATGTTTTGCCTGTTGCTGAGCCTGATTGCAAAACATTGTAATGGCCAAAGTGAAACCAGTTTATTGCTGGCAGATGTTTGATAGAGAAGAGAACCTTAATGACTGCTTGGTAAACTCGGAATGCCTAACATGCCTGTTCAGAGCCGTACAACTAACAGTTTTGGAAAAATGTCTAATTGTTATTTTTCTGGAAAATGCTTTGAAAAGACTGGTGATCCTTTTAAAATAAAAATGAAAGCCACTGTGTACGCATTTTAAACACATACATTATTATATACATTATTTGGATGCGATACCATCTAAATATTACATTTGTAATTTGTTAGTGGAGACCATTCTAATAGCTTTTTGGTTTAATTTGAATACATTTTGCAATTGGTGCTTGTCTTCTTTGGGTGTGTCAGGTTATTTCCATACCAAAAACATACGATGTCCATATCGAGTGTCTGCTAAGTGATGCTGGCAATTCTTTGCTTGTGCCTGCATTGTTACTTATTGCACTTGAAAGTATTTGCTTAAGGTACTTCTAATATTGGAAGTATAAGCCACCTTTACTCTAGTGATTTTAAAAGACCCACAGTCTATCTATGGGTTTCAGCTTTCTATTATTCACCTTATTCTGGAAGTTGCCTTACGCGCCGCCGTCTTGTTTCTGTTGTAATAGTTAACATGGAGCAGACGAGCTCAACATCAAATCAAATCAAATCAATTTATTTTTATAATGCCCAAAATCACAACAACAGTTGCCTCAACAGAAAATAAGTTCCACATGGACTAAAAAGCCATTTTCAGACTGACCAGGAAATCAGTGCGTTGTTGACTTGTTGTTGCTCGTGTTCATCAAACATTTTACACAAATCAACCTACTTTATGTAACATTTTAGCGGCAAGACTTTGCCTTCGTTCGCCATTAGCTTTAACGGAGTTCTCGTCAAACGGAAGTGCGTTTACAATAAAACAGCAAAAAACGGCAAAATTGGGCGGGGCAGAATAAGGTCAATATTCAACATTTTGAGGATTTCTCACCTTTCAAAAGATAGCCCTCGTAGATATCCCCCGACCCATTCAAAAGATAGGATATTTTATTTTTAATTGTAAATTGCTATGGCAACGGTCCTAATTTTCTCTGAAATCTGGATGAAATGAATGAGATTTACCAGTGAATCAGAAACTGTATGAAAATAATACTTGGCATAGGCCACTACGTAAAATGAAGTACTCAAATGGTTGGGCTATCGGTGCATCAGTTAATCAGAACAATCAGACGTTATTGATGATTGTCAGCTATTTTTTATAATCGTCATCTGGACTAAACTCTAAAATGCAAAAGGCGTTCTATAACACAGTTGCATTATTATCTCAAAATGGCAAAAAAAAAAAAAAACAACCATAAACTACTCTTTTATTTGTAATAATTATCCATCTACCTATTTTTTAATCTGGTTAAAATGGTTTACTCAACACACATTTTACCCATGACCCTCCCTGGGTCATGGGTAAAATGTGTGAAATGTAGTTCTGTGCTTAACCCACTGCACAAACACATTACATACATAGCCAGCGTTTGCCCTCTCAGTGGGTTGGCTCGGGTCAAGAATTGGGCCAAGGGTCGGAGTTCAACAAGTTCATTTGTTTTGAAGATTTTGCCTGCACTTTGATCATTGTATATTTAGCGAGAACCAGCAGTGAGAGAAAGACAAACAGTGCTCGCCATTCTCGCAACTACTAAAGAAGTGATTTATGATGTGTTTGTATTGTATCAGCCAAACACCACACATACCATTCTGCGTAAACACTGCTATTTATAAGTCAAGTAGGATTTAATATGCGGTTGCATCAAAGTCCTCTCTGATTGGAGGCTTGTAGTGCAAAAATGAAAGTTTTGACAATGTTGCAAATGGATGGATTTGACGTTAGATTGTCGTCTTCTCCCTGGGCTTTCTCTGCAGAGTAAACCGAGGCAGAGTTTTTAAATATCTGAGGGGGCCGTAACATGATGCAAGTTAGATGAAAGTTAATGTATAATGCATGACCTGTTGTGAATATTTGATCATCTTCTTGGCTTTTGCCTCGTTGGAACTCGAGATATTTGGCAAAAAAGCATTGTCTGACACATGTGGGATCAGCGTTCAAATGGATTCAAAACAGCAAAATATGTAACTATTTTTAAAATGTTCATGTTTTGCTTCAAAGTTGGAATTTTATCTTGAACATGGAGTCAGGAAAAAAGTTATTGTTGTGCCATTTTTCTGGAGTTCTACAGGGTACAACACTGAGTCCACGAGAATTTTGAAAATAAAAGCAAACAAATGTATACATTGCATTTATAAGGGTTATGTGAGTATATTTGTAATAAATTTGAATAAATAAATAAAACACCATGCTGCTTACAGCTTCGCGGAGAATAAACTAGGGCTGTGCAATTAATCATAGCTATAATCATGATTCCAATTAGTACTCTATTCAGTTACAGAAATGTTGTTATCAATAAGTAATTGCCTTCAGTTCTGAATTATAAGTGCCTCAAAATCTGGAGCAAAGGCACTTTTCTAAAACATTACTAATGAAATATATTTGGTCTATTTCTGCTTTCTCTGTAGAATAATTTCGGCAGTAGAGAAATAATTGTTCAAAATAATCACGATTTCAATTATGCCCGCAATAATCGTGACAAAAGTTTTTGCCATAATCGAGCAGCCCTATATACTCCCCTCAAAATTAGATGCAAGCAGCTCACGGTGGTTTCGTTTTGAGCTGCTTTTACAATACATCAGTACTGGAGCAAAACAGATTTTACTTAGTTTAAAAATCGTGTACCGCTCATTTAACATTTACGTTAATGTTAAAACACAGCACACGTCGAACTCGAAAATAAATGTTGCAATTCTATATCAAACGGTGACATGAACCTATCAAATCCTGCTTCCCCTAAAGCGGCAATCTCCACTGATAACCTTTGGTACTTTCTTTTCCATCTACCAAACATTTCTCAGCTTTCTCTGTTTCCATGTGAACAGTGCACCTTATTGTTGCACACAAAGCTGCCCACCATGACAGTAGGATTAGAACACACTGGGTAAACCACCTAGAAGGTCTTTTCAGGCATTTCCATTACAGGCGGAATCCTTTCAGTGAAGGCCTTTTAGGGTTGGTTTTCATACAAGGCGAAGTGCTTGGAGAAAACTAAGTACCCCAATCTGTTGTGTCATTGTGTTGGCTGTCAGCTAGTCTGCCAAGAATCAAGCACCGGAAATAAAAAGTAAACTGATTCACTGATATGCAGCGCAGTCGTTTCCTGTCACTTTCTTTCTTGGGATTCAACTTTATTTGGCTGAATGTTTAAATTAGGAGTAAAAAAATATTTGCACTGGAATTAAGTCAATTGATGCTCACAAAAACTTGAATAGGTCTCATTGTGTTTAATGACCTAAGAGAACAAACCCTGCATAAATAAACACACCCACTAATGGATGATCTACAGACATGTCCACTCATACTACGCTACTGTTAAGGATTCAAAGAACACTTCATAGCATATGTCCTACGCTTTTTATTATTTAATTATTTTGTTCTTTATGTTGCTGTGGATTTTTGTACATCACAAAACTCAATGAATCACTATTAACTGTGCCACACTATTGGAAAAGAAACCACTTCTTAACTGATTTTATGTTTTGTCTCATTCTTGCAGCTAAAAAGAATCCTGCTAGAGGATTAGCGGACCGTCAATGAGGAACTACCGGCTCATCTTTTGCCACAACCTGAAGCAGCCCTAGATGTTTTACCCTTTCACTGGTGTGGGGAGGAGCGGATAGGACACACTTTAACTGCTACACGGTAAGGACACAAGCACAAGCAATCTGTGGGAACCATCAGAAAAGTATGTTCCGATGGTTCACGCAGATTACAATTTCACAATCTATTTTGATGATCGTCGAGAAAATATGTAATGTTTTGAGCACTGGCATAATGATACGCAGGGTATTGTACAACCATTTGTTACACTTTTATTAAAAGTCAGTTTTCTAAGTAATACAGCAGAAATTAATATTTTGATTATCAGTAGCAATCTCTATGCCAGTGCTTTTTTTATTCTGATAGCAAGGGACAATCAATTAAGATGGAGGATTATTCCCTGGAGTCATTCAAGACCACTGTAATGTTTTGTTAACTTTGAAGGAGACATAATTAGCCTTTTTTCATGTACTTGAACTTAACAGTAGTCATCATTTTACATTTTGTTCATTGTAAACCGCAATATTGAGCGGCTTAATAATAAAAATAGATCCATTTACTTCCTGTTCAAAATGCAGAACTGATAAGCCTCGCCTCTTCATAGCGATATTTCACTGTGACAAGCAGAATCTGTCTGTGACATTTTAGAACATGTCACTCGGACTCTTAATTTAAAAA